>JAWNNL010001001.1:0-37322 GCA_035045005.1 Liodrosophila aerea
AGGCGGAGAAAATACGCTTGGAGGAGAAACGCCTTGAGATCGAGGAGAGACGCCAGCAGAATATATTTGAGCTGAAGAAAATGAAGCTCGAATTAAAATATGGAAAAAAAATCTGAATGTCTTGGTCATCTATTAAAATGTTGTGAAGAATGCAGCACACAATTACCCAGTCGCAAAGAAAGTTCTTCTGGTCGCTGTCGCTTAGACGAATCCGGAGACCTTTTAAACTATTAAATCTTCCCTTGAGCAGACCAAAGCAGTTTTCCACTCGGACACGGTATTGGCTGTGCCTTTTATTGAATTTGACTCGCCTCTCGAAATCCATTGTACGCGAGTTGCTTCGATATGGGGTAATTAAATAAGTTGACTGGGGATAAGCGGAGTCGCCCGCAATCCACTCTTCTCCGGTAAGAAGTCGGTGAATACTTTTTCCTATTGTGCTGTTTTTGAAGACCTTGGAATCATGATAGCTGCCTGGATTCCCAACAACAGCATCCCGTATTCGCAGCTTGTGGAGGCATATTACCTGCAGCTTCACATAATAAATCCGCTGCCGTGAAAAATAAAAGCTAGGTGGCTTCTCAAATAATTTGACTTCCGTCCCGTCAATATAGCCAACGCAATGTAGCAATTCGTGAAAAGTTTGCTCCACAAGCTGTTGGCGCTCTGCTGCGTTTGGCCAATGTATGAATTTTGGCATAAGACGCAAAATGGCAGCAAAAACTCTTTTTGTAATTATGTTCAACGTGCCGCCATCCCCAATTCCAAACAGTGTACAAGATTTTCGCACCGATGCACTGCATCCAGAGGACCCCAGTCTAAACAAAACAACTGCCAATTGTAAGTCAATTGACAATTGTTTCGAGAAGCCAGGTGTTACGAACGCTTCGTCCTCTTTGATGAGCTCCAGAAGCATGCCAAATTGGTCTTGAGACACACGCATCATTTGTTTAAATCGGGCATTGTCAAATGTGCAAAGTATGTTATCTCGCCAAAATATGGATTTCGGAGCATTCGCAATATCTCCTCTACGGCTTGAATAAATGCTAAAGGCATCGTCAACAAAATCGTCCCAAATTTCGTCCAATGCAGCATGGTTACAACACTTCGTGAACACCCCAACTATGTATTTTGAACATGGAATTCGTCATAAGAATTTACTTTCCGTTCATCTGGAACTTTTAGCTCAGACGCAAATTTCCCCTAAGGGAAATATTAGGGCCATTAACATCGCCAGAACAAAATGATGTCCCTATGTATTACCGTTGGGCTGATTATCAGTCAGTCAGTCAGTCAGCCTGTCGGGCGAAACTAATTTATTTTTATAGATTTATTTTATACACAATATATGTACTACGCTCAAAATACAAAATGAATAAAAAATTTCAATTTATAAACCATTATTAGAATTATCATGCAATACACAATATTAATAAAAACGTTATTGTCTTAAAAAGATAAATTTACAAATATTTAAATTCTACTAACACAATTTGCTAAGGATAAATACTTTGCCCTTGATCTAAATCTAATGACAAATCAATTTAATCAATTAAATTTTTAAATCATATGTGCACATATTTTTACCTATAATTAAGTGAATCGTAGGGACTACGTCGTTCTGTACCATCATATGTGATTCTCTTGAAACGGTTACTAGCTTGCAACTGCTCTTTGGGAACGGGTTTGCCACGATTTACTAACAAATCCTTCCAAATCATCGTAAGTAATATGAAAAATGCTCCGACAATCTTATTAAAAAATTCAATAAGTTTAAAGACGATTGGTGTAGAAGTGTGAACGAGGCGACTAAGTTCAAATAGCAATCGTACAGCGAAGATACCCATAAACCGAATTGCAACTACAGAGCCACTTACAAAGGAGAAGATGAGCAAGCCCAAAAAGCGTATTGTGCTCATTATACTACGCTTATTTATATCGTTAGCTATAAAGTCGTATGTTGTCACTAATATAGATTGACGCCACTGCTGTAAAACACCAAGAAAATCACTTAAAGAAATTGTTGGCATTTGCGCTTCAATAGCAGTGTTTTCAACATTTGAATATGTGGCGGGTTGTGTTGTCGTGATGGGCTTGCTGTTTGAATGTTCATGTGCTAAAGGCTGACGAGACATTGACAACGCTTCCGAATCAACTGGACGAATTATTTTTAGTTTCAGCTGCACTTCGTGGGATCGAAAGCGAATTGATTTAATACTAAACCAATACTCTCCAAATGCCAAATCATTCAGTTCAGTCCAAATGCAAGTATCTAGCTGCGTGGGATGTGGTATGTACTTATAGCTTCCAATATTGCCATTGGTGATTCCTATCCAGATATTAGGCACGAAACGCTGATAGAACATCTGTAATTGCATTGCGCTGCTTAAGAGCTGCTTTTCCAAATCTTTTTCACTGCATTGTAACGCTATAACATCCCTGTAGCCTCCAACTTGATTTACAAAGCAACGCTCAAGGTAAACACCTCGGAAGATCCGTGACTTATACATCTGTTTGATAAGTGATTGCATAGCCAGTTCCTCTGGTGGCATAAATCGGGTGGTAGCGTTGCCACTAACCGTGCTGACAGTGGTGTCCGTTTCGCTCATTCTATGTACATATATATGTAGCTGTCAAAGCGCAGAAAATAATGTATACAGTGTATGTTTATCGTTATGTATAACACAGTTTTAAATTTACCTTTTTTAATGTAAAATATCTTTGGACTTCAGCTCTTGCGTCTTAGTCACCGATTTGATCTTTGCTCCAGCTGTTGTATTATGTTGTACAAAACAATATCTTTAATAGAATCTTCCCGAATGCGAGTAGGAATAAAGTAGCAATTTTCTGATAATTTTCTATTAAAGCATATTCTCAGCAGTCCAAAAAACAAAACAAAACAGTTTATAAATACATATATACATATGTATATGTGTATAAAATTAACTAATGAACTTTTGTTTTTAGAGCATAGGGATGCAAAAAAAAACCATCGGCGCATCAGACATAGGCGATGGTATTAATTCGATATATAATAGGGATGTAAAAAAGCGTCTATGCATTGGACATCGATCATAGACCAATGAATCAACAAGAACGAAATCAGTCTATCGATTATCGAAGAAGTTAGTCAACACGTTTAAGATTATTTTACTCTTAAGGCCTATTCCCAGATGTGCGCAAACGCAAAAAAAGTAGGGAAAGCTACAGTCGGACGCAAAGCTACAGTCGGACGCAACCGACAGTAGGAGACCCTGTACTTTCGTTTGCCCTGGGCATCAATAACAGCAGCAGCATATATGAACATACTCACTTACACATACACATGCACTTATACATACACACAAACACTTATACATACAATTATTCGCTCAAATACAAACAATAACCAATACTCATAGTCCCTATTTACACGATGAAGTTTCTTCATGATGTTTCTTCATGACGTTTCTGTTTGTAGGCAAGGGGTGTAGAGGGGTTCGACTTCATGACAAAATAGTGTTGGGTTGCTCATGAGTGAGTGAACAAAACTGAGCTGCTCACTAAACTGAACAAGTGAACATGTTCTTCACTAATTGTTCACTCTTGCTCAGTTACTGAACAGCTCTTGCTCACTGCTCAGTTGCTCACCTACTGAACAGCTCTTGCTCACTGCTCAGTTGCTCACCTACTGAACAGCTCTTGCTCACTGCTCAGTTGCTCATCTGCTCTTACTCATTGCTCATTGCTCAGTTACTCAGTTGCTGAGCTGCTCTTGCTCACTGCTCAGTTACTGAACAGCTCTTGTTCACTGCTCAGTTGCTCACCTGCTCTTACTCATTGCTCATTGCTCAGTTACTCAGTTGCTGAGCTGCTCTTGCTCACTGCTCAGTTACTGAACAGCTCTTGTTCATTGCTCAGCTGCTTACCTGCTCTTACTCATGCTCAGTTGCTGAGCTGCTCTTGCTCATTGCTCAGCTGATGAGTTGCGGCAAGACATTGCGTGGCAAATTTGGCGTAAAATGCGAGCAGTAAGTAGAGAGTAATAAGGAATATTTTAGTAGCAAACAAAGTGAGAAAAAGAAGTGAGCTGCACCAATTGTTTAAAAAAAAACCGCGAAGTGTGGTAACTATGCAAACTGGCCAGGTGAATAAAAAGAAGTAAATAATGTATTATTATATAGCTTATATTTAGAGTATGACACTGAAGATGTAATGGAGATTGTATACGTTACAAATAAATATTTTATTATTACAAATATATGTACGACTTTGAGTATCAAGGAGGGAATAATAGTACAAAAAAAAAAAGGTCAGCAAGCACAGGAGACTAGGAAAAATTGCAAAAAAAAAATTTTCAACTGAGCAAGTGAGCGAAGTGAGCGAGTCAGCTCACCTCGAAAAAAAGAACAAGTGAACATGTTCACCGAAGTGAGCAGTATTTACCCAACACTATGACAAAACTGCATGACCCATCAAGCTGCACGACTTTTCGTCTATTTTGCTTTGCGCTATTCCGATTGTTTGCAAACACAGAGTTGCACACGCATTATCACAGGGTTGCATGTAAGCAAATTAGCTATCGATAAGCACATATCGGAGTAGTAAACTTCATGAGGAAACTTCACCGTGTAAATACGACGTGATTTTCGAAGATGTTTCAAAACGGAATCGAAAAAAACTTCATGAGAAAACTTCATCGTGTAAATAGGGACATACATACATTCATACTCACAATCAAAAATCACGCATACGCCCTAGTGGCCGCGTACACTGTGGCTTCCCCCTCCCCCACCCAAATGCTCAGTACAGGAAATTGTTTGTCAAATATCTCTGGTGTTTATTATCCGGGCTGTAAATCGCACCAAACATTCAAAGCACCTAAAGCTTTATTCATGCAAAAAAGGAAAACAGTGACTCTAAAACTGCACATGCTGGGAATATTTTTGCGAAATTGAGGGGGAGGGGGATGACTTTTCAAACATTTGAAACAAACTTGACCTGCCTATGTAATACACGAACCTAACAAAAAAAGAATTAAGTCTCTAGCTCTTATAGTTTGCGAGATCTAGGTGTTCATACAGACGGACGGACAGACAGACGGACAGACAGACAGGGATATATCGACTCAGCTCGTCGTCCTGATCAAGAATATATATACTTTATGGGGTCTGCCACGCCTCCTTCTGCCTGTTACACATAAATGTCATTTGCACAAACCTAATAGACCCTTTGTACTTTTTTAAAGTACAGGGTCTAAAAAAGCTGTTATAAATTTATTGCATTTTTGAAGTTCCAGCATGTCATAAATGAGCGTCGGAAAAGTTATCCATAGTGTCAATAGTGGAATGTGTGTGGACCTCAAATCAGCTGTTTCACTAAAAGCCTCGTATGCACCATCCCGAAAATTTCGTACGCGGAAACTACAATATATTTCGTATGTGTGGATTGTATGAGTTTGACATAATTGTTTTTAACCAGTGTGCACAAGGGCATAACTTAACACTTTTTTTTATCAGTTGAACCAAAGTGAAAATATATTGGAATTAAAATAAGCGCCGAAGTTTTGGACTTAAAAAAAAATGAAGAAGAGAATGTTAAAAAGAGGAGTCAGCGTTCGAAATATTGAAATAAGAACACATATTTAAAATAACAAGCAAATAAATAAATAAGTAATGCATACTAGTATATATATATATATATGTACAAATCTGAATATTTGTTTTTTTACTATTTCTTATGTCCCAAATACACGGCTGCGCTTGAACTGCATTTATTAATGGAAATTTTGTTTCGCATCTAAATGATAAAAGCATTTTTTGTTTTGTCCTCCATTTTTCCGTACGAAATAATGGTTTAGATTTATTCCGCGCGAAATGTCAGCTGGTCAATAGCATCCAACACGACCCACACAATAGTTATCGATAACAATAATGAAACCTACCAATGCACTTATCGATATTTCGCTCGTTTATTTTGTTCAGTGCTGCGTATAAAAAAATTGAATTCCGTGCGGAAAAAATGCCGGGCAAATACTTTTTTATGAGATATGTAAAATTTCGGAATGGTGCAATGCCTAATGGAATGCTTCGGAGGCTTAAACTTAAAAACGAAATAATAAGCAGCCAATTATTCCGCACAGATTACTGAAATGAAAGGGTCATATAGCCAAAATTAAAAACTCAAAAGTAGATCTATGATGCACTTCAGATTCAGTGATGAGAAAAAAAAGGGTAAAATATCGAAAACTGAAAATATCGATGCTTGCACGATTTTGTGAAACATTGATTTTATATCGATGTTTGTCCCATCACTTGGCAGCTCTGATAGTATATTAAAAATAAATGTGTCCAAATCATTTGTACAGCCAATTTGTATACGTTTTTGTTGAAAATATTGCAATAATACTCAGTCAAAATTGGCTCTAAAAACCGACTCAGAGATCATTATATAAGGATGACTTTGGTGGGGTTAGCTGCTCGTAAACTAGCTCAAAAGCAACGGTATGTATAATCATTGTAAACATAAAAAAACAAACACAGTTAAAGAAAAATGTATTTGCAGCTCAGCTAAATTGAGCGCTGCTTTTCCAAATGGAGTTCGTTGTCAAAAATGCCTGAACATGGGCCACTGGAGCTACGAATGCAAAGAAAAGCGAAAATATGTTCACCGCACTTCGCGGACAAAACAATTAAGCAAACATTTAGCCAAGACCGCGGAGTCGGCAACTGAGACGCGTTCGTTAGATGTCACCAGTATGTCAGCAGTGCGTATTGATCAGGAAAATAAGCACAGCAAACGCAAAACAAAGCACATTAGCTCGTCGTCATCAAGTTCGTCAGATAGCTCCAGCAGTAGTTCTGAATCTTCAAACTCGGATTCAAGCAGCAGCAGTGATTCCAGTTCTGACGACAGTGACTCTGACTCTTCTAGTAAAAGCAATAGCTCAAGTAGCAGTAATAGCGTCTCAGATCAAGAGACTTCTGTTACAGCCCGGAAAAAACGTCGTATAAGCACAGGCGAATCATCTGATGGTGGAACACAAGATGTCTAAAGAACATAACGTTCATTAACATGTATTAATATAGCTTTAGTAATTTAGTTACAAAACATTTTAACTTTGTACGAACATATTTCAAACATCGCTTGTTCTTGAAAATCGACCACAATAACTTTCTTCAATAAACTTTTATATTCAGATATGTTTTACATCAGTTTACTAAATCTTCTATACACCTATGTAATTCTGTTTTAGATTGGATCCCGAAAAAATCGTGTAAAAAAACATTGATCGTTTACAAAAATATATGATTTGTTCCTAAAACCTATTACAATTTAAAAAAAAACAAGGATTTCTTAAGAACAAGTATTAATGTTTATTTTATTAATTATATATATGTATAATGTGTTTTTACACAAACATAAATATTAAAGAAAAAAATATATGCACTCTAATTTTAAAAGTAATGTAAATTAAGAGTATGACAAGTTCAGGAACACAAAACTCCAATAAAACAGTTATGTTGTTAACAAAAAGAATAGGTTATTCAATTTCTAAGGTAAAAAAAACTAAAATGATAACTATAAATACAGGAACATAAATTTATATGCTGTCATCCTGCTTGCTTGCTTCGAATGGGTATAAAATCAGTATCATCATCGCTGGAATAATTTCTTTGAACTGGACTTTCTCTTGCTCGTTTGGCATCTACATTTTTGACAGTAAACTCTGTTATGAGCCAATTGTTGCTATCTCTTTGTATAATTCTCTGTAAGGAGCCATACAAGAATTCAACTCACTCTGGAATTGTGCAGATCTTTCGATATTGGGATCGTTTGAGGCGAAATGGTATCCTAATTTATTTGCAAGTTGAAGTCCCTCTTGAATTAAATTTGCGGTAAGTTTAACAGGTTCTTCTTCACTATCACTGATTTCTATAGCCTCAGCGTTCTCTGGGGCAAAGTGTAATATTTCATCTTCGCTAAGACCTTGATCAAGCAGTTGATCAATATCATCAAATGACAAGTCATCAAAACCATCTGCACCAACTGCGTGTGCCACAGCAAAAATATTGGAATATTCGTTTGTATTTGTGACTCGATCATTTTCAGCTTTAAGACCACCAGCAATCTTTGGCAATGTGGACACATATGTTCCTCTCGGCATTTCTTTCCAAAAAAGACCAGCTTCGTCTGCATTAAAAACTTGATCTGGACTGTGTGCACCATGGTCAATTATTTTTTTAAGTTTTGGTAAAAATTCTTTGGCAGCTTTCTCATCCCCAGAAGCAATCTCGCCCTTGATTTTTATGCTATGAAGCTAATGCATTTTGAGAAATCCTGTTAACCATCCTGTGCTCGCAGAGAATAAGTAGCTCTTCTCAAAAGTTGATTGTGTACTGGTAGACGGTTGTTCGTCTTTTATCATATTTTAAAACCTTAATGCCTGCTGCTTGATATTTTTCCTGTCTACGGAAATCCGTTTTAGCGCATTGTTCTCAAGCCATATTATGAGTGCTTTTTCCATTTTTTCTTTAATAGCATCTCTAGTGTATGATGATGACTTAACAGATAGTTTCGTTCCAGAAATCACCGATTGTCTAATTGAAATCTCATTTTTCTTATAGTTCTTACTGTGGCTTCGTTTAAACCAAACCTTTTGCCAACAAATGTTGTGCCTTCTCCATTTCGAAGGCGATCTAAAATATCAATTTTGGTTTCCAAAGAAATGGCTTTACGTTTTAGTTTTGTTTTTGCAGTTTCCGACATTTTCTTTTTGGGAAACATAAAATAAAATAACTAAACGAATATAAAATATTTGTTTGGCTTACCTTACCTTTTATCTTAAGTATTAAAATTAAATTTGGAAGAACTAATTTTTCTATATAAAATATCTTTACCAATACGTTCACAAAATATTAACACTTATCAAATTTGCTTGTATGCACAATAAGGGAATTCCCCTAAATTTTTGCTATTTACAATTTCTCTACCAGTAAACTTGCTTGTATGCACAAAAAGGGAATTCCCTAAATTTGTGATAAGTACACATTTCGCAAAAATTAAAAATGACAAATAAAATTTAAGCCCAAAAAATTTAAAATCAGTCTAAAAGGATATTTAAATTTAGCTAACGAGTTTCGTCTTTGTCAGTATTATGGGTTAATACCTAAAAATAGCTCGAAAATCTGTAAATACCACAAAAAATACTATACGAGAGTAGATATTTTCCGCGTTCGCAATTATTGCGGATGGACGCGAGAATTTCCACTTGCCAATTTCCTTGCCAATGCTTCTGTTTGATACAAAGATCAAACGCGAGTTTGTCCGCTCTTGGACGCTAATGTGGACGCGGTCGTAGTCTAAACAGGCTAAAAGAGTGTATCAACTTCACTAAAAAAAAGTTTGCGTTAAAGTCGTATCCAAAAAAGTGCCAGTATATGAGGATTGAAATTAGATACGCCGAGTAAGAGCATGTGTATTAATTGGCAATTTAGTGTAAATAACAAAGCTGTGTGTCCATTTATGACTATGTATTTTGACCTTCTACTAGTTATTTCTTTAAGCTTATCTAGTTACACTGAGTTTAACAATTTAAGGGCTGTTCCCAGATAAGCGAAAACTGAATTTTTATGACGGAACTTCATATAAAAAAAACAGTTGTCATAAATTCTCAGTTCGCTCCTCCGTTTTTAAGTTCTCAGCACGTAATAAATGAACGTCGGAAATGTTATCGTTAGTTGCGTTGCAATTGACATTATATCAGTGATGCCCAAAATTCATAATTCCTATCACATGTGCGCTTTGATTGGCAGCGCTGTTTTCTCACGCACAGCCTCGGCTCGCACACATACGAGCGTCACGCTTCGTTGATTTTACGAACTCTCGCGTTCGGCTATTTTTTTTCACAGCGCATGCTGTGCTGCAACGCACACAAGCACACTGTTTGATAGTATGAGTTTGGGCACCACTGAATTATATGTATTCTGCCAAAATTATGACCACTTTCCAATAATACTTTATTTTATGTGGGAACGATATATGCAATAAATGTGAATGAATTGTGAAAAGTGCGATTTTTTTTTTTGCATGGCGGAAAAATTTCTATGGCCTATAAATTCCTAACATGCTCGATAGAAAAATACTTAAATATTAGTTCACGGTGCACGTTAATAAATGTGAAAAAACGGAACACTTTACAACTATGAGAGTTTATACGGAGACGCTCATGACATTTTGAAAAGAAGTCAAAGATGGAAAAATGTGCAAAAAGTCTGGGTAGAATTCGGTTTAAGTTTTTAATATTTTTATTATAATTAATTTAAATTGTTGTTTATTTAATCGCAAAAACCCAAAAGCAATTTGCCTGATGTAAACGGTATGTTGGTAAACCTCGGTGTCGAACAATATTTAGAAAACGAAATGAGATTATTTTATTATTTTTTTTTATCAACTAGCGAATTAGAGAAAGAACACCGTTAATGGTGGATGTTGCAGTGCGATCACGATTTCAACATCTTCCTATCGTTTCGCTCGATTACTTGATTTTAACTATACAGCACATCTCTAATAAATTGCACATATGTATGTATGTACATATTTTCATGTAAGCAAAATACACATGAAAATCAGTGTGACCACATTTAACGGAGCGCACTGCGTCGCATTTTAATATTCGCGCCGAAAGAAATGGATGATATTTGGCACATTTAAAATTTATTGCACACCTAAAACCTCAGTTAAATATTTAACGTTTAATTCATTTTGGCCAAAATGCGTAAAGCGGAGTTGATACTTGAACGTTTTGTGGAAAATAGTCGGCAACTGCAAATTGATGAAGAAATTTTGCAAAAGGCTTTAAAAACTTTCCGTAGCTTGAACGTCAACGGCGGTCTATCCAATTATCCTGAAGATTGGCTTTGTTGCGCAGTCTATAGTGAGCTGCAAATTGCTAAAATGAAGGACATGCGGCAGGACGCTGATTCGGAAAAACAATCACACTGTAATAGCTGGAATATTTCACTGACCAAAATCTTGCAAAGCTATAATATGAACATTAAGAAATTCATAGAGAGAATGGAACACTGGAATTGCATGGCGAAAAACTTAACTATATTTCAACAAGAAATTTTTGACCTTGAACGTCGTCTTTGCATCAGCATGATCGTGCTAAGGCATTACAATCGAATCTTTGAGCATCTGTACATATTGCCAGAGTCAGCGGAGGGTCGCGCCAACTACAACATGATGTACGAATTCTGTTGGCTACTCTTCCTAGTCATACGCAACGAGCTGCCATCGTTTGCCACAACGAGCCTTATTAATGGATGCGAGGTTCTGGTTTGTGTCGTCGAACTGTTGTATGTCAATGCCTTAGAGATTCCCAAATGGGATGTAATTAACACTGAATTTGCTGGTCTACCGGCAAAATGGTCCAGTTCCGAGTTCGACGAAAATATACTGAATAAGTTCACTGCGATGGATGCCATCTGTAAATTGTTGCCAGGTCTACCGTCAAAAGGCGTCTTCATTATGAGAAGCGTTTTCTTTCAAAAAGCTGTCATAGGATTGTTTAAAAGCCAGCACCTGGTGGGCAATGAATGCCTAATGCGCGAACTGATTAAGGATGGCATATTAGAGATCAATTTCGCATCTCTTAATCGTAGTTACGCCGAACATGTCTCAGATATCAGTGAGATGGATGAGCGAGTACTATTGAAGTATAATACCAAGTTATATTCATTGGTAGACAAGAAACAGCTCCAGGAACAAAAAGCCAGTTCAATTGAAAAGAATGGAATGAGTACGAGATTGAATGCTCTGCAGCATGATAACCTTGAAGCGCTGCGCAACTTACCTGAAACGTTTCCCGCTTACATTGCACGAGTTCTGGACAACACCAGCGTGAAGTTGATTGAAGGCTCGCTGAACGCAATGTACCTGAAATTTGAGGCCGCTGCTAAATTGGATGAGGACAGAGCAGAGAGCCGTCATAATTTGACTACAGGCTTGTTCTACATACTGCTGGATAAGATTGTTACAGCCGAGTTAACGCGCAGACCAACGATCCAAATAGCACAGATACTAAAACCATTACAGCATACGTTTAGTAACGCACTAATAGCCTGCTGCTTGGAGCTGGTTCTGTATATGTATAAAGAGCCAGAAACTAATCTGAAGAGTTCGACCCTTCTTGATGATTTAGCTATAGACTCGTATGAGTATCAAAAGGTTCTGGGACTTGTTATACGGAACGGAAGCGGCTTTCTGACCCTCGATCTTATCAAACACTTACGGGAACTTGAAAATCAATGCTTAGATTCGTTAATTTGGCGTAAAAGTTCTAAAATCTGGCGTATTTATGGGAGCACAGGTGACACCATTCCTGGATATCAGGATGTGCATGAGAATTTAAGCATCTCAACAACCTCCATCGGCATTTGTCTACGTAAATTTTATCAACTGGCTCATCAACGTTTGACTTACTTGTGCAAGGCTCTGTCATTGTTTGCGGCATATAGTTCGATATGGCATATTGTGGAACATTCAATTATAGTTTATGGAGCAGAGCTACTGCAAGAACGCCACCTCGACCAGGTGCTAATCTGTGCAATATTCTTGTGGGTACGCAAGGAAAGTATGCACATCACATTTAGCGAGATCATTAAACAGTACAGACGCCAGCCGCATGCTTGCAGTGATGTTTATCGTGCCGTCTACGTTGGTGAAAGTAAACCGGCTACGGATATTATCACCTTCTACAATCAGATATATATTCCTTGCATGGCTTGCTACGTCTATGAATTGCTCTGCGAAATAACTGATTCAGAAGAAACCGTTGTCAATCGAGCTCTGAAGGACATCAGCAATAGCCACGGGAGCCCTGTGGCGCCACTGAAAAGCAACGACCATGTCTTTATCTCATTTGAGGCCATACCCCGCATCTGCATGACTAACAAGTGCAAGGCAAGGATTATTACCAAAATGGCGGCGCCAAGGAACCTAAAGCGTGGTCCTTCCAACAACGAAATGGACAATCCTACGAATAGCAAGCGACCGAATATGCTCAACGTCGCACTTGTCAATAACGATTAGATATTGTTTTAAGTTCGAATGCTTAGATCGTAGTGTATAGATTATACTAAAATTTAAAACTTCCATCTACTATTGTAATGTTACTGGAATTCCATTCATTTTGTATTTCTAAGGCATTTCTCATATTTTATGTCATGTAATATATTTTTCACCTAACATCCGATTACAAAGATTATAATACTTCTACTGTCTTCCTCGCCAATAACTGCTTTTTGAAATTGATTGAAAATACAGCATTTTTCATTTATATGAGTTGGACTTTATTTTAATGCGGGTATGGGATATTAAAAGTTGTTCAGTGACTGTGCACCCACTCATAGCTGGAGGCCCAGGTGCCAATCGAGGGCTACAACAAAGTACATTAGTTTACTAATGAAGAGGGGGAATTTAGGCTGGTTACTAAAACAATAGAGGTTACAGGAGGGAGAGTAGTAGAGTATACAATTACATACTGAGAGCTTGCAACTTATAATTAATGTTTTCGTTGACCTTGCTACACACATACTTTTAGGTTGTAGAAGGAGCAGCAGGAGATGCGGCCACAGCCACAGCGGAAGCAGCAACAACTGTATTAGCTGTAATGCTTGCAGCAGGCGTAGTGCTTTGTGCCACACCTGGCGCGTTGTTTGACTCAATAACAGGTGTCGCATTAGGTGGTGGTGTAGTATCTAAAAGAAAAAGAGAGAATAATAAGAAATGGTAAATTTATTAACAATTGAGCAGTTATTCACCCATTGGGGTGGGCGCCTGACATTGAGGCTCCGCACCCGGCGGCGTCGGAGTCACAGGTGCCGCAATTTGTGGCGCTGCAAAGGGAGTTCCGTTTGGTGGTCCAGCCGGCGCTATATGAGGTGGCAACGGTTGATGCTGCGCTGTCGGCCCTGTTAGCGTCTGTGGCTGATGCTGGTGCGGATGCTGTGGTTGGGGCTGCTGCTGTTGATGTAATTGTTGTGGCTGTGGTGGTTGTTGGTGTGGCTGCGGCGGCGCTAGTGGTTGTGACTGCTGTTGCTGTTGATGTGGTGGCTGATGCGGTGGTAAAATCATCGCACTTGCAGCAACGGCAGCTTGTCCCTGCTGCTGTAACTCTTGTTGCAGTCGATGATGCGCCTGCTGCCTAGCTCGAAATTCAGCGGCCTTTAACTGTTCCAGATGGAACTGCTGACGTTCTGTGATGAGTTGCTGACGTTGATATTCCAGTCCTTCACGTTCCCGCTCCATTGTGGCCTCAAGTTCCTCAAAGTGACGCAGCTTGATTTCTAACTTCTTCATTTGTGTCTCTACCAATAATGCCACAAGTGACTTAATTTTGCGTTCCTCCAGTGCTGCCAAATGTTTCGCTTTGACAGCTGCTGAAGCTAATGCCGCAGCAGCTGCAGTTTGCATATTGTTCTCGCTAAAGGTGCCATCCTTAGCACCTGAAACGGCAAGACTGTTTGCATCGTTGCTGCCATCCTTATTCTCGCCATCGCCACTGTTGTCCTCCGTTTTAATTTCCGCATCGCTTGTGGTGCCAGTCTCTGTGAGTGAAGAGTTGGAAGCCGGTTTTTTTGAGGCGTTGCTCGATTTATCTGTTTTATTGGCTTTATCGGATGGGTCTTTAGGTTTTTTATCTGTGTTATTAGGTATGGGCGTTGTAGTTGTAGGTGTTGAAGTTGTGGAACTAGAGTCTGTGTTTGTGTTAAGCTTATCCGATTTCGCTTTGTCTTTGGACTTGCCGTCATCTGTGATATTCGTGTGCAGAACAAACACAACAACACAACAAAATGGACCAAATATTTGCATCATGTTTGCATAATTTTGTAAATAAAAGAAACGTTAATCAAAACATAAAAAGTGGAAATAAACGAATTTCCTTGTCATCTCTTTATCTCATGCATGTAGAACTCGGATAATATCGATAAACGCGTTGATTTTGCATCGTGGAAGGGAGCACCTAGTAACGCGCTTCAAAGTCTTACGTGCCACTTTATATCGATAGGACGACCGGATATCTCTTAATAGTATATAAATTAGTTTTCCTAAATGTATATGCGATTAATTATGTACACATATGTATTATCATTCGTAATTATGAAGTATCCAGTATTTAGTTTATGTATTTAATATAAAAAAGATATTTCATTACTCAAGATCAATGGAAATATGAATTTATTTTGGACAAATCGAATTTTCATAAAAGATATCGGAAATTGATTAATAGTCTTGATATTTGTTGGACTACATATTGAAGAAATCAATAGCGTACAATATCGTTATTATCACGCCACTAGATGCATGCATAAAAAGAATACATCTTCCTTATAGAGTAAAACACTTTCTAATGAATGCGAATGGTTTTTTATATCTATGTGACTTACCGTCTTTCTTGGTCACATCCTTTGAATCCTCGTCGTTAGCAGTTACGCTGCTGCTGCTATTATTGGCATCTTTAGTTTCGTCATCGTCTTTATCATTGCCAGTGCCGGCAATGCCACTGTTGGCTAGACCAAAGTTCGGATTGAATTTTCCACCAGTCGAGGCCTTCTCCACATTTTTCATGTGATTATCCATTATGGTTGCTGGTACCTCATCCTGTATAAAGACATTGAGTTTATTATATGGTTAGACACTTGACTCTATATCTATTTTGGCTGTTAACAAAGCTACCTTAATAGCGGCAAATTCTTCCATAGCGGCTTTAGCTGCAGCAGCAGCTACTCGCGGATCGACCACTGATGCCAAAAATGCCACTGTTGACATAATGGGGTTACCAGACTTGCTAAATGGTATTGGCTGACATCCGAGTGGTCCTAGAAAACCGCCATCATCCTCAAGATATGGATCCTCTATGGGCAGGCGCAAAAAGTGCAAAATGCATTCGTCTTGCGTGCGTGTGCCTACGTGTTCGCAGACCTTGTTCCAATCATCTTTGTGCATCTCAAGGCCCTCAAGCAGAAGCAGGGTCTCCTGGTCGGTCCACTCGCGTGACATGCTTGCAGCTGTACGATTTCTCATAGCCGCTGGCTTTTTGGCATACTGATCTAGTTTTAGGCCAAATTGACTAACGCCAGACGACAAACCACCGGCAGCTCCATTTTCAAGTGGATCTGCCTTGATGCCTAAACCACCTGAACTTTTATCGCACTCCGTGCCACCTTCCTTGCCCAATGGCTTTTTGTCAAGATCAAGCAATGTCTTGGCTGCTGACGGTTGCTGTGTCTTCTGGGGATTAATCGACAGTAAACCGGATGGCGTGTCTGAGAGTATATGGAAGTGCGAGGTGGGCGGCGGGCCCATTGGAGTGGGTCGTAAATCTGCATCGATCTGGTAATTAATCAGACCCCACTGCTCCAAGAAGGCATGGACACGCATAATGGCGCACACATCGCCAGCCAAATTGCGGCGACAGGCCGTGCTGGTCAAATACTCTGTGGGATTTAACCTGAAAGCAGATATATTTATGGTAAGAGGTATTGTTTATAAAGCTTGCACAAACTGCGTTCACCTGTAGGTATCAATCATAAAATTACGATAGGCCATGTAAATTTCCGGGGTCTTTGATTTATTCTTGCTGTTGAAGAACTCGGGCATGGCTCGCTTTTCAATGACATGAATGGAGTTATAGTCAAACCAAGCCGAATATGAGGGCACAATAATATGATGCGTCTGCTCGGTCACGTTGTCTTCCATGTCCTCTTTGGCAGACGATGAGAACTCTTGTGTATTGCTGTTATCGCTAGTCTTCCCTGTTTGTGAATTATCTCCATCACCTGTGGACAATGCCTGCGCAGCACTGCCACCAGTCATTTCATCATCCAGATCGGTCATGGTGCCCCCTATTTACAATATAACAATGTATAACAAGAATATTTTTGATATGTGAGCTTAACACCACTTGTCACTGACCTTTAATGGGCATCATATCGTTGTCAGCTCTTGATTTACCTCCTGGTGCTGGGCTAGCTGTCGATTGAAGTGCGGAATGTGATGTTTTATGAACCTCCTGTATATTGGGCTCAGCTGGAGGATCGTCCAGGTCCCGAGTTAGATCTTCTTCATCGTCATCATTGCGTGATTTCTTATGTATAACTGCTGGAGATCGCTTCCGTTTGCCTGGCTTCGAAGTGGATGTAGAAGTAGTGGGTGACGGTGAACGACGTCGCTTCTGCTTTCCGGAGCCGCTACTTGTGGCTGGCTTTTTCTTGTCATCCCCAAAAGACATGATGTCATCTATGGACATACGCTGCTTGTGTGTTTTTTTCTTGCCTATCTCATCCACTTCATAGTCTTCCTCTGCCATCCACTCGTTATATTGCTCAAGGTCTAATATCCATGAGGCAGCGACTCGCCAACGTTCAGCTGGGGATTCCGGATTTTCAGGAATATTATCCGGCAATTCAAAGCTATTCGGCGTCCATGAATCATAGGACTCAGGAAAGTAGTACCAATGAAGCATAACATGGTTACCACGCTTAAAAATGGGTCGCGCATATTCATCGGGATGTGGATCAACCACCGGATAGACAATATGCGTGGCATCCTCTTCGTCTGTTACAATCTCAACTCGCCGATTATCAAGGATTTCCCGTAGTCGTGCTTCAAAATTCTTCTCAATCTCCGGTCTGATGTAAATATACGGTATGCGATATAGATCTGCCTCAACCAGAGCTTGTTCTATCTCTATAAGCAGCTGAATATTAGGATCTTTCCGCGTTGGGTTTTTCCCAATGGAAAAATCAAATTTCTTGCCACGTTGCTCGGCGCGAAAACGAAACATGGTCGAAAAGATAATGCAGAGACCTCCACCGTTTTTGAAGTCCAAAAAACATCGCATCTGCAAAAATATTGATATTTACGTGTTTACGTTTAAAGCCTAATTAATTAATCATATTATTTACAAGTTTATATTTGTAAAACATATTTAAAAGAAAATTGTTGAGTTTTCCATTAAAACAGATTCTAAATATTTAAATGTCGTGCCAAATGTCAGCATTGTAATATGAAAATATTGCGCACCTCTAGTGCGCGTGTACATACAAAATGCTTTGCACACCTAATACACCCTGTTACCCCACACACTTACCGGGATTCTAGTGGCCGGCGGATCAGCCGAATTTTTTCCTAATTTCGCCTCCACATATTGCAAAAACATTATTAGCAATTGTGCAAGTGATTCCTTTGTTATCGGCTCCGAACTATGCGCCAAGTACTATAATAAAAATTCTCTTAATAGTTGGTATGTTTTTAATTTGCGTAGAGCGCCATTTTTGTTTTCAGTTGCGGCGTCGACGGTGGCGTTTTACTCACCTTTTTACAATTTTTTTGTAGCCATTGTCGAATTGATTCGAAACCCTGCAGCGTCTCTGGCGATTGAAAAAAGTCAATATTAGGACTTCCGTCCTTTTTAGGACCCAATGTGTTCATTGTGCAATATATATATTTATTTTTCTTAAATTTTAAACACAGTAACGCGAAGAAAACGAATATTGAAAATGCAGCAACCGCAATAGACGCACACAATTGTGGTGGTCTAGTATCGATACCAACTGAGTAGTCCGAAAAATTTGTATCGGTGTACAACAGTTCGATAACTAGTTCCAGAACTTTCAATTGCGAGAACACTACCTTTAAGCAAGAATTTGATTTCAGCTAATATATAAATATACTAGTATACTACTAGAGTAATATTTAATTAATGGTTCTTTTTTTTAATGTTTTTTAATGTTTTAATGTTAGTATAATTAAGATGAAAATGTTTGTATTAAAATTTAATTGAAATTTAATGGTTCCGAAAGAGTCTTTTCGTCTCTATGTCTGATCAGGGTTGTCATATCACCGAAAATTATTTATATTGGTCAATTATATTAAAATACAAATAAGCACAATCATATTAGAAAAAGTCTGTGTAGACTCCAAGTGAATATATTAATTATATTTATTGCTGCAATGAGAATGAATCACATTTTTTAAGTGTTACGTGATTACAGCCTCCACCAACTGATTAGTGACAACCCTATTTGTATTTTATTTCATGCGCCATTCCAGCGCCGCACAGTATAAATGTGACTTGATCGCCGCGAACATGGCTTTCCCTGGTAATAATAATATCCGAAAATTTGAGAATATAGGGCAAATCGAGTGCATTTGTGTCTGTGTGAAACCGAATGTTAAATTAAAACATTGACTATTCCGTGCATCGACATTTTCGCTATCAAATCGGGCCCCCAACGTTCTACACCCTCACCGGCGTATAAGTGTGTGTAAAGAAATCGATGAACCGTATAGGTTACGCGTGTGAGTGAATAAGAACAATTTTTTGAAGCTCGCAAAAAAAAGAAAAAGAAAAAAAAGTGAATGACTAGCAAAGCAGCGCTACAGCAGAGCACAGACGCGACAGCAATAGTGAATTATACAAACTTGCAGGCAATAAGCAAAAAGTTAAATAGTAAATTTTTTTGTATAAATCATTAGCTAGCGCTGGAAAGTGGACAAAATGCATCAATTGAAGACAGCGCGCATGAGTTGAACTGACAGCAAGCGGCCGCAGTTCAGCGCTGCCACACCAGTAAACGTGGACGTCAAAGTTGACGCCAACGCCGCTATAGGTATGCTGAGTATAGCAGCACAACACACCGCGATACCACCAGCTGAAACGTAACGTTTGCCAAAGGTAAAATTATTGTTTTAACGTTTCAATAATTTGGTACATGTATCTATCTATGGAGACATACATACGTACATATATATATGTATATAAACGTATATACATGCATATGTATATGTATATGAGGAAAAAGCAACGCAACCCTGGTTTTCTTATCGTTGTGCCGACTGCACAGCGTTAATGTCTACGCAACGCAAAGCGTCTTCCGTTGCAGTTTCATTGTGTGCGTGTGATTACGCTGTTTAATGCTGCGTCAGCGCCAGCGCCTGCCCATGGCGTCGATAAGGGTTTTACAAAGTGTGATAAGCGTGCTTTTATACCCTGTACCCATGGAGTGAGTAAAATATTACCGAAACGTACGGTAGAACGTAACCGACAGAGGGAGACCCTGTTCCTAGCAACGAAATTCAGCTTTGGTACCAGCAAATCAATGTACAGATGTTAACACTTTATTGAAACCAAGTTATTTGTCAAAATAAAAAGAACTGTATTATCTAAAGTTTAGACTCTAAACTAAGCAATCTACGAACAACATATGAATATGTTTTAAATAGAATAGACAATTTTCGTCAACTTTCCCCCAAAAAAAAAAGCGGGAAAACCCAAATGAACATTGTGCTCATAGCTTATTTGAACCGAGCAGTTTCATCGTCTCTTTTTAAGGGTATTTCGCTAAAAATGACACACGTGGGGATGTTAACCGTGTTAGGTTATAGAATTGTTTTGTCCCTTTGCCCTGTTTACTCTGATCTAAATATTGTAATTGAATTATAATTGAATTGAATTGGACTTTGAAAAGGATCATAAGATAAGATCAAAGAAAAGTAATATTTCACTAAATGTTTAAAAATAAAACGAATTATAACAGCAGAAAGGAAGCACACACAATTTAAATTAAAACCTTTTAACTATTCATATTTTTAAGGAAAACACCAAAAACCCTCCACTAAACCCTGGTGTCCTTTATAAAAGGGAGTTGAGTAGTGAGTACAAATTCAATACGCTGCCAGGAAAAGGATTTTAACAGCTACCGGTTAGAAAATTATCTTTCTAGAGTGGAACAAATCAGTAGAGCCAACTTCTGTTTTCCTAAAAGAATATAAATAAGAATGTTCCGTACATACATAGTAGTGGGATTCCTGAAACTGATTTTGATTTGATTTTAATTATGACAATCAGCAGTTCGCAGCTGCTCCATACAAAATTTTGTGTGTGACCACAGAAAGTACGGAAATGACAGTCACACTAAAAGTTTTAGCATAATCAGCTCCGAAGCTGATTTTGATTTTGATTATCTTGCTGTGAGACCGTTCACCCTTGTGTGACCGTTTACTACGTAGAAAACTATGTGGCAACACATGGTGTTTATTACAGCTATTTGAAAATGGAATACTTTGTAAGCATTCTGCAAGTCTATAATAAATTACTGAATTATTTAAAGTTTTAAATATGTTTTAGATTTTGAAAAGAAAGCGGACCAGTGTCTTTAAGTGGACGGAGTCAATGTTTGGCAAGGCTGCCAGATGTTCTGAAAATCAGAAGCAAATCAAAATCAAATCAGTGCGCTAAAAAGGTCGTTCCGTCAACTGAGTTTGATTTTCTAAAAGCAAATCAAAATCAGTTTCAGGAATCCCTTTAATATTTATATTTTTACATAAATTTTATATTTTTAGATAAAAGTTATCAATATACTGTAAAGTATTCCTTCCTGGCAAATAGAAAATGTTAGTACATAAGCCAAACATGAGGAAGGATCTATAGTTCCTTCGGGTTTTATAAAAGGAAATATTGGCTATAATATGTACATTGCATTTTAGCCAGCCGAATGCATGCGCTCAGTGTTTGCTTTGTGATTGTGGGTATGTACACACATACATACATATGTGTGTTGAGTATTTGTAAGGATGCCTCGACGTCGCGTCGTATTCTGCTCAAGACAAATGTATGTATATGTGTGGATTGAATGTGACTGCAGAAAGTAACGGTGCTAAATATTTACGACCGTTGTGGGAAAATTAATAAAAGGCATAATGTGCACAATTGCATGTACACATATGGACAAAATAATAGGTGCGAAATTTTTATTTTTTTTAACTTTTAATAATTAGTTCATTTCTTCATTTATCTCAACAAATCAAAAACATTTTTGTAACTTATATTATTTGTCGTAAAAAAAAAGTAAAAACGGCATCATAAAGCCTTTAATTAAAAAATTAACCTCATTTATCCTAAAATGCAGACTTTTTGGCTGGCCATAATAATAGGTGTACGGAGATAATTTTTTTAATTAAATCGATATTTCATTAATTTTGGTCCTGTTTTATATTAGATTCAGTATATGGCATCTAACAGCCTGTATATCCGCCATTATTTCGCAGGATTTTATCCATTTGTGTTGGCAAGGACGATATTAACGTGCAATAAGTTCCAATTGGAATATTATACCAGATTTTGTGAAGAAAAACCCAAAGTTGCTTGAAATTTTGCCAAAAAGTCCTTCCGACATCTCTTCCGAGTCCACCCCAGAGATTCTCAATGGGATTGAGGTCCGGGGATTGACTTGGTTGCTGAAGATCACCCATATTTTGATCTCGGATCCAATCCTTTACTGCCCGAGAGATGGGTTTCGGGCCTATTTCTGGTTGGAACTTCCATAAAAGTGGCATATTATCCTCGGCAAATAGTAGCATTACCGTCTTCAATTATTTCCTCCAGAGGAAATTACGGTATATTTTCCTACCACCCGGGCTGCAGCAGGTTATACGATCTACAGCGAATTTTTTCTTCATTTGTAATTTTTCCGACCGGAGCAAAGAAAATCTGCAAGTTATCCTATTAGGAAGGGTAGGTACCTGACACCATATGCCAAGGATAATATGCCACTTTTATGGAAGTTCCAACCAGAAATAGGCCCGAAACCCATCTCTCGGGCAGTAAAGGATTGGATCCGAGATCAAAATATGGGTGATCTTCAGCAACCAAGTCAATCCCCGGACCTCAATCCCATTGAGAATCTCTGGGGTGGACTCGGAAGAGATGTCGGAAGGACTTTTTGGCAAAATTTCAAGCAACTTTGGGTTTTTCTTCACAAAATCTGGTATAATATTCCAATTGGAACTTATTGCACGTTAATATCGTCCTTGCCAACACAAATGGATAAAATCCTGCGAAATAATGGCGGATATACAGGCTGTTAGATGCCATATACTGAATCTAATATAAAACAGGACCAAAATTAATGAAATATCGATTTAATTAAAAAAATTATCTCCGTACACCTATTATTATGGCCAGCCAAAAAGTCTGCATTTTAGGATAAATGAGGTTAATTTTTTAATTAAAGGCTTTATGATGCCGTTTTTACTTTTTTTTTACGACAAATAATATAAGTTACAAAAATGTTTTTGATTTGTTGAGATAAATGAAGAAATGAACTAATTATTAAAAGTTAAAAAAAATAAAAATTTCGCACCTATTATTTTGTCCATATGTGTACATGTATACATACATATTATAGCTGTTGGCTTTATTTTATTTTGGCATTAACAAATCAATTTGCCAGCGATTCATACGTGCTGTAGTGTCAAATATAAAAGAAAGGAGCACAGCAATCCGTTTAGTGAGCTGATACTGACATTTGCTAGACGCGGATGGTGTTGTCGGAGTAGCCGGCGAACAGGGTTTGGCCGTCGGTGGACCAAGCCGGGGACAGGCACTGTGGCTGCTCGGCCTTCGGGGCGCAGCTCCTCAACGGTCTTCTTGCAGGCCACATCCCAGATCTTGATGGATGAACCGTAGGCAACGCACAGCCAGTAACAGTTGGGCGAGAAGCACGGAGGACTGATGATATTTCATTGTGCTCCAGTGTGTACAGGTTCTTGCCGACATCGCTGATGAAGTGAGAGTGGCATAGAGACGCTTCTGGTGGTAACCGTAGTTGGTGTTCTCATCGCGAGTCAATTTCCACACAATCAAGGTCTTGTCACGGGAGGCCGAGATGGTGGTATCGGGATCCTTAGGGTTGGTGGCGATCTGGGTGACCACGTAGACATTTTGGATATACATTTATATGTGATATAGCGATGGGTGACGATATGACGAAGAACTTGCGACCCCGACATACATATAATAACATATGTGTGTTCTCCAGCGAAAGAAGCTGTTGTTGTGCTTGCGCCTGAAAAGGTAAACAAGGAATGTTGCATCGAACTTAGAGCGTAATTGTGAATTTTTGAAGAATTGTGCGATAACGATATGAGAATATAAGAATATGGGAATAAGATATAATGAGAATATTGGAATATGAGAAATTGAGAATATAAATAGACGTCCCGCTTGGTGGCGTCGCACAGTGGCCAATTGTAGCTCTACATAAAAATTTCATTGAATTTAAAAAGCTTTTCAAATGAGTACTTTGTATTTAGTGCTAGTGCTTTGAAGTTTTTCTTAGTTTCAATTCGTAATACAAATTGGTGTCACCGTTGGGCATTATATTTTTAGTCTCAGCGATTGCCTAATATACAATTTCATTCTAGTTTATATTCCCATTTTATTATCTTTTGGCTTTTATTTTGGGTCTTCCGTCTTCCATTCATTGCTTAACTCCTTTATGCGGGAAAACGATTAAATATTGTATGTAAATCTATAAGTATATATCTATTTATACATATATAAAATTCCTTGTCCTGTCTGACTGACTGACCTAATAACTGATCAACGTCACACAGTTCAAACGGTAAGACATAGTCGCCTAATTTTTACCTGAGATGATTCCTTATGTAATAATATTAGAATATGAGAATTCGAGAATAAGTGAAAATTAGAATATAAATATGAATGTAACAGGTTGTTTTCGCTTTCCGACAGTAGGACACCCTGTACTGTAAAAATGTGATCACAAATCATAAATTCCTCCTTTCTGTTAATTAACCGATTGGAACCAAAAACATTTTAAGCATCAAAAACTTTATTCATGTCATATCTAAAGTCGGTGACTTTAAAGCTGTGGCAGCTGTGCCAGCTAAAAGAATATTTTCATGATTTGCTTAGAGAGAGGACGAGATATACAAAATCAAAAATAAACCTGAACTGTGTAAGCAATACACAAACCTGACAAAGAAATGATTGAGTCTGTATCTCTCATAATTTGCGAAACCTAGGTGTTCATATAGACAGACAGACGGACAGACAGGCATAGCTATATCGACTCAGCTCGTTGTCCCGGTCAAGAATATAAATACTTTATGGGGTCTACCATGCTTCCTTCTTCATGTTGCACACAAAGGTCACATGCACAATAGACCCTTTCGGACCTTTTTAATACCTGCCCCCCTCCCCCGAAAACCTAGAAAAACCACCACAGCCACAATGTTAAAGATACGAACTTCTGATTTAGCATACAAAGATATTGAAGAAACCTTTATGAGTGCTACTATGTGACTTAATTTAGCTTAATGCAGAAATTCCTGTCTTTGTTTTTACAGATTAGTTACACATAGGAATACGATCAGTCCAAACTTTTTTCGAGCACTCTACCGAAAAAATTACACAGATCTGCAGTATGACATCCCGGTAAGTAAACAGTGTTTAATAAAAGTTATAAATAATTATTTATATTTATAATTTTTACAGACTTGATCGTCTATTTATATTACTGGAGACGGGCTCGACGGCTGCCACACGCCATGCAGCGGCCAAGCAAATTGGTGAGGTGCAGAAATTGTATCCACAGGAACTGCACGCGTTGCTTAATCGCCTCGTGGGCTACTTACACAACACGTCGTGGGAGACACGAATTGCTGCAGCCCAATCTGTAGAAGCAATACTAAAACAGGTGCCGCCTTGGCAGCCCGAACTGCAATTGCTGGGAGCCAATAGTATAAAAAAGGAGCGTTCAGCCAGCGATATTGCCGAGGAGGATAGTTGTCAGTCTAATGCCTCATCTTCCTCGACAGCAATACAGTGCAGCAATCGACTGCTCAGCTTCGATGAGTTTGATCTGCAACAGATTCTGCTTAAGGGGGCACGTCTGATTGGTTCCGAAGGCATAGAATTCGATGTGCAAGAAGAGCAGTCATCCAGTGCAGGCAGTGGTGTGGATATGGACCCTGCTGTGCATCTAAGCCGTCAACGAGCGCTTCTTAATGACAAATTGGGACTCACGAGTGCTGCTAAGCTGGGTGTTAATCTTACCGACATGATCACCGATGAAGATATGACCATAACACGCAGTGGTGAAAACTCGAATATCAATGCTGAGAAACTGCCTGTGGAGCACATACTGAACATTAAGTCGTCTAATCAGGGAGTAAGTGCTGTACCGGCACCTGGTCAAAAACTTAGTTGCCGTGAAATCAATCGGGCCAAACGCAAAGCACGCCAAGGCAACTCCTCTACCGCATCCACAACCACACCTACGTGTAGTCGGCGCAACTCAACAGCTGGCATCGGTGTTTGTGGCAACAGCAGCGGCAGCTATAACAAAGTTAACAGCAATGGAGCAAGCGCGAATGATGAACCAGAGCAGAAGAAGCCGAAGACAAACGACAAGCATGAAATCTTTTACAGTCTAAATGGTGCGTGAGTGGTTTGTGCGTTAGAGATACTTGAATAATATGTGATAGCATAATCCTTGAATAAGCCATTGACATTTTTATTGGATACTATTTGATTTGAGACTAACGGTTAGTTTAGTTTTAAAGTTTAAGAAACGCCAAGGTTAGATTAGGTTATGGCGGTTGCTGGGGATTTTGGGTTACCCAGCTCACTTAGATAGGCAAGACCTAATAATGCAGCATAGACTAAATTCTACATCGACAATAGGGGGATTATGTCCAGCCTGCTTTTATGTACCGTGCTACATTTCTTGGTTTTGTTTTCGCGATGTCTGTCAGGTCAAAAGTAGCTCAAAGGAACAAGGAGCCTTGCTGCACGGTAGCCTATAAACCGATGTTCGGTCAGGGAGATGCTCAATCGAATAGCTTAGAGGAGCGTTGTGTTCTGACAATGTGCCATGCTTGATGGAATTTTGATACATGGGTTTCTGGGATGTTGCCTTGCTTTGCTTGCTTCTCGGTTATTATGATTACGAACTAGAAGATTACAGCTATGCAGTTACCCTCAATGTCCCTGTGTGCGGAATCTAAATAAGATGAATAATAAACTACTTGGCATCTCTCGAATAGATTTTTTGTTATTTACGGATATCGAGTTTCTTGATATCGCTTCAAGGAATTTTGATATCCGCTTGACTATCCCTGTAAATGTTAAAAAGTTTGGGGTCCTATGTGAAGTGGATATACTAAAGAGGGCCTCATGTTGAGCTTTGAGCCATCAGTAAATATTGAAATAGGTGGACATTGGAGGAGTGGTTGGAAGCTTAGTGATGATCGCTACGTCGCTCCTTCATACGAATTGCAGTTTGGTTTGCTCTGTTAACTCCCAAGAGCTATGCTAAATAATGGCCGTCTGTCCGTATAAACACCTAGATATCGCAAACTATTAGAGCTAGATGTTTTTCACTTTTGTTAGGTTCGTGTATTGCTTAAGTCGGTCTACTTTATATCTGATTTTTAATACCTATTCCCCCTTCCAGAAAAAAT
The DNA here is from genome assembly GCA_035045005.1 of Liodrosophila aerea. Taxonomy (NCBI): domain Eukaryota; kingdom Metazoa; phylum Arthropoda; class Insecta; order Diptera; family Drosophilidae; genus Liodrosophila; species Liodrosophila aerea. The sequence goes on from JAWNNL010001001.1 coordinate 27,319, forward strand.
TGCGAAAATATTCTCTTAGCTTGCACGGCTGCCACACTTTAAAGTCACTTCCGATTATAATTGAAAAATAAAAAAAAATTATAAAATAAAATAAATAAAACGCAAAATGGCAGCAAAACGTTTCCGTCAAATGAAATAAGCACAAAGTGAACAATGAACTGATAAGGAATTAACATATACGAATCATACTATATGAAGATTGAAAATTTTGCAAAACAGCTTTTAGCCATCGGGCTAACAAAAAGTACTATGGATTATACTACTGATTGTTTTCTAAAACTGTTATACGTTTATATTTTGGTGTATTGACTGGCAATTGATTAATAATCGATTAGGTGATACGATAGCCTGATTTCATTATTATCATTATGGAACTATCAGATTTAGAATAATGCCCTTTTATACCAAGAATTTTGAGCAGTGCAGTGGGTAGAAGAGTTATAGGACTCTTTGTTTTTATTCAGCAAAAGTTTAAGGACTGAAAAAGTGGCATATTAGAGTCTCAACAAACGAACTGTAACAGACTGACTTACTAAGCTAGTTAATACAGTTCTTATATCATTTTCCCGAGAATTTTTACCTGACTACTGTGGGTAGGTTTCAGCTAGACAACATCTTTATCAGGCAGCAGGGGTTCTATTCTACATATTAAGATTTAGTTACTCCCTACATCGCTTTGCACCATCGTAGCTTTAGTTAAACAAAGATTTCCTTTTCATAAACAAACGTAACAATTTTATCTTTGCAGTCGCTGTGCCGGATGCCACGGGCATGTGGGTCGATGCTGTTTCCTGGCCCCTTGAAAACTTTTGTGCGCGCCTCTTTATTGATCTCTTTCACGCTAAATGGGAGGTGCGTCATGGAGCTGCTACAGCTTTGCGTGAGCTCATTAATCAACACGGAGCGGGAGCTGGAAAGTGCGTTCAGCAAAGTTCTGAACAAATGCACGAGTCCCATAGTCGCTGGCTAGAGGATGCGGCGATAAGACTGCTCTGTGTACTGTGCCTTGATCGATTTGGTGACTTTGTGTCCGATCAGGTCGTGGCACCAGTTCGTGAGACTTGCGCACAAGTGCTGGGTACGCTGGTAAAGGCCATTGATGAGTCTAAGGTGCATCGCATTGTTGATATCTTATTGCAACTGATTCGACACAAGAATGAGTGGGAAGTGCGACATGGCGGCTTACTCGGACTTAAGTATGTGTTTGTGGTGCGAGAGGAACTGCTTCCCATTTACTTACCCAAATCAATATCGGATATAATGAGTGGTCTGCTGGATGCTGTAGATGATGTGGGTGCGGTTGCAGCAGCGACCTTAATACCGGTTGCTATGTGGCTGCCAAAGCTCCTGAATGCGTCTCAGGTATCCTCCATTGTGAAGACGCTTTGGGATCTGCTGCTCGATCAGGATGAGCTAACATCTGCCTGCAATAGCTTTATGGGTCTACTAGCTGCCATACTCTGCTTGCCACGAGCATCCAGCTGGATAGAAATGGAACCAATGCGTACGTTAGTGCCACGACTCTTTCCCTTTTTATCGCATAGCACTAGTTCGGTGCGTCGTTCCACGCTAAAGACGCTGCTTACGCTCACGAGTAGCACCGATAAAGAGGCCAAACCGGAACCAGATTCGGAAGAGAAATCAAGTGCCAATGGCAATCAAAAGACTTTGAAGCTTAACTTTGGTGTCGTCGACTGGAACTGGGAACTATTGCAGCAGGCGTTGCGTCACATCTATCAGCGAATACTGGTGGAGCCGCAGGCTGACATTCAATCGTTGGCACATCAGGTGTGGTCCAATCTAATTGCCTACGCAGATTTGGGCGCTCTTCTGCATGCTGCGTGCCCCTATGTCTCATCCTGGATATGTCTAGCCATGCAGCCACCACGATTGGCATTTGATCCAAATGGATTAATCAAGGCTGTTGGTGGTAGCGAAGCGGTAACCAGTACACGACGCCGTACTTCTCGAATATGTGATGATTTAGGAGGTGCAGCATTGGCCCAATCAAATCCCACGCAGAAATTATATCTGGGAGGCAGTGAAGCAACCCCTGTGGAGGTCCGTGAAGCGAACTTTGTTCGTGCTCGCATTATAGCCTCCCGAGCGCTGGGTGCACTCTCACACTACTTGATACAACCAGCGCCAGGTGTTGTGTATACGCCGCAAATGGAGAGTCCCACTGATTGCTACACCAAGGTGCTACTCGGTCATCTAAATGCACGTTCCGCAGTGCAGCGGATTGTGTGTGGACTAATAATTGCATTCTGGTCCCTGGAGGATGAACCTGTGCGTCCAGGACCGCCAAATCTGCAGGAAAAGTTGCATGAGTGCGTCTCGGAGTATTTTTATTACGAGGAGGTAGCCTTATCGCTTACACGACTCCTGCAGGAGGCACAGGACTTCATAGCAACGCTTAAGCAAAACAAAATTCCTATAAATGATTTTCACAATTCAAAGATTCTCACGCTAGAACAGATTGAAACAGTGGCCACCACACTCAGCGCTAATCTTCGCAGCTATCCACTGAAGCCAAAGGTGCTGGACATGTTGCTGGAGCGAAGGCGCAGTCTACAAACATCGTATCAACAGACGACTACTGAACAGGGCGCGTATCACGTGAGCGCTCAGGCAGCTCTGGCTGGTGCTATCTGTGCACTACACTGTTTGCCAGAAAAGCTAAACCCTGTTGTGAAGCCGTTAATGGAGTCTGTCAAGAGGGAACAGTGTTTACCCCTGCAGCAACTATCCGCCGAATTTTTAGTGCATCTCATGGACCAAGTCTGTGATAGAAATCCTAGTCCTAATAACAAAATATTGAACAATCTGTGTACTTTGCTGCGCAGCGATACGGACTACACGCCCAAGCTGGTAAGGATCGCCATCATTAAGACTGTTTGCTGTTGTTCGCTGTTTAATATTGAATTATTTTATTTTGTATACAGCTAGTGCCGACTTATACACTACTAGATGCATGTCCCAAGGCTGACAATGCTTGTGGATACTATGGCATTCTCACTTTAACTCTACAGCAGGCGGTGAATTCTTCGCCGAGCAGCAGCTCCTCAACAACACGTTCTAGCAGCACACCAACGTCTCGTGGACCAGGACGGCCTCCAGCGAGTGAAGTACTAGCCGCTGCTGCTGCTGCTGCAGCCACTGTTGAGATTAATGTCCAGCAGGCCAAGGAAGCCGAGGAGCGTCAGTGTCGTATTCAGCGTTTGGGTGCAGCCTGTACCATTACCACGCTATGCAGAACGTTTGGAGCGCATGTTGTTGACAAGGTGCCAATATTTCAAGACCTAATGTTTGGCAAGCTGGAACAATTTGTGACCAGCACGAAAAAACAATCGCTCACAAGCACGCTGCCGGATTTGACTATATGCAACGAGCTTATTAGCTCGCTGCAGTTGATTGAAACCGCTAGCCCGCATATTCACGAGTCGCTGCATCCACAGTTATTCGCGTTACTGCCACACTTGGGCTGCATTGTTCGACATCCATTAAAGGTCTTACGACATATGGCGGCACGCTGCATTGCAGCACTGGCAGGGATTGACGCGTGCCTCACTATGCAATTCGTAGTGACCGAACTTCTGGGGCTGCTGCTAAAGATAGAGCAACCTATAGAACGACAGGGCGCTGTTGAGACGATTGAACGTGTGGTTAATAAGTTGCAAATTCATGTTGTGCCATATATTGTGCTTTTGGTAGTGCCCCTACTTGGTGCTATGAGCGATCCCGATGAATCTGTACGTTTGCTGGCGACACACTCATTTGCCACGCTTATCCAACTGATGCCCCTAGATAGTGCCAGCGAAACCAGTGCGACCACAGCTTTACAGCTCAAGAGCGAACCACTGCAGGAGCGCAAAACGCGGGATCGCGAATTCCTTGATTATCTATTTGCGCCGAAGACTATACCAGACTATAAGGTGCCGGTGACACTTAGTGTTGAACTACGTGGCTATCAACAGGCTGGCATCAATTGGCTGTGGTTTCTCAACAAGTACAATCTGCACGGTATACTCTGCGATGATATGGGCCTAGGCAAGACGCTTCAGACAATTTGCATCTTGGCCGCTGATCATGTACAGCGACAGGAGGCCGACCTAGCGCCGCTTCCCAGTCTGGTCATCTGTCCGCCAACGCTAACCGGACATTGGGTCTATGAAGTGGAAAAGTTTCTGGTGCAGTCATCCGTGTTGCGCCCTTTACACTATTTTGGGTTTCCCGTTGGACGTGAAAAATTACGTTGCCAAATTGGGAGCAGTTGTAATTTGGTGGTCGCCTCCTATGACACTATTCGCAAAGATATTGATTACTTTAGTGGCATACACTTTAACTACTGCGTCCTCGACGAGGGACATATTATAAAGAATGGCAAGACAAAGAGTTCCAAGGCTATCAAACAACTGAAAGCCAATCACAGGTTGATCTTGTCAGGCACGCCAATACAAAACAATGTACTAGAGTTGTGGTCACTCTTTGATTTCCTGATGCCTGGCTTTTTGGGCACTGAGAAACAGTTTATACAGCGATATTCACGACCCATTTTGGCATCTCGCGATGCCAAGAGCTCACCCAAAGAGCAAGAGGCTGGAGTACTTGCCATGGAAGCATTACATCGCCAGGTGTTACCATTTCTACTGCGACGCGTCAAAGAGGATGTGCTCACAGATTTGCCACCTAAAATCACTCAGGATCTGCTGTGTGAATTGAGTCCGCTTCAACTGCGCCTTTACGAAGACTTTAGCAATAAACACCTTAAAGACTGTTTGGATAAGTTGGACGACACGGAGAATCTCGGTAATAAAACTCACATTTTCCAAGCACTACGATATCTGCAGAATGTTTGTAACCATCCCAAGCTGGTTCTGCGTCAATCCGGAGATGAATTAAGCAATGTTGCTGCTCAATTGGCCATCAACAACACAACCCTAGACGATATTGAACACTCGGCTAAGTTGCCCGCCTTGAAGTGAGTTTCCAATTCAGCCATAAGCTTGATTCACATTATTTAATCATTACTACTTTGTTTTAGGCAACTTCTATTGGATTGTGGCATTGGTGTTCAAACTGAGTCCGTCAGTCAGCACAGAGCACTCATCTTTTGTCAATTAAAGGCCATGCTAGACATTGTAGAGTTTGATTTGCTTCGCGAGCACTTGCCCAGTGTTACGTATCTGCGTCTGGATGGCAGTGTGCCGGCGTCTATGCGGCAAGATATTGTTAATAAGTTCAACAGTGATCCCAGCATTGATGTGCTGCTCTTGACCACATTGGTAAGTTTGTAACTAATGCTGCAATAGGAAGTAAATATTAATTATGTGGATTTGAATTCAGGTGGGCGGATTAGGTTTGAATCTTACCGGCGCCGATACTGTTATCTTTGTGGAGCACGACTGGAATCCCATGAAAGATTTGCAGGCCATGGATCGCGCACATCGCATTGGTCAAAAGAAGGTAGTCAATGTTTATCGATTGATTACACGCAACTCTCTCGAGGAGAAGATAATGAGTCTGCAGAAGTTTAAAATTCTCACTGCTAATACTGTAGTGAGTGCAGAAAATGCTTCGCTTCAAACAATGGGCACCTCAGGGATATTGGATCTGTTTCATGATGGCAACAATAAAGCGCAGACCAGTAACGGTGCGTCAACAGTCGCAGCAGCCAGTAGCGGTGGCGTCTCAATGAATGCCATCATTGAGAATTTGCCGGATCTTTGGTCGGAGCATCAGTATGAGGAGGAATACGATCTGGGCAACTTTGTGCAGGCTTTAAAGAAGTAAACGCCGATTAACTCACCCCATTTAGTCTTGTCATACCCAATCTCATGCGAATTCACAAATACACATACACATGTATTCACATTTAGCTGTGTGGTGTTCTATATTAGTTTTATGGCCACATTCTTGAATTTTTGCTAAATGTAACTACCTGTTCCTTTGTATTATTTGAACACAAAAAGTGTCAAACTTCATAAAAAAAAGTGAAAATAAAATTAAATGCACTGTTAAAGTAAAATCTCTTAATTCTTTAGAGCGGAAGTTTGCCGATTAACCAAAACTTTTTGATTCGTTAGTCAAGTTTATTTTTAGCCCTGCAGGAAAACTAGTAATTCGGTTTAGGTTTAAGGGGCGGGTTTAATTATATAACTTTACTACAAATAATAAGTCGAGGGTTCATTTAACCAAACCAAGTGGAGTACATGCATTTGGGGTCGTTGAGTCCGAATCTAAAATCCGATTTTCTCCGCCACGTCTGGTTTTAAACCGCCATCTGTTGGAGACTACTGATGGTCTTTGAAGAGGGATACGTCTAAAAAATACTATGGAAAAACAATAAGGAGATTGTTTATTAACTACTGCATGCGTATTGGGTGGATATGGGTTTTACAGTAAAATAAGGTCTATTTCAAGGTTGTTGAGCTAAATGTCTGGTTAAATAGTCTTAGTAGTAGTAAGGGCTAATCTGTGGTACCCCTTCTTAGAATAAATTTCAGACGTGATGGAGAAAGGAGGGCTTTAAAAAAAAACCGAAAAAAATACAGACGGTATACGTTGTAGTCACAGTTTGGCGATGTTGAATATGAAGAGAATAGCTTTCCAAGGAAGAGTATATAAGGAGTCCATTATTAGTTATATAGTTGATGAATTGAAATTGAAAACGAAATACAAATTTAATTTGTACAGCGATGCCAAAAAATTCATGCTTAGTGCGAAAAACATACGATGTTACGATTGCGGATCAAGAGTTGTAACGTGAAGGAGGAGTCTTAAAACTTCTTTGCTGAATAGCGTCCAAACGTACGTACGAAATACGGAGATGCAACACGAACACGCCGGCTTAGCTCGTGCGTGATAGTGACACGACAAAAACACGACATGACAATTGAAATCAGAAGCAGCAATCACTGCTTTCTTCCAGAAAATTATAAATTTAGCAAATACTGATATTTATAATGTAAATGTAGTTGGTATATTTGTGGACATTCATACATACTATGTGTTTATTTCTAATCTAAAAGAAAATGGTGTCTCGATTTCTTATGTTATTGATGCTGTGTTCGACCAGGCGATTGTATATTTGAGTAGCAACTTACGTTGATTTATTTTACAATTTACTTTACTTTGCATAAATAACTTTTAAAAGCACTGAGAGAATGTAGATTTTCTTAGTAAAATATAACTTTTTCTAGCAAATGCAATAGACAATGAAAATTGTATTTAAGAAATGTCTCATAATACATTTTTAGTCAAGCAATGGTTAAATGAAGAAATTGTTTATATAGGCTTTCTTTTAAAACTGCTCTTAAAAATAACTGGTCCAATGTATACTAGGAATAAGAGGTTTACACCGATGGTTTAAGGCTTAGGTGGCTGTGTAGCAGTCAAATAGACTCGGCGGCCGAGAGAGCGAGCTCGCCCCTACTGAATATGTCACCTTGCTCTAGCTGTCAAATGTTGTTCTCATAACAATACACTGCACAGTGAGTGAACTGCACACCAATACATTGTACCCATTATCTACTGCACAACGTATTAGTAAATAAGTACACTAGCTGTAAATACAGGCACTAACACAACATTCATTCACATTCATTCAAACCTGTGCAATGTTTCAGAGTGAATGATTTATTTCACGTTTTGAATGCATTCATGCAGACCTCTAGTTGAAACAGCGAAATGCTACTTTGACTGAAGCATTTTAAACATTGGTTAGTGATAATGTTCCCAATTGCACATGCGTTTACTCTATGGGGAGCTGGCTGGAATGCAAAGACACTACTGAGTGCACGAGTTACCATTGACCCTGCCTCTCCACCCGTCAAGCCACCACAATTATCACACCATCGCCCAGCCTCTCCACCCGCTAAGCCACCTCGGCGCCCAGTCCACTGAATCGGAAAGAACACAAACAAATAAGTAAATGGACCAAGCTATTGTTGTGACTTCGATTATGCATCCGGCCAAATGCTGACACAGCGGTCAGCAATAAAGTATTTGCGTGGGCGGCATCAGCATAATTGTTTACTTAAAGCATTTTGTACATTAAACTAAGGGCTCCATGCCAACATAAGAACTCAAATACAATTCACTCATAATACTGCATTCAAAAGCACAACGTCTTTGTCTTTATACCTCTGAATATAAAACGCAAAAGGAACTTTGATAGGATTCCAACTCCAGCAACAATCCGGAGGCTCCTACCGTGAAGCTGTTAACACCAACAACAAATCCAGAAGCTCCCTCCCTCGACACCGATAACTCACGCTGTCAGATAAGGTTTTCCCTGAGAAGTTTTCGAAAGTTAACAGAATTTAATAAGAGGGTTTTAATGAAATTATAAAATAAACCAACTTTTCAATGTTCATGGGGACAGGAATTAGCTGCCAAATGAGAGTGTTCAAAATACTTCCTCATTGATAAAGTCGAATTTCTCTATAGTGAACTTCTATACAATGAAGCTCTCCCTATTATAAATTGATTTCAAACACACAACTTTATCGTTCCAATTTTATTTCAAAAAATATAATTTCTGTATAATGAAATTTCTATAGAATGAAGTGATTTTCTGGTTCCGTCAAGATTCATTGTAGAGAAGTTCGACTGTACTAGGCATTTACGACGGCGTTTTAGGCCCTGTACTTTAAAAAAGTAGAAAAAGGTCGATTAAGATTTTGCAACGGAGAAATGTTTGTAACAGGCAGAAGGAGGCGTGCCGTATGTTTAATCTTAAAGTTATCTCCCAAAAATAGGTCCCTCTGAGCGCCTAAATGTTGTATTTGGAAAAGGATCATAAATAGGTAATAAAACACCATAAGCTTAGATAATATATATTAAGTAAATATAGATTCAGGATAGTCAAACAATTTGCAATTTAGACCTAAGCAATTAAATAACGCAAACCCATAAAGTAATAAAATAGTTAAATTAACCCAAGATTATAATTATGTGAAAATATCCTAACAATGTAAAAACCCAATACTAGAAAATGTAAATGTAAAATGTCCGACGATGATTCTTCAAAATATGTGTTTTTTATTATTATTCACGCGTATATACATAAAACTTGAAATAATACATTTTAATTTTTTATTTTAACATTTAATCGGACAGCTACAGTCGGATGCAACCGACTGCAAGAGACCCTGTATTTTCCCTTGCTCCAGCTAATACTAACAATACACACAACACATATCGCAAATTCAGACGCAACAACACATACACACTTATGTACATACGTTAAGTGCATGCTCGCTGCTTCCCCTTGCCTAGTATGGAAACTCTAATCTCGAATATCTCCGATGTTTATTATCCGATTGAGTCACAATTCACAGCACAAATAAAGGTTATCATAACATTATAGTATGCCAAACCAAAGATTGTATCTTTTAAAGTGTGGCTGTGGTGGTTTTCCGCGGTTTATAGGCGTGGAGGGGGGGGAGGGAGGTATCAAAGATCTAACACAAACTTGATCTGCTTGCACTATAGAGACATCTAACTGCCAAATATGATGTCTCTAGATGTTACAGTTTACAAGACCTAGGTGTTCATACAGACGGACAGACGGACATGGGTATATCGACTCAGTTAGTCGTCCTGATCAAGTATATATGTATATACTTTATGGAATCTGTCACTCCTTCTTCTGCCATTTCTGAGTTGCGCAAAGGTAATAGACCCTTTTGTACTTTTTTAAAGTACAGGGTCTAAAAATATATTATAAAATGGAGGGAATAAATGAAATCATTGAGAACCAGAAAATCCTGTGCTTTCCGCGTTGCAGCACAGGTGAGTTGGACTGACTCAATACAGCTGTGGGGTTTCAAGGAAGAGCTCCGTGCCATCACCGAGGCATTCGGAGATAATAAAATACGGTTGCAAGAGTTTCGAAAAAGGTACCGTATTTTAAAGAAAAATACACTGAAAAGGTAAGAAGTTCAGTGAACAAAAAATACTTCGTGCAGCGATATCCACTCGATATGGTTTTTATAGCT
>JAWNNL010001002.1:0-15352 GCA_035045005.1 Liodrosophila aerea
TAGAGTCCGGTTATAACGACTCTGCTTAAAGCGTCCGTCCGGCTATTGTGACGAAAACTCGATGGCTTGGTTGGTCCCCATACAAACTTATATGAAAGGGACTCCGCTTAGTACGTTTCCGCTTTTAGCGACAAACCGCCTATACAGACGGGATTTTTCACAATTCAACCGGATATTGCGACGTACCGAAAAAAAATACAGCGAAATAATGCCAAATTTAAGCATCAAACGACGCTTTTAGAAATGTATGTATCTATCAGTGATCGGCACCCTTGCTTGTGTGTGTAGCAGCGACTCTACTCTCTCTTAGTTTTAGTTGTCGCCTTAGCAACGCTGCTGAGAGAAAGAGAGAGAGAGAGAGTCGAAGTGCAATACCGACGTCACACAAATGTTTACAGCGTGCGTGTGCAGACCTCATCGCCTATTCCATGAGATGTCCCGTTATATTTCTAGTTTTTTCTGATTTTTTTCAAGTAAAACTGAATGCGTAAATTCACCAAATGTGAGTTAATGCGCAAAATGCGCCATAATGAGCTCATTCAGTTTAAGCTCGACACTTGTGCATTTCACCCGCAAAATGATAAATTTTTTGTTTTGATTAAAAAATTAATTTGTTTTATTTTAAAACCTATTACAAACATGGCAACCCTAAAATAAACAAAAAAAAATTTTTTTTTGCTCCTTTTGGTTAATGCGTCGTCCGGGTATAACGACGTAAAATCGTCGGTCCCTCGAAAGGTGGTAGCACGCTAATCTACAGAAGTACTTTATATCTGTTTTCATCTTGATACATTTACTGCTTATACTTATTAATATTGGATTTTATCTAATTCCCGTACAAATTCTTACGGTGATTATTGCTATTAGGCACCAAAAAAAGACTTTGTAGTTTGAAATACAAAAAGTCTTGTCCATAATTTCTTTTGTCTGTTGAATTTTCAATCTGTTTTGGACCAGATAAGATTTCCAGGAGAACTTAGCCATGGCAATACCAAATTGCCATCTATCTTTATCCATATAGTCACGTCACAACTTTCTAACCTGCAGAAAAGAGTTTTTTAGTGTTTTAGGTGTAGGCCAGTGTGCGTTTGTTTTAGTTTTTTGGTTACTGAATCTATCTTTATCTGATGTATCTAGACTATACTAAGGTTAGGTAGGCGTTAGCTAAGGATTTGGGGTCCCCAGCTCACTTCTGGCTAGACAAGCCCGTACTGATTATGAGCCTTTAATGAATCGCGTCAAATTTCATGGTTTAGCTTTCGCTATTTGTGACAGATACCAGACCCTGGTTTTACAGATGGCAAGGTACGTGTAGGTGTCCTGCTTACACTCGTCGCTACAACTTCTGCAGAAGTCGTTGAAAGGAGCACGTAGTTTTGCGGCGTGGAAACCAAAGAGCCATGCTCCGGTCAGGGCGATAACCAACCTCTACACAAGATGACGAAACTGGGCCACACAGCTCCAAGAAGTGGTTTGATGTAACGGAGAGCCATGTTTGACGCGATATGTTATATGGTGTCCTAGGATTTTGATATCTGTTATTTGCTTGGAATTTGTAGGAGATTACAGATGGCCAAGGTATACCAATACCTTTCCTATCGCTTAAAAGTGGCGCAGTGGTATCTTGCCTGTGCAATCACACTGCTTTGCAGTTTCTTTTAATGTCTCTGAGCAAAGCTGAGTGGGAATGGTACACTGATAGAAAAAAGATTCTAAAATCAAGATTTTGGTCTTAGAACTGAGAATTTTGGTCTAAAAAATACAGCAAGAACATGGAATTCTTGAAGTAAGAATACACAGCTTGATTTCAAGAACATTTTAAATAAGACCAAAATCAATCAATCAATCAATCAAAAACAAGACCATAAATTCTTAAAATTTTAAGACCATAAATATCAATTTAAGATTATAAGTATTTAGATTTTTAAGAACCAAACATCTTATTTATAGACCACAAATTCTTATATAAAAAAAAATTAGATTAACCGCCATTTTACATATGTTGCACATTTTTAATATTTATATAATTTTTTTTTTTATAAATTTTTCTTTATTTTATAAATTTTTTACATTTATTAAATTTGATTATATTTTATAAATCTTTTACATTTATTAAATTTGATTATATCTTTAATTTTACATACCAAATTTACTTGTCCGGCTTCTCGGTTTGAACTCACGACTCCTCCTTGGGTTGACACACGGCAACGCCGTTCACTGTCGACTTAGACCCTTGCGCCGCAAAGCTTTAACATTTTGCACATCCCAAAAACGAAATACAATCCTTATGAACAGATTGTAAGCATGCAGAATGCTGACGACTCGGGTTCAAGTCCAGGCAGAGAACTACATTTTTTTTATTTTTTATTTAATTTAAAATTTAAAAAAAATGTAATATTTTTCTGTCAGTACTAAATATTTTGCCTAATATACGATTTAAAATCGAAACATCGTATATTAAGTACCTTAAATAATTTTAAGATTTTATTCTTAGTTTTAGCCTTTAATGGTCTTATTTTTTAGAATAATGGTCTTATTTTTAGCAAATTGGTCTTAAAATATTCTTGTTATGCTAAGATTTTTTATGATGTGGTTTCTTGATTTTAGAATCTGGTCTTTTCTATCAGTGTATGTATATCGAAAGGACTGCAGTGATCTGGCAATCTAAAAGATTTATATATGGCGTGCTCGCAGCAGAAGACGTCTTTTCCTACCTGGTTGTTTAGCTTTGAGCCGTCAGTAAATATTTTGATTCATTTAGCAGAACCTAGAGGGCCTAATTTCCAATTGTTCCTTGAGGAGATGATAGCATGAAAGGGGGTCGAACTATTCTACGTAGTCGTAGCTTAATTATGATCACTGCTTAAATGACCATACCAGCGGTGCCCAAACTCATACTATCAAACAGTGTGCTTGTGTGCGTAGCTGAAAAAAATAACCGAACGCGAGCGTTCTTAAAATCATAAAATCAATGAAGCGTGGCGCCTGTACGTGTGAGAGCATCGACAGCGCTACGCAGCAAAATGCAAAATTATGAATTTTGGGTATTGGTTTAAATCTTTTTGGATGATTGAGTATGTTAAGCATAGTATTTTTGGAATTAATATGAAAGTGAAGCCTGTACTTCAGCAAGGGCCTGACTGCTAGAATTAAAATAAATATTAAAGTTGAAGGTGTAAATATTGTGTTTTTATAATATATATTTAATTTGCATGCTATTTGTGATAATAATAAAAAAAAGTTTATGAACTTTAATTTTTCTTGTTATTCAGAATGAAACATTAATTTTCAGCAAACGAATAGGTTCTCTTGCCTCAACGTGTCTCTTTAAAAATATGGTAGAATTCAATGTTGACACGTAAGTGGGAGACATATACGTCGTTAATCGTACCGATCTTAAAAATATAAGAAGTGAAAACCGGTAAACAAATATTTTACGGATTTTTCAATCACATAAAATAAGTGACAGTGAAAACCGAAACATGTCCGATAATTACGTTCATCATATAAGTACAGTCGAGTCGCGATAATTCGCACCCCGTTAAATTAAAATTCTCAATAATTCGTAAAATTATCTGTCCCCTTGAAGAAAACCCGATAGTTCGTAAAAATTTCATACATTTTGGTCCCCTTGTTAATTCGTAATATTTTTCGCAAAACAAAGAATATTAAACCTCTTATAAATCGTAATTTTGTTTCGTAACCTCTTATAAATCGTAATGCAATGCGAAATTTTTGGCAGTTAAGTCGCCGTTAGGATTTGACGAACTGTCTATGCCGCCTTTATGTCGTTATAGTACATGCTGAGTTTGTCTGTTGTGTCTCTCATTGTTATCGTTTAGTTTGCTGATTATAGTTTTTTGTTTCTTATTAATTAACTTAAATTTTGTTATTAAAATTTCATGTTACTGTATAATTTTCTATTAACACTTAAGATGTACAATTAATAAAAGTCCCGTTAATTCGAATTTTTCTTTGTTGAGCCTCGTTAAATGGAAATCTCGGTAAGTCGAAGTCCCGCGTAATTCGTAAAAAATACGATCCACGTGCCATTACGAATTATCGAGACTCGACTGTAGCTATAAAAACCATATCGAGTGGATATCGCTGCACGAAGTATTTTTTGTTCACTGAACTTCTTACCTTTTCAGTGTATTTTTCTTTAAAATACAGTACCTTTTTCGAAACTCTTGCAACCGTATTTTATTATCTTCGAATGCCTCGGTGATGGCACGGAGCTCTTCCTTGAAACCCCACAGCTGTATTGAGTCAGTCCAACTCACCTGTGCTGCAACGCGGAAAGCACAGGATTTTCTGGTTCTCAATGATTTCATTTATTCCCTCCATTTTATAATATATTTTTAGACCCTGTACTTTAAAAAAGTACAAAAGGGTATATTACCTTTGCGCAACTCAGAAATGTACATAACAGGCAGAAGAAGGAGTGACAGATTCCATAAAGTATATACATATATACTTGATCAGGACGACTAACTGAGTCGATATACCCATGTCCGTCTGTCCGTCTGTATGAACACCTAGGTCTTGTAAACTGTAACATCTAGAGACATCATATTTGGCAGTTAGATGTCTCTATAGTGCAAGCAGATCAAGTTTGTGTTAGATCTTTGATACCTCCCTCCCCCCCCTCCACGCCTATAAACCGCGGAAAACCACCACAGCCACACTTTAAAAGATACAATCTCGTGCTTTGGCATACTATAATGTTATGATAACCTTTATCTGTGCTGTGAATTGTGACTCAATCGGATAATAAACATCGGAGATATTCGAGATTAGAGTTTCCATACTAGGCAAGGGGAAGCAGCGAGCATGCACTTAACGTATGTACATAAGTGTGTATCCGTTGTTGCGTCTGAATTTGCGATATGTGTTGAGTGTATTGTTAGTATTAGCTGGAGCAAGGGAAAATACAGGGTCTCTTGCAGTCGGTTGCATCCGACTGTAGCTGTCCGATTAAAAAAATGTATTATTTCAAGTTTTATGTATATACGCGTGAATAATAATAATAAACACATATTTTGAAGAATCATCGTCGGACATTTTACATTTACATTTTCTAGTATTGGGTTTTTACATTGTTAGGATATTTTCACATAATTATAATCTTGGGTTAATTTAACTATTTTATTACTTTATGGGTTTGCGTTATTTAATTGCTTAGGTCTAAATTGCAAATTGTTTGACTATCCTGAATCTATATTTACTTAATATATATTATCCAAGCTTATGGTGTTTTATTACCTATTTATGATCCTTTTCCAAATACAACATTTAGGCGCTCAGAGGGACTTATTTTTGGGCGATAACTTTAAGATTAAACATACGGCACGCCTCCTTCTGCCTGTTACACACAAATGTCATTTACACAATCTTAATCGACCTTTTCTACTTTTTTAAAGTACAGGGCCTAAATGCCGTCGTAAATGCCTAGTACAGTCGAACTTCTCTACAATGAATCTTGACGGAACCAGAAAATCACTTCATTCTATAGAAATTTCATTATACAGAAATTATATTTTTTGATATAAAATTGGAACGATAAAGTTGTGTGTTTGAAATCAATTTATAATAGGGAGAGCTTCATTGTATAGAAGTTCACTATAGAGAAATTCGACTTTATCAATGAGGAAGTATTTTGAACACTCTCATTTGGCAGCTAATTCCTGTTCCCATGAACATTGAAAAGTTGGTTTCTTTTATAATTTCATTAATACCCTCTTATTAAATTCTGTTAACTTTCGAAAATTTCTCAGGGAAAACCATATCTGACAGCGTGAGTTATCGGTGTCGAGGGAGGGAGCTTCTGGATTTGTTGTTGGAGTTAACAGCTTCACGGTAGGAGCCTCCGGATTGTTGCTGGAGTTGGAATCCTATCAAAGTTCCTTTTGCGTTTTATATTCAGAGGTATAACGACAAAGACGTTGTGTTGCTTTTGAATGCAGTATTATGAGTGAATTGTATTTGAGTTCTTATGTTGGCATGGAGCCCTTAGTTTAATGTACAAAATGCTTTAAGTAAACAATTATGCTGATGCCGCCCACGCAAATACTTTATTGCTGACCGCTGTGTCAGCATTTGGCCGGATGCATAATCGAAGTCACAACAATAGCTTGGTCCGTTTACTTATTTGTTTGTGTTCTTCCCGATTCAGTGGACTGGGCGCCGAGGTGGCTTAGCGGGTGGAGAGGCTGGGCGATGGTGTGATAATTGTGGTGGCTTGTCGGGTGGAGAGGCAGGGTCAATAGTTTCAGAGTTGTGGTGGCTTGACGGGTGGAGAGGCAGGGTCAATGGTAACTCGTGCACTGAGTAGTGTCTTTGCATTCCAGCCAGCTCCCCAGAGAGTAAACGCATGTTTAAAATGCTTCAGTCAAAGTAGCATTTCGCTGTTTCAACTAGAGGTCTGCATGAATGCATTCAAAACGTGAAGTAAATCATTCACTCTGAAAATGAGTACACGTTTCTTGGCACAGGTTTGAATGAATGTGAATGAATGTTGTGTTAGTGCCCCTATTGACATTTAGTGTACTTATTTACTAATACTTTGTGCAGTAGATAATGGGTACAATGTATTGGTGTGCAGTTCACTCACTGTGCAGTGTATTGTTATGAGAACAACATTTGACAGCTAGATCAAGGTGACATATTATATTCAGTAGGGGCGAGCTCGCTCTCTCGGCCGCCGAGTCTATTTGACTGCTACACAGCCACCTAAGCCTTAAACCATCGGTGTAAACCTCTTATTCCTAGTATACATTGGACCAGTTATTTTTAAGAGCAGTTTTAAAAGAAAGCCTATATAAACAATTTCTTTATTTAACCATTGATTGACTAAAAATGTATTATAGGCAATTTGCCAAAATGTTATGATGAGACATTTCTTAAATACAATTTTCATTGTCTATTGCATTTGCTAGAAAAAGTTATATTTTACTAAGAAAATCTACATTCCCTCAGTGCTTTTAAAAGTTATTTATGCAAAGTAAAGTAAATTGTAAAATAAATCAACATAAGTTGCTAATCAAATATACAATCGCCTGGTCGAACAGCATCAATAACATAAGAAATCGAGACACCATTTTCTTTTAGATTAGAAATAAACACATAGTATGTATGAATGTCCACAAATATACCAACTACATTTACATTATAAATATCAGTATTTGCTAAATTTATAATTTTCTGGAAGAAAGCAGTGATTGCTGCTTCTGATTTCAATTGTCATGTCGTGTTTTCCGTCGTGTCACTATCACGCACGAGCTAAGCCGGCGTGTTCGCGTTGCATCTCCGTATTTCGTACGTACGTTTGGACGCTATTCAGCAAAGAAGTTTTAAGACTCCTCCTTCACGTTACAACTCTTGATCCGCAATCGTAACATCGTATGTTTTTCGCACTAAGCATGAATTTTTTGGCATCGCTGTACAAATTAAATTTGTATTTCGTTTTCAATTTCAATTCATCAACTATATAACTAATAATGGACTCCTTATATACTCTTCCTTGGAAAGCTATTCTCTTCATATTCAACATCGCCAAACTGTGACTACAACGTATACCGTCTGTATTTTTTTTCGGTTTTTTTTTAAAGCCCTCCTTTCTCCATCACGTCTGAAATTTATTCTAAGAAGGGGTACCACAGATTAGCCCTTAATACTACTAAGACTATTTAACCAGGCATTTAGCTCAACAACCTTGAAATAGACCTTATTTTACTGTAAAACCCATATCCACCCAATACGCATGCAGTAGTTAATAAACAATCTCCTTATTGTTTTTCCATAGTATTTTTTAGACGTATCCCTCTTCAAAGACCATCAGTAGTCTCCAACAGATGGCGGTTTAAAACCAGACGTGGCGGAGAAAATCGGATTTTAGATTCAGACTCAACGACCCCAAATGCATGTACTCCACTTGGTTTGGTTAAATGAACCCTCGACTTATTATTTGTAGTAAAGTTATGTAATTAAACCCGCTCCTTAAACCTAAACCGAATTACTAGTTTTCCTGCAGGGCTAAAAATAAACTTGACTAACGAATCAAAAAGTTTTGGTTAATCGGCAAACTTCCGCTCTAAAGAATTAAGAGATTTTACTTTAACAGTGCATTTAATTTTATTTTCACTTTTTTTATGAAGTTTGACACTTTTTGTGTTCAAATAATACAAAGGAACAGGTAGTTACATTTAGCAAAAATTCAAGAATGTGGCCATAAAACTAATATAGAACACCACACAGCTAAATGTGAATACATGTGTATGTGTATTTGTGAATTCGCATGAGATTGGGTATGACAAGACTAAATGGGGTGAGTTAATCGGCGTTTACTTCTTTAAAGCCTGCACAAAGTTGCTCAGATCGTATTCCTCCTCATACTGATGCTCCGACCAAAGATCCGGCAAATTCTCAATGATGGCATTCATTGAGACGCCACCGCTACTGGCTGCTGCGACTGTTGACGCACCGTTACTGGTCTGCGCTTTATTGTTGCCATCATGAAACAGATCCAATATCCCTGAGGTGCCCATTGTTTGAAGCGAAGCATTTTCTGCACTCACTACAGTATTAGCAGTGAGAATTTTAAACTTCTGCAGACTCATTATCTTCTCCTCGAGAGAGTTGCGTGTAATCAATCGATAAACATTGACTACCTTCTTTTGACCAATCCGATGTGCGCGATCCATGGCCTGCAAATCTTTCATGGGATTCCAGTCGTGCTCCACAAAGATAACAGTATCGGCGCCGGTAAGATTCAAACCTAATCCGCCCACCTGAATTCAAATCCACATAATTAATATTTACTTCCTATTGCAGCATTAGTTACAAACTTACCAATGTGGTCAAGAGCAGCACATCAATGCTGGGATCACTGTTGAACTTATTAACAATATCTTGCCGCATAGACGCCGGCACACTGCCATCCAGACGCAGATACGTAACACTGGGCAAGTGCTCGCGAAGCAAATCAAACTCTACAATGTCTAGCATGGCCTTTAATTGACAAAAGATGAGTGCTCTATGCTGACTGACGGACTCAGTCTGAACACCAATGCCACAATCCAATAGAAGTTGCCTAAAGCAAAGTAGTAATGATTAAATAATGTGAATCAAGCTTATGGCTGAATTGGAAACTCACTTCAAGGCGGGCAACTTAGCCGAGTGTTCAATATCGTCTAGGGTTGTGTTGTTGATGGCCAATTGAGCAGCAACATTGCTTAATTCATCTCC
The DNA here is from genome assembly GCA_035045005.1 of Liodrosophila aerea. Classification (NCBI taxonomy): domain Eukaryota; kingdom Metazoa; phylum Arthropoda; class Insecta; order Diptera; family Drosophilidae; genus Liodrosophila; species Liodrosophila aerea. The sequence goes on from JAWNNL010001002.1 coordinate 9,247, forward strand.
GGATTGACGCAGAACCAGCTTGGGATGGTTACAAACATTCTGCAGATATCGTAGTGCTTGGAAAATGTGAGTTTTATTACCGAGATTCTCCGTGTCGTCCAACTTATCCAAACAGTCTTTAAGGTGTTTATTGCTAAAGTCTTCGTAAAGGCGCAGTTGAAGCGGACTCAATTCACACAGCAGATCCTGAGTGATTTTAGGTGGCAAATCTGTGAGCACATCCTCTTTGACGCGTCGCAGTAGAAATGGTAACACCTGGCGATGTAATGCTTCCATGGCAAGTACTCCAGCCTCTTGCTCTTTGGGTGAGCTCTTGGCATCGCGAGATGCCAAAATGGGTCGTGAATATCGCTGTATAAACTGTTTCTCAGTGCCCAAAAAACCAGGCATCAGGAAATCAAAGAGTGACCACAACTCTAGTACATTGTTTTGTATTGGCGTGCCTGACAAGATCAACCTGTGATTGGCTTTCAGTTGTTTGATAGCCTTGGAACTCTTTGTCTTGCCATTCTTTATAATATGTCCCTCGTCGAGGACGCAGTAGTTAAAGTGTATGCCACTAAAGTAATCAATATCTTTGCGAATAGTGTCATAGGAGGCGACCACCAAATTACAACTGCTCCCAATTTGGCAACGTAATTTTTCACGTCCAACGGGAAACCCAAAATAGTGTAAAGGGCGCAACACGGATGACTGCACCAGAAACTTTTCCACTTCATAGACCCAATGTCCGGTTAGCGTTGGCGGACAGATGACCAGACTGGGAAGCGGCGCTAGGTCGGCCTCCTGTCGCTGTACATGATCAGCGGCCAAGATGCAAATTGTCTGAAGCGTCTTGCCTAGGCCCATATCATCGCAGAGTATACCGTGCAGATTGTACTTGTTGAGAAACCACAGCCAATTGATGCCAGCCTGTTGATAGCCACGTAGTTCAACACTAAGTGTCACCGGCACCTTATAGTCTGGTATAGTCTTCGGCGCAAATAGATAATCAAGGAATTCGCGATCCCGCGTTTTGCGCTCCTGCAGTGGTTCGCTCTTGAGCTGTAAAGCTGTGGTCGCACTGGTTTCGCTGGCACTATCTAGGGGCATCAGTTGGATAAGCGTGGCAAATGAGTGTGTCGCCAGCAAACGTACAGATTCATCGGGATCGCTCATAGCACCAAGTAGGGGCACTACCAAAAGCACAATATATGGCACAACATGAATTTGCAACTTATTAACCACACGTTCAATCGTCTCAACAGCGCCCTGTCGTTCTATAGGTTGCTCTATCTTTAGCAGCAGCCCCAGAAGTTCGGTCACTACGAATTGCATAGTGAGGCACGCGTCAATCCCTGCCAGTGCTGCAATGCAGCGTGCCGCCATATGTCGTAAGACCTTTAATGGATGTCGAACAATGCAGCCCAAGTGTGGCAGTAACGCGAATAACTGTGGATGCAGCGACTCGTGAATATGCGGGCTAGCGGTTTCAATCAACTGCAGCGAGCTAATAAGCTCGTTGCATATAGTCAAATCCGGCAGCGTGCTTGTGAGCGATTGTTTTTTCGTGCTGGTCACAAATTGTTCCAGCTTGCCAAACATTAGGTCTTGAAATATTGGCACCTTGTCAACAACATGCGCTCCAAACGTTCTGCATAGCGTGGTAATGGTACAGGCTGCACCCAAACGCTGAATACGACACTGACGCTCCTCGGCTTCCTTGGCCTGCTGGACATTAATCTCAACAGTGGCTGCAGCAGCAGCAGCAGCGGCTAGTACTTCACTCGCTGGAGGCCGTCCTGGTCCACGAGACGTTGGTGTGCTGCTAGAACGTGTTGTTGAGGAGCTGCTGCTCGGCGAAGAATTCACCGCCTGCTGTAGAGTTAAAGTGAGAATGCCATAGTATCCACAAGCATTGTCAGCCTTGGGACATGCATCTAGTAGTGTATAAGTCGGCACTAGCTGTATACAAAATAAAATAATTCAATATTAAACAGCGAACAACAGCAAACAGTCTTAATGATGGCGATCCTTACCAGCTTGGGCGTGTAGTCCGTATCGCTGCGCAGCAAAGTACACAGATTGTTCAATATTTTGTTATTAGGACTAGGATTTCTATCACAGACTTGGTCCATGAGGTGCACTAAAAATTCGGCGGATAGTTGCTGCAGGGGTAAACACTGTTCCCTCTTGACAGACTCCATTAACGGCTTCACAACAGGGTTTAGCTTTTCTGGCAAACAGTGTAGTGCACAGATAGCACCAGCCAGAGCTGCCTGAGCGCTCACGTGATACGCGCCCTGTTCAGTAGTCGTCTGTTGATACGATGTTTGTAGACTGCGCCTTCGCTCCAGCAACATGTCCAGCACCTTTGGCTTCAGTGGATAGCTGCGAAGATTAGCGCTGAGTGTGGTGGCCACTGTTTCAATCTGTTCTAGCGTGAGAATCTTTGAATTGTGAAAATCATTTATAGGAATTTTGTTTTGCTTAAGCGTTGCTATGAAGTCCTGTGCCTCCTGCAGGAGTCGTGTAAGCGATAAGGCTACCTCCTCGTAATAAAAATACTCCGAGACGCACTCATGCAACTTTTCCTGCAGATTTGGCGGTCCTGGACGCACAGGTTCATCCTCCAGGGACCAGAATGCAATTATTAGTCCACACACAATCCGCTGCACTGCGGAACGTGCATTTAGATGACCGAGTAGCACCTTGGTGTAGCAATCAGTGGGACTCTCCATTTGCGGCGTATACACAACACCTGGCGCTGGTTGTATCAAGTAGTGTGAGAGTGCACCCAGCGCTCGGGAGGCTATAATGCGAGCACGAACAAAGTTCGCTTCACGGACCTCCACAGGGGTTGCTTCACTGCCTCCCAGATATAATTTCTGCGTGGGATTTGATTGGGCCAATGCTGCACCTCCTAAATCATCACATATTCGAGGAAGTACGGCGTCGTGTACTGGTTACCGCTTCGCTACCACCAACAGCCTTGATTAATCCATTTGGATCAAATGCCAATCGTGGTGGCTGCATGGCTAGACATATCCAGGATGAGACATCAGGGGCACGCCAGCATGCAGAAGAGCGCCCAAATCTGCGTATGCAATTAGATTGGACCACACCTGATGTGCCAACGATTGAATGTCAGCCTGCGGCTCCACCAGTATTCGCTGATAGATGTGACGCAACGCCTGCTGCAATAGCTCCCCAGTTCCAGTCGACGACACCAAAGTTAAGCTTCAAAGTCTTTTGATTGCCATTGGCACTTGATTTCTCTTCCGAATCTGGTTCCGGTTTGGCCTCTTTATCGGTGCTACTCGTGAGCGTAAGCAGCGTCTTTAGCGTGGAACGACGCACCGAACTAGTGCTATGCGATAAAAAGGGAAAGAGTCGTGGCACTAACGTACGCATTGGTTCCATTTCTATCCAGCTGGATCCGTGTGGCAAGCAGAGTATGCACGGCCACTGCGTAGACCCATAAAGCTATTGCAGGCAGATGTTAGCTCATCCTGATCGAGCAGCAGATCCCAAAGCGTCTTCACAATGGAGGATACCTGTGACGCATTCAGGAGCTTTGGCAGCCACATAGCAACCGGTATTAAGGTCGCTGCTGCAACCGCACCCACATCATCTACAGCATCCAGCAGACCACTCATTATATCCGATATTGATTTGGGTAAGTAAATGGGAAGCAGTTCCTCTCGCACCACAAACACATACTTAAGTCCGAGTAAGCCGCCATGTCGCACTTCCCACTCATTCTTGTGTCGAATCAGTTGCAATAAGATATCAACAATGCGATGCACCTTAGACTCATCAATGGCCTTTACCAGCGTACCCAGCACTTGTGCGCAAGTCTCACGAACTGGTGCCACGACCTGATCGGACACAAAGTCACCAAATCGATCAAGGCACAGTACACAGAGCAGTCTTATCGCCGCATCCTCTAGCCAGCGACTATGGGACTCGTGCATTTGTTCAGAACTTTGCTGAACGCACTTTCCAGCTCCATTCCGTGTTGATTAATTCAGCTTCACAGCAAACTATGCCAGCAGCTCCATGACGCACCTCCATTTAGCGTGAAAGAGATCAATAAAGAGGCGCGCACACAAAAGTTTTCAAGGGGCCAGGAAACAGCATCGACCCACATGCCCGTGGCATCCGGCACAGCGACTGCAAAGATAAAATTGTTACGTTTGTTTATGAAAAGGAAATCTTTGTTTAACTAAAGCTACGATGGTGCAAAGCGATGTAGGGAGTAACTAAATCTTAATATGTAGAATAGAACCCCTGCTGCCTGATAAAGATGTTGTCTAGCTGAAACCTACCCACAGTAGTCAGGTGAAAATTCTCGGGAAAATGATATAAGAACTGTATTAACTAGCTTAGTAAGTCAGTCTGTTACAGCTCGTTTGTTGAGACTCTAATATGCCACTTTTTCAGTCCTTAAACTTTTGCTGAATAAAAACAAAGAGTCCTATAACTCTTCTACCCACTGCACTGCTCAAAATTCTTTGTATAAAAGGGCATTATTCTAAATCTGATAGTTCCATAATAATAATAATGAAATCAGGCTATCGTATCACCTAATCGATTATTAATCAATTGCCAGTCAATACACCAAAATATAAACGTATAACAGTTTTAGAAAACAATCAGTAGTATAATCCATAGTACTTTTTGTTAGCCCGATGGCTAAAAGCTGTTTTGCAAAATTTTCAATCTTCATATAGTATGATTCGTATATGTTAATTCCTTATCAGTTCATTGTTCACTTTGTGCTTATTTCATTTGACGGAAACGTTTTGCTGCCATTTTGCGTTTTATTTATTTTATTTTATAATTTTTTTTATTTTTCAATTATAATCGGAAGTGACTTTAAAGTGTGGCAGCCGTGCAAGCTAAGAGAATATTTTCGCAATTTTTTCTGGAAGGGGGAATAGGTATTAAAAATCAGATATAAAGTAGACCGACTTAAGCAATACACGAACCTAACAAAAGTGAAAAACATCTAGCTCTAATAGTTTGCGATATCTAGGTGTTTATACGGACAGACGGCCATTATTTAGCATAGCTCTTGGGAGTTAACAGAGCAAACCAAACTGCAATTCGTATGAAGGAGCGACGTAGCGATCATCACTAAGCTTCCAACCACTCCTCCAATGTCCACCTATTTCAATATCTACTGATGGCTCAAAGCTCAACATGAGGCCCTCTTTTAGTATATCCACTTCACATAGGACCCCAAACTTTTTAACATTTACAGGGATAGTCAAGCGGATATCAAAATTCCTTGAAGCGATATCAAGAAACTCGATATCCGTAAATAACAAAAAATCTATTCGAGAGATGCCAAGTAGTTTATTATTCATCTTATTTAGATTCCGCACACAGGGACATTGAGGGTAACTGCATAGCTGTAATCTTCTAGTTCGTAATCATAATAACCGAGAAGCAAGCAAAGCAAGGCAACATCCCAGAAACCCATGTATCAAAATTCCATCAAGCATGGCACATTGTCAGAACACAACGCTCCTCTAAGCTATTCGATTGAGCATCTCCCTGACCGAACATCGGTTTATAGGCTACCGTGCAGCAAGGCTCCTTGTTCCTTTGAGCTACTTTTGACCTGACAGACATCGCGAAAACAAAACCAAGAAATGTAGCACGGTACATAAAAGCAGGCTGGACATAATCCCCCAGTGTCGATGTAGAATTTAGTCTATGCTGCATTATTAGGTCTTACCTGTCTAAGTGAGCTGGGTAACCCAAAATCCCCAGCAACCGCCATAACCTAATCTAACCTTGGCGTTACTTAAACTTTAAACTTGGCTTTCGTTAACTGATTCCGTCTTCGTCCGTGGGAACAAACTAAACTAACCGTTAGTCTCAAATCAAATAGTATCCAATAAAAATGTCAATGGCTTATTCAAGGATTATGCTATCACATATTATTCAAGTATTCTCTTTAACGCACAAACCACTCACGCACCATTCCGTCTGTAAAAGACTTCATGCTTGTCGTTTGTCTTCGGCTTCTTCTGCTGTGGTTCATCATTCGCGCTTGCTCCATTGCTGTTAACTTTGTTATAGCTGCCGCTGTTGCCACAAACACCGATGCCAG
>JAWNNL010001003.1:0-17714 GCA_035045005.1 Liodrosophila aerea
CAAACCGATGACAGTAGTCTCTCAGTTCTCTCTCTCTTCACTGAATTAGCCAGCTTCTGGGCGAGGGTGAGGGGTAAGCAATAAACGGCGGCGTTTTTGCTTTTTCAGCATATAATAATTTCGAGTTATCGTTGGGTCTCATTCGTTTTCTTTTAGTTATCGTTTTGAACATTTTAATATTTTATTTATAGTTGTTGTGACGTGCCGTGAGTAACAACTACAGATATCGTCGTATGCCCATATACAACTACACGTATAATTAAAATGTATATGTGTGTGTGGCTGTGTGTGTGTGAGTGTGTGTGTGTATAGTAGGTACGGAACGTGTGCAAACCCGTATATAATTTTTTGACACGGTGGCGCTTTAAAGCACGCACAGCTCGCTCGAGACGCCAAAATAGTCAAGGAAATCGGTAAAGCTCATACAACTCGACATTTGAATGGTCACAGCACTGAAGAACAGTGCCAAACAACAAGTACAAGAAGTACTATTCTTATATGTACGGCTGAGGTTACCATCACACATATGTATACCTGAGGTTATCGTTGTACTCGTACTGCTTTGAATTGAGTGTGATTTGCTTGCTATAATGGATCAAAATCATTTTAAGTATTTAAGTAATAACGGGCGTTAAAATATTAGTTTCACCAAGAAAAGAGCTAGAGACATCATATTTGGCAGTTAGATGCCCCTATAGTGCAAGCAGATCAAGTTTGTGTTAGATTTTTTGTACCTCCCCTACTCCCCCACAAACCACGAAAAACCCCCACAGTCACAATTTACAAAGATTTTATGGTAACCTTCATCAGTGCTGTGAATTGTAGATCAATCGGATAATAAACACCGGAGATACTCGAGATTAAGTCTCCGAACTAGGCAAGGTTGCATCCGACTGTAGCTTTCCTTGTATTTTTTTTTCAAACTAAATTTTTAAACAAAAGTTGATTGCGTAATGGGGTACAAGGAGGAGTATAGTGTTTTTCCCCCGTTATTTACGTACACACTTGTATTTGTTCTGAAGCCCACTGGAAATAAACAATTATCCGAAAAAACGCACATTAATATGTATACAAACAATAAAGGCAGAGAAACTGAAAGCGTACTCCATACCCGACTGACTCTCCGATATACTTAATTCATGAATAGCCGAGAAACCAATGGTATTAACGTGTTTTGCACGAGAGCTGGGAAATATAAAAAGAATTTAGTTATACTACACACGCGTGTTGAACTCATTTGAGCACAGAAACATACAGTCGAACTTCTCCATAGTAAACTTCTATACAATGAAGCTCTCCCTATTATGAATTGATTTAAACACACAACTTTTTCGTTCCAATTTCATTTCAAATAATATAATTTCTGTATAATGAAGTTTCTATAGAAGGAAGTGATTTTCTGGTTCCGTCAAGATTCATTAATGGGAAGTTCGACTGTATAATGCTTATGTATGTATGCACATACAGTTTGTATATATTCGATACACCCATGAATGCCTCTCTGAGCGTAGTCGAGCACCGGCTTATCATTATTAAATACAAATTTAAATTACATATTACTTATCAGCGTATTTTTACTGTTGTTATTAGTTCTTCTCTACATGTGCACATTTTCCGTCCTCTTTGTTCACCTCTTCTTTTTGTATTTGATTTTTTATACACTCATGTACATACATACATATGTACATATTTACATACACATGTAAATGTTATATATGTATGTACATGTCGGTCATGTTTGTTGCTCTTCTTACATAACTGTACAATCTAATAGAAAGATCTGTTAATCAATAACACAATCTTCTACAGATTTTTGGCATATTTGTATGTTCCTATGACTTTTACATAATACAAAAATATGCATTTAAAAAACATGTAATCCATTTTTACAACCTAATTTGATTTCATTTGACTTCTACTTGGAACAGTTTTAATAACTTGTACTTTTAGTGCTCGATTTGAAAAAGTTTTATAAGTTTTGAATTGCTAGAAAGTTCCTTCTAGTTTATGGTAATAAAGAATCAGGCCTGTTCCCATTTACGAATTCGTTCAATCGATTTACTTTTTGTAAAAATGATGTTTCAAATTTCAATTCATCGTTTTTGATTAGCTTCATATTTGGTCCATTTCGAAATAGATTCGCTTCGTGTGTAAGTACAATAAACATTTTCGTTTCTTAAAAAACGATACCTCGAATTTCGGAAGCCCATTTTTTTCAAAACGTAAATCGATTGAGCGAATTCGAAAATGGGAACAGGCCTCAATTAGTTTAGAACAAATTTTTATTTGATTCATATTAATTTTTTTTCACCCGTTTCTACTTATACAAAAAAAGTTTGGCGAATCGCTTAGCCAAACATTTGAAGCAATCCCAGGCAAGAGCACGCCGAAGTTTATAAATACTCAGACGCTGGGTGTATAATGTTTCATTAAGTTACATAGATGTGATGTTCGAGATCTAGTGTTTACAATCCCGCTGGACCACTTGAACGTACTGCCGTTAGCATTTCAACGCATAGATTAAACAAAAATGCAATCAAAAGTTCTAGACTACAGCGGTTATACTTATACATATAGTGCAAAAGTGTATATAAAATAGATACTAACGTGAAATATTTCATTTCCTTTAAAAATCAAAAATATTAAAATAATACTTTCGACTCTTTGACAACATATTATGTTAAAACGTAACAATTCGAAATTGAAAAGGTTACAGTCGGACGCAACACACAGTACTTCATATAGTTAACATACGAAATATAACTACGATCAGGAGGCCTCAGTGGCAAGCGTAAATTCAAACGGACGCACTCGACAATACGATACCCTGAACCCTATATCTGCAGCTATGCATTCATAAGCACTAATACCAGGGAGGCAAAACAAAATAATACTAAGGACCTCGTTGAGGTGCTTGGATTTTCTCCTCTATAATACCGATCTGATCCGAAAGATTCAGAGTTAGTAACATTATTTATTACTGTCTTTAAATATATGCCAACAGTGTTATAAACAGTTGATATATTTCACACTGTTGACTTGTGTGATATTTTCAGCTCAAAGCACGACTATAAATATTTGAAACAATCATTTGTCAAATAAACTTATAACTTATTAACAGACTCTATTACAATGTTGAGGATATATGTAGTGTAATTAGAAGTGAGTAAGATAGTCCTACATATATCGAAACTTAAATGTATTTAAATTAATAGTTTTTTTTTGTGGCTCTCTGTTTGTGGGTACGTGTGTATGAGCTAGTGATGTCTTGGGTGCTACTAAGAAACAGTCGAACTTCTCTATAGTAAACTTTTATACAATGAAGCTCTCTTTATTATGAATTGATTTCAAACACACAACTTTTTCGCTCCAATTTTATTTTTAAAGAATATAATTTCTGTATAATGAAGTTTCTATATAATAAAGTGATTTTCTAGTCCCATCAAGATTCATTATAGGGAATTTCGACTGTACAACAAAGTACCACATTTATTGAAACCTAGAAAACATTGTGGCCTACCTCTTAAAGACAAACTAACCGTGATGGCTAAATCCACTCGGCTACTTATGCTGTCTCATACATCTACGCAGACTTAAAAGGCCCTCTTAGTTTTTTTAAGTACAGGGTCTGAACATACAAGACACACACAGTATGTGCCAACGAATACAGCACCAAACACGCACACACATGTATAGTAAGAACAAGAGAAAAACAAGCTTGCGGCAGAACAAAAAATTCAGAAGAAAAATATAATAGAATCTGGAAATGTCGGGTTTTTATTAGTACTGAATCTGCTGCTTCTTGTTGTCATATTCAAAGATGTGTATTTGATATATGTATATCTTTTAGCTGATTTCCTTTTTGTTTGTTTATTACAGCATTTCCAGCAAAGCTAACCGGTTTCTTGAAGATAGTGCTAGATTCCATGAGTTTTACTCTTTTGATTTTCAAACACTGTAACCTAAGTTTTATCGGTACTAATTTCGATATATTATGGGAAATTCGAAACTCAAATACTGAATATACAACATACATACATATGTATATATGTAGCTAAAATGAAGTTTTTCAGCAGCTTATCACCACAAGAGCAACATCAATATGTAGGGGCTGTTGAGAGCTGTGAATAATGCTTATTCAATGATTATGAGGGCACACGTTACTCATCTCATCAAAATCAGCAATGCCAATGAAAGGAGAGTAAAAATAGGCACGTACGCCTAAAATTTGTCATAAAGGCAATAACAGCAGCAACAATAGTAACCTCAACCATGTAGATACAAGAAAAAAGTATCTTCAAATTCGGGAGACCATTGGGAAGTTCCAGTTCCTTCAAGACAAAGAGCAGTCTTTATAGAAAACACGACTGATTCTTATTAGTAAAGGCAAAACGCGAAGTTGATGCTTAAGACAATGAATTGCGGGTGTAACCAGCCTGCACTCTCAACTGAAGAGCACACTTAAGTGAATATTCCGGTTTTGAGAGAGATATTCACACACACGTGTACGCAGTCTGATGTGCCTGTCTGGTGACAGAATAAAATAGAGAGAGCAACGCAGCCCAACATAATAAATGAACCCAAAAAGCTTACAGCAGTAATAATTTGAACCGAGATTTGCTTGTACAGCAGGAACTGCCTGCTTTCAGGCCTTGTTGAAAGATGGCTGGAGGCAGCGCTGGCAAAAGCAATAAATAAGAATAATAATAAACCAAATCATTGTTTCAAGCGTTTTAACTTAGTTTTAATTGATTTAAATTTTCTGGTGTTTAGTGACCTTTCTACTTTTTCAGATAGGTGTTTTTGTCGGCTCTAGGTCTGTGTGTTTTTTATGGGTCGAATGATCGAAATAACAACGCAAGGTTTCTTTTTCTTTATTCTTTATCGCCAACATATTTCGATTGCTTTTCGGCAATCGTCTTCAGGGCAAACTATTAACAAAGAGATAAAACGTTACATTTTTTGCTTAATTTAGAGAAATTAATTGATTGATTGATTTAATTTAAATTCAATTGTGATATTGTAAGTTAATAAATAACTTCATTTTCTGCCACATTAGAGTATTTAAAAAATTATATTTTATTCAATTTAGATTAACAGGCATGCTCCGGTTTTCACTTAAATTTTGCGGATTACTTTTCGACAAAAATAAGTGAATTCAAAAGTTGCGTGCTCCGGTTTTCACTTTTTAGACCCTGTACTTTAAAAAAGTACAAAAGGGTCTATTAAGTTTGTGCAAATGACATTTGTGTGTAACAGGCAGAAGGAGGCGTGGCAGACCCCATAAAGTATACATATTCTTGATCAGTACGACGAGCTGAGTCGATCTGGCCATGTCCGTCTGTCTGTCTGTCTGTCTGTCTGTCTGTCTGTCTGTCTGTCTGTCCGTCTGTCTGTCTGTCTGTCCGTCTGTATGAACACCGAGATCTCGGAAACTATAAGAGCTAGAGACGTAATTTTTTTTTTGTTTGGTTCGTGTATTACATAGGCAGGCCAAGTTTATGTTTTTCATTTGATATCTCATCCCCCTCCCCCTCAAATTTGCAAAAATGTCCTTAGTATATACAGTTTTAGAGTCACTGGATTCATTTTTTGCAGGATTAAAGTTTTAGATGCTTTGCATGTTTGGTGCGAGTTGCAGCCCAATCGGATAATAAACACCGGAGATATTGGACAATTTATATATATAGAATTTTCAGTACTAGGCAGTTGGCTTGGGGAGGGGGGAAGCCACAGCTTATGCGGCCACTAGGGCGTATGCGTGATTTTTGATTGTGAGCATGAATTTCTGTATGAGTATTGGTTATTGTTTGTATTTGCGTGCATATATGCAGCTGGTATTATCGACGCCCAGGGCAAATCAAAGTACAGGGTCACCTACTGTCGGTTGCGTCCGACTGTAGCTTTCCGAGTTTTTTTTCTCATATCGGATATAGTTTTTGAATATCGATAAAAACAGCTGTTTGATTGAATGAATGAATTCGCCTTGTTTCTTTGTTTTATGTTTGCCCAGAAAAATAAATGAATTAAAATACATTTATGCTCTTCTATAAATATTTAATTGAAATACTAAAATTTTAGTAATAAGCTGCCGCTTAACAGCCGATTGCTCTTGCAGAGCTGCTAACGAAGACGGAAATTCTTTATTCTGTTATATGCATTTATGCGCAATACATTGCATTTAATTGTTTTATACGTTTCACATTATTATTTTAACAATTCATATACTTTTTCATTCATAAAAATCAATATAAAAAGTGTTCCAATAAGATACCACGTTCCTAGCGATGAGCTGGCAGCCCCTGCAATTATATCGAATATCGTTCCAAATACCGATACTATCGCACGCACGAATTCACTTTTTGTTGTTGCCCAACTCAGATAAAATATGAAGCAGGTTCATTAAATATTAAATTATAAAATAAATACAATGAATTTTCTCATTCGGAGTTTGGCAAATTAATTTTAAAAGATGAATAAATATATAAAAAAATATCGTCGATGTTTTTTTGTTTAATATTCACGCTGAACTGCGATTTACTTTTCAATTCTCTGCCTAAAATTTCAGTGAATTCAATTCACATAAAATAAGTGAAAGTGAAAACCGGAGCATGCCCATATATATGGCAATATTTTACTGGACTAGACCAAGAAGAGAGCCTTCAAATTGTATATAATACAACTGACTTAAGGAGGTTGGTTTTTGACCATGTAATTTGAAAAAGGGTCGATAAGGTTTGTGCAGTTGGGACGATATAGTTATGTCCGTCTGTATTAACACCTAGATATCACAAAGTATCAGAGCTAGAACTACCATGCTTGGAACTTATATTTTGCTATAGTACAGACAGATCAAGTTTGTTTTAGATTTGGTATACCCTCGAATATTTAAGATCTCCTTTTAAATAAGCAAAACTGGCCACACTGGTTGGAGCTGCCACTGCTGCTTCTGGTATATAAGTGGTGCGGATTAGGGTCAGTCAGCATGACTAAAGAGCAGTTATAAATAGTGATTAAAGCGAAATAAGGCTACCATTGAATTAAAATTTAAATTTAATATTTTTAGACCCTGTACTTTAAAAAAGTACAAAAGGGTCTATTAAGATTGTGCAAGCCCGAAATGTAAGTAACAGGCAAAAGGAGGCGTGGCAGGCCCCATAAAGTATATATATTCTTGATCAGGACGACGAGCTGAGTCGATCTAGCCATGTCCGTCTGTCCGTCTGTCTGTCCGTCCGTCCGTCCGTCCGTCCGTCCGTCTGTCTGTCCGTCTGTCCGTCTGTATGAACACCTAGATCTCGGAAAGTGTAAGAGCTAGAGACATCATATTTGGCAGTTAGATGCCCCTGTAGTGCAAGCAGATCAAGTTTGTTTTAGATTTTTGATACCCCCCCCCCCCCCCCTCCCCCAAAAACCGCAAAAAAACACCACAGCCACAAACTTGTGCTTTGGCATACGATAATCTTATGATAATCTTCATCTGTCCTGTGAATTGTAGCTCAATCGGATAATAAACACCGGAGATATTCAAGATACAATTCTCTGTACTAGGTAAGGGGGGAGCAGCGCGAGCGTATGTGTGGTTGCATGCAACTTTGCGCTATGTGTGCTTGTGTGAGTGTTAGCATGTGTGTGTGCAATGGAAAGGACAGGGTCTCCTACTGTCGGTTGCATCCGACTGTAGCTTTCCGAGTTTTTTTATGTATGTGTATGTATATCGCAACTGGAATTCTGCCGACACCTGAGTCAATGCAAGGTCCCTTACTGTCGGCTGCGCCCGATTGTTGACTACCCACTTTTATTTCAAATCAACACTTTAATTATTAATGATTATAATACTACTTAAATAATAAAAGAATATTTTAAGAGGACCTTTAATGTCGTTCTTATCTTACTGTTACTATATTTACAAGTTCCTACAGTTTCTTCAATGTAAATACATAAGTGTAGTATATAATAACTACGTTGTAAACCTCATTTTAATTGAAGAATTTACATTACATTGATTAACAATTTCAAAGAAACGTAATTTGTTAGAAATAAAGCAAACATAATGAATGGACTTGGTTGACATAAATACACCAATATAGGGGTTAACTGAATCACAGGCGTATCAATTTGTACCTAATGTTAGGTGCAATAACACTAGGTAACAGGCATTAAGATTGGGTGAGTACGTGTGAGTGTGTGTGCATGTATGTACTATACAAGGGCTGCTGATTTGCCGATTTACCGATTTGCTACTGCTATTGACACTTAAACAGAAATGAATGGTACTTCACTGTCGGGTGCGTCCGACTGTAGGTTGCCCACATGTTCTAGGTGTTCAAAGAGTTGGACATAACTACGAGGGCTGTCCCAGAAATAGCCGATCTAACACATTAGTATTGGAAAATATTCACAAAAAATTTCAAAAAGGGGGAAGTATCTATGATTCAAGACTTGAGTTTGAAATTTGGCATCTTTATCTTTTTTTTAAATAGATTGTAATAGAGAACATTCTTTATTGATTTGCAAACATGGGCAAAATTTGTGATGCAATGTTATGTTACATTTATGTAATACAATAGTTTCATTTGAAAGGTAATAGTACAACCAATATTAAAACCGAGATAAATTGTAGCTCAAGTGATTCTATTTCTTCGTTTACAAAAATAACGTATTTGGTGGCAGAGCTTAGGAGAGGTCGTTAAAGCTGCGAAGCTTGCGAAGAAATTGCGGCCAAAACTACAATTTGTGTATTTGATTATCGGCGATAGAAAGTTAGTGAGTTTGCTGAATGTGTAGGCATTTCAAAAAAAATGCTGAACTCACATATTAACCAAAATATTTGACTTGACTTTACGGTACTGACTTTAAAACAGAAATTCATAAGGGTATTCTTTCAGGTGCTTGGCCACTTCACACCTGAGACGAGAGAACAGTTAGGACAATGGACTGAACGGGGGGAATGGACACTAAAGAAGCGAAGTCTGTTCCATCTGCTGGCAAGGTCATTTTTTTGGTCATTTTTACAAATATCGACGGCAAATATTATGCGAATTTGTTGCAGCGTTTATATGATCAAATCTAGGAAAAACCAACGCATTTAAGGGGAAAAGAAAGTATTGTTTCATCATGACAAAGCGCAGAATTACACCTCTGACATTGCAATATCTAAAATTGATCAATTAAAATTTGAATTTCCTTATCAGATTAATTATTTAAGATTAGGCAACAATAAAGAGGTGAAGTCCGAACCCAATTTTAAAGTGATTCACAGTTCTTACTAAGAATAAAAATGGTATTGAAGATATTTAACATATTAGCTGGAAAAAGTGTATGAACCTAAAAGGACTCTACAATGAAAAAGAAAAAAACCTAAATTTGTACGTATTATTGGCTAGGTCGGATATATCTTGTACAACTCTCGTATTTCAACTTAGCTCGACGATCTGATCAAAAAGATACATATATGTATATTATGGGGGATGCTGCCTTCTCCTTTACACACGTCTCCCCGTTGCACAAGCTTAATAGACCCCTTTTGTACTCTTCCAAAGTACAGGGCCTTAAGAACCAGCTTACAACACATCTAAAGATAGTTTATAAGTAGATTCGTAGACATTGATACCAGAAGTTGTAGGTATTATAACCGTTGATGTAGTATTTTTGAAATGGTGTGGTAACATTGTGCGCGAATAGCGGCAACAAGAACAACAAACAAACTAGTTGAAAACTTACACATGTGTATAGCATCAACAACAAAATTGAAGAACGAAAGGAGCAAGAGCAACAAAAAACTAACTCAATTTGAAACCGGTTTGAACATATGTATACAAACATTTCAGAGTCTGCCTGTTTCAGTCATGCCGTATACATACATGTGTGAATGCGTATATATCTATATGTTTGTATGTATATTAACATATATGCATCTTGTGTGTATCTGTGGGCGCACACACGACCCAAACAAAATGACCAAAAGCCAAGAAGACGAACTAGAAATGCAACAAGAAGAAACAAAGTTCGAGAAGCAGCCACAGTTCATACGAAGTATGTAATGCTGGCCAGCATCTCCACACACACATGTATGTATATACATAGTACATACATACATATGCATGTACATAGGCACAAGCAAGCACACAGAGAACATGCGTTGGCCACATCGGCTACCTTTTTTCTTCTCTTAGTGGATTTTACGAGTTTGCTTTTCATATTCTTGATCTTCAAAAAACTCAGCAAACGTCGAACAAAAAGCCAGCATAACACAAACAACAGCAGTAATGAGAAGACGTTGTCGGCTGTTAAGCAGTCAGGCAGCTACTGGTGTTAAACGTAGTATGTATAGTAAGTAAAACAACAACAACAGCAACAACAACACTACAAGCACAATGGCACACACTGGCACACACATGTGTGTGTTTATATACCCGCAGGCAAGCGCGCTCACCACACGACGTATGCGTCGAGACGCAACAGAAGCTTATCAAGAGGCTCTGCTTTCAGAGCTGCTGGTTTTCACTGGCATTTGTTTTGTCGTTGCCATCCGCACACAGACATTTGTATGTACATACATACGTACGTATGTATGAATGTACATATGTACATTTACTCGAATGTAGTTAATGCTCAGACTCTGTGATGATTGTTCAGAAGATCTGCAGACTATTCGCCTCGGCCCCAAGTGACTGCAGTGGTACTACAAGTGCATACATATGTATGTATGTATGTATGTATGTATGTATGTATGTATGTATGTATGTATGTATGTATGTATGTATATGCAAATAGATTGTCTTTCCTTTCATACCTTGCACCCCCTTTCAAATGTGTAAAAAAAGGGTTTGATAACTTTGTGAAATATATGTAGCATGCAGCGGGAGGCGTGGCAGATTCCTCGAAGTATTTATATGCCTGATAAGCACCACGAGCTGATTCATTCTAGACCCGACTGTCCGTCTGTCTGTGTTGATCGCGTTGAATGTTCTTTTGTGACTGTGAGGTTGCTTTATAGTATGTATTGTGTTTAGGCACAAAATGATGTTTTTTAACAATTTTGAACATACCTTAGTATACCAAACCTTTCATGAGGTCATTGGTCATTGTAAAAACCCTGCCGTTTTGATGAACCTACAAAGTTACATGTTTGACAGAAGACTAGGTTAGGTTAGGTTGGGCGATAGCTGAGGACTAGACCTCAGCTCACTTAGGCCAAAAGAGGCCCATTGTGGTACCGCATGGGCAGATTTGATAATTTCCAACTACTTCCAGCCTGAGGCTTTTATGAACAGTCTCAGATTCCTTAGCTTTATTGGAGCAAGGTCCGTCAGGTCTGTCAGATTGTAGGCTCCCAGGTGAGAAAACCTGGATCTACATAGGGCAGGACAAGAACAGAGGAGGTGATGGACTGTTTCCTCTTCTTCTTCGTCACGACAGCTTCTGCAAAAGTCGTTGAAAGGGGCCTGAAGTCTAGCAGCATGGGAGCCAATGAGCCAGTGGCCGGTTAAGGCTCTGATTACTATAGAGCAGGAGGCTCTGTCAAGTCCGCAAAGTTCGAAGGAGCGTTTTGGACAGAGGATGGGCCAGGTTTGGCGGGCTATGGAGCATGGTTGTCTAGGGTGTTGCCATCTGTTATTCACGGTAGTAATGGTGTTTTGCCAGGAGTTTGCAAGTGGCCAAGGGTATCCCAATACCACTCCTATCCGGTAGGAGGGGGACCGTGGTACCCTGTCTGGCCAGTGTGTCGGCTTTACAATTCCCCTCGATGTCCCTATGTCCTGGGACTGACAGAAGACTAAATAACCACACTTTATTAGGGTATATTGGGCCACTGAGTAAAAAATGAACATATGTAATGATTGCTTTATTTCAACTTTATCTTAATTATTTCACAATTTTGACGTCTGCACAATACAACGGTTAATACAAAAAGTGACGCTTATCGATATATTATTCCGAGTTGCTATTCGATAATACATCGCATAACCGTCGATAATACATCGCATACCAATCGTTATTTACATTTGATGCTATCGGTTCTGTTACTTAACATTTAAATACATCGATATAATATGATTACAATAATATATGTATATATTTACACATACAATTTTATATGAAGTGCTTATCGAGATATCGGTGGATATATATTGTTTGGTAGTTTTTCAAATATGACTCCATATAAACGGTCATAAAATCTAGAGCCCGATTACATTATCTCTGCTGTAAAAGATCTAATTAATGTACTTTATACTTATGATTATGACAATATTGAAATAAGCATCCTAATCTGATAATCGTATAAAACTACCTATATGTTAAGAGTTGGAAAACTATCTATCCACTATCGATGGTTTTCAAAAATAATCGATAATAGTTGCAAATTATTTGTAATTACATTTTTAGACCCTGTTTGTGTATTACATAGACAGGCCACGTTTGTTTTTAATTTGATAGCTCATTCCCCTCCCCTACAAATTTGTTCTTAGCATGTACAGTTTAAGAGTGACTGGATTCCTTCTTTGCATAAATAAAGCTTTGCTTTGAATGTTTGGTGCGATTTGCAGCCCAATCGGATAATAAACACCGGAGATATTGGACAATCAATTTTCTGTTGTAGACATTTGGCAGGGGGTGGGGGAAAGCCACAGTGTACGCGGACACTAGGGCGTATGCGTGATTTTTGATTGTGAGTATGAATGTATGTATGAATATTGGTCACTGTTTGTATTTGCGCGTATATTTGTATGTATAAGTGTATGTGTGTATGTATAAGTGAATGTGTATGTGAGTATGTATGTATATACATATATGCTGTTGCTATTATCGACGCCCAGGGCAGATCAAAGAACAGGGTCTCCTACTGTCGGTTGCATCCGACTGTAGCTTTCTCGAATTTTTATTATGCCTTTCAATGGTTTTTTATATAATTTTAAATTTTTGTTATTTATAATGAACATGTTTTATTAAAAACATTTACATCAGTTGTGTTGCCACTGCTCTCTCCGTTAATTTTTAGTAAAAGGCGCCAAAATAGTGCACAAGCAGCTTGCGCTCAAGTGTTAAGGTTCGCGAGATCACAACAACCGAAAGAAGAGAAGAGAACCTGCCCCGTTTGCACAATAGGAGAATCTGACTACCAAATATGGCGGCTCTAGCTCTTATAGTTTGCGAGATTTAGCTGTTCGTACAGAAAGACGGACGGACGGACGGACAGGGGGATGGACATGGCTACATCTATTGTTTGTGGAGACTGCCACGCCTTCTTTTGACCGTCACATACATTTCTTAGTTGCACACACGTAATAGACCTTTTTGAACTTTTGAAAGTCCTTCTAATCTGAAAATTTTTTAGACCCTGTACTTTAAAAAAGGACAAAAGGGTCTATTAAGTTTGTGCAAATGACATTTGTGTGTAACAGGCAGAAGGAGGCGTGGCAGACCCCATAAAGTATATATATTCTTGATCAGGACGACGAGCTGAGTCGATATAGCCCTGTCTGTCTGTCCGGCTGCCCGTCCGTCTGTATGAACACCTAGATCTCGGAAACTATTAGAGCTAGAGGACTTAATTTTTTTTTTTTTGTTAGGTTTGTGTATTACATAAGCAGGTCAAGTTTGTTTCAAATGTTTGAAAAGTCATCCCCCTCCCCCTCAAATTTACAAAAATGTTCTTAGTATATACAGTTTTAGAGTCACTGGATTCATTAAAGAGAGTCAGGATTAAAGCTTTAGATGCTTTGCATGTTTGGTGCAAGTTGCAGCCCAATCGGATAAGAAACACCGGAGATATTCGACAATTTTCAGTACTAGGCATTTGGGTAGGGGAGGGGGGAAGCCACACTGTACGCGGCTACTAGGGCGTATGCGTAATTTTTGATTGTGAGTTTGAATTTCTGTATGAGTATTGCTGATTGTTTGTATTTTAGTGTATATTTGTATGAATAAGTGTATGTGTGTGTGTATAAGTGCATGTGTATGTGTATGTGAGTATGTACATATATGCTGCTGCTATTATGGACTCTGCAGACTATTATGGACTCCCAGGGCAAATCAAAGTACAGGGTCGCCTACTGTCGGTTGCGTCCGACTGTAGCTTTGCGTCCGACTGTCGCTTTCCCTACTTTTTCTTAATAATAATTAATAATTTAATTGCTTAGTTTTTCCTGCATTCATTAGGGGGATTCCTGAAACTGATTTTGATTTGGTTTTGATTTGATTTTGATTATGACAATCAGCTGTTCGCAGCTGCTCCATACAAATTTTTGAGTGTGACCACAGAAAGTTCGGAAATGACGGTCACACCTAAAGTTTTAGCATAATCAGCGCAGAAGCTGATTTTGGTTTTGATTATCTTGCTGTGAGACCGTTCACCCTTGTGTGACCGTTTACTACGTAGAAAACTATGTGGCAACACTTGGTGTGTATTAGACTTTATTGAAAATGGAATACTTTGTAAGCATTCTGCAATTTTATAATAAAATCAAATCATTGCGCAAAGAAGGTCGTTCCGTCATCATCATTAGGAAAGGTTCAGTTTCAGTTTCAGGAATCCCTATATTAATTGAGGAATAAATCATGAAAATCTATAGTGAGGTGACTGAGGTTTTACTATTGCTTACTAATTGTACAATAATACGGGTTCCACACTGCACTAAAAAATGCTAAAAAAGTTATCGTTATCGGAGGAATGCAAAAGCCTGTCCACATTGTGTTGCATTCGCATTCGCATTCGTCAATCTAGTTGGATTGAGCGCTCTGTGTGGACATACGTAAGTAGTAATTATGATTAAAAATATAAAAAATTACTTGTTCATTTATTTTATATATACATATATAGGAAAGACATGGTGCGTTCTGGGAGAAGGACATTCCGCAATTATTATTTTAACATAAATAATAGTAGCTTTAAGGATCCATTAGATGGCGAAAAAATATTTGGAAAAGAACAGCCTTGTGAGCTTATACTGCTTGGCAACCATAACGACCGTGCAGAGGTCATACGTACTGCATTAAGTACCTATTTTTTTGAAAATCAAAATAAATAAATGTAATAATATTTAGTGTTTGTTTTATTTTTAATTAAACTATTTTTTTGCCATTTCGCCTCATTTTATTTAATTTTGACGCCATATTGACGCGCTTTTCAGCATTTATTAGTATATTTTTAGTATCGATGTATCGTAATCACGAGAATGCAAGTGCATTTTTTACGAATGCAACACGAATGCAACTTTTTCCCATCCTTAGCTCCCATAAGATTTTGCAGGGAGACGAATGTACATTTCCCAAAAGTAACAGAAAATGCAAATGCAAGTCCCAGTGTGGACGCCACATAACACACGTACATATGTACAGTCGAACTTCCCTACAATGAATCTTGACGGGACCAGAAAATCACTTCGTTATATAGAAACTTCATTATACAGAAATTATATTATTTGAAATGAAATTGGAACGAAAAAGTTGTGTGTTTGAAATCAATTCATCATTGTATAGAAGTTCACTATAGAGAAGTTCGACCGTACATACATATGTACACACGTGGGCGCAAGGAGTGTCCACTAATTGAACTTTATTATAAGAGAACACAGTTAAAAAAAATTGCATGAAAATGTTAAAATCTACTACTGATTAAACATATTTTCGGTATCCATGGGTAATATGTAATTTTTAATTCAAATGTTACATATGTATATGTACATATGTATATATGTAAATACATATGTGTAGGGTAATCATGATAATTTCGACATATTGTTAACAATTGCAACATTGTTTCGCTTTATTGCCAGATTTGAAGCTTTGGTGGCTTTTGTTTTATGCACAATGCACAGATTTGGAATTGTAAAACACAGCAACAATAGAATAAAATTTAGTGTCGCCTGCATACATAATTTGTAAGTGAATAGTAAATCCGAATCGCTACAATGCCAAGCTGAGTTTCGGTTCTTTCTAGGACTGACCAGCTACAATACAAAGCAGGTATACTATGGTCACTCTATTCGAAGCTAAACGTGAGTGAGAAGTGAGAACAGTCGAGCGCAAAAGAGAGCAAGGCCGGGAGAGAGTATTTTTACTCGAGCATGTGCATGTGTGTGTGTGTACGCGCTGTGGAGATGAATGAAGTGAGCAGAGCACCGCAGTCGAAGCTGCCGTCGACGTAACAGCAAGTGTATGCTTCACTGTATGTGTGTATGTATGTATGTATGTGTGAATAAGAATATTTTCACATGTTGAAAAATAAGTATGTATCGAGAAATTTTCCAATTTGCAAACACAACAAGAACTCGGCAGATGATGGCAAAAAGAGAGCAGGGGGTGTGAGAGAGAGAGAGTAGCGGATTGAGAAGAGAGCACTGCTCGTGAGAATTTGCGCTTACCGTTTAGCTATTGACGTCCATACACTGCTGCTGCGTGTATAAGTTTGCAATTCGGTGTGTGTGTGTGTGTATGTTTTTGTCACTCGCGTTATTATTTTTACCCAGGGGCTGCTTTCGTTGTGGTTTTTGTTATGCAAAATGGCAGAGAATTATATTTTATTTATGATTTTTCAGCACATACACACATACACATATATTGCACTACCGCTGCACACGCACGATTCTCCTCTTCACATGTTATATATGTACATATGTACTGATATTTGTGTGTGTTTGTCGAATCTAGTAATTTGAGGCAATATCAGTAATAATCGATTACTTAATTATATGCTTGATTACGCTGCTCGCGTAAACAGCAACACAACACTACTGCGACTAAGGCAAAGACGACTTTACCGTGAAAATTTTCATTCATTGAGGAAAATTGAAATGAGCGAGCGAACTAAGCAGCCAACGAGTGAGCGACCGTGAGAGAATAAGAGAGCGCCGATGACGACACGGCACATACGCTTTTACTACATATGTATGTATGTATGTATTGATACATGCATTTGCATTTGTGTTTGTGCTAGCACTCTTTGACAGTGTTGCCAACTCAGCAGCGGCAACCGAATTATTCCCAGAATGGGAATGGGAGAGCTCTAAATATGCAATTTGTTTCAAAATTAAATGTATGTAGTTCGTGCACACACAAACACATATACACATGCACATGTAGTACATACAATCTTCATTCCATTACTTTAACACTCACACACTTCAATGTAGAGAGACTGTTGGCTCCAGCAAAGCACACAGACAGACGGTGCGTCGACTTCAGCAGCGGCACGTGTGTGTGATGTGTTGTGTATTCACGCATGTGTGTGAGTGCGTTTGGTTAAACTTCTTAGCGCTTTCTCACACTCGTTCTTTCACACACGCATTACGTTTTTTCTGGCTTATTTGAATTTTTCAAAAGTTAATATTTTTTGTCGTTATAATTTTCAAGAATTGAAACAAAATACAAAAATTACCCACTGCTTCACTCTTTACTCGTGCTTGCTTGTTTCCACACACTGAAAGCTGTCACACAATTACATATACATACGCACACATCCGTAAAGTAACAGGGCTCTGCAGCAACTACATATTTCACACGTTTTATTTATTTTCCAACAACTAACAAACGCTTCATTCTTTAAATAATTGCCACTACTTTTTTTTGCCTATATTTGTATGCACTGCACTTGCATATGTTTCTGTGTATATAAATATATATGTATATATTTTGCGTAACCAAATTTAGCACGAGAGTAAATTGCAGCCAACTCCCATACACAAGCGCATGTTAACACTACGACTGTCTCC
>JAWNNL010001004.1:0-232561 GCA_035045005.1 Liodrosophila aerea
TTTTGATTATGCTATTTAGCACCAAAATACACCAAAAATACCAAAAAATTCAGAGTATTTTTGCCGTTTCCAACACTTAAAAATTTTGCAACGATACAACGATTTTCATGGTCAAGGGCCGGGGTCTTGTTCGCGTTGCAAGTCACATTCCATACAAATTGTTGTTGGAGTGAGTTGCAACTCTGCAACGATACAACACTTCGTGAACACCCCAATTATAAAGTTCGCAAGCATGATACAATTACATATACAAGGTAGTCTCGTCCATTGTTGCCATTTTAGCTTATTTCAAGCTAGATTTAGCATATTTTAAAATGAATTAGCTTGAAAAATACTTGAAATGCATATAGCTGAAAATCTGGCTTATTTCAAATTTCATTTAGCTAATTTCGGCTTAAAAAATTTATAACAAAACATGTTTTGTTTTTCGATTGTATTATAATTTTTGGTCATTTTTATCGATAATTTGGACAAAAGTCATATTTGTTGTTGGTATTTTAATAATAATCGTTAGCAAGTTTCGGTCACACTGAAATTTTGCACATGTTTGTTTTGCGTTTGTTGTTTCGTCGTTTTAGAAACATGCCGAAAGTGTCTTATAAACAAAATTTTCGCGATTCGTGGTTAAATTTCGAAGAGTTTAAGCAGTGGCTACGCAAAGTGCTAACTGACTCCACAAAAGCGTACTGCTTTGGTCAGAAGTTTTGATGTACAAGGATGCTGGCCAAAACAAAGCTTTCGAGCAACTGACGTTATTTGCTTTGCATATACTTTCACTGCCATGGTCGAATGCTGCGGTTGAGAGGGTATTCAGCCAAATGAACATCGTAAAAACAAAGTTGCGCAACAAAATGTGTTTAAAAAGCTTGACCGCAATATTAAGAATAAGGTTTGTTTTTGAAAGTTTAAATTATTTAAAATATACTAAGTATTTTTTTTTTAATGTTATAGATATGGACTGCGACGTCATGGCAAATGTTGCCATGACTACCAACTTCCAACGAAATACCTCGCTTTAGTTCAATCATCCGCCAAATATATGGAATCTAATGATGAAATTATTTCTTTACTATAATAGTTATATAAATATCATATCAATATCGTATTAATAAAAGTAAAAAATCAACTATTTTAATGTTTTCCATGGTTAGCTTATTTTTAGCTTTTTTTTTTTTAATTTTTAGCTTATTCTAGCTTATTTTTTTCTTCAATCTAGCTTATTTTATCTCTCAAAATCTGGCAGCATTGGTCTCCTCGGCTGCCGTCTCGTTCGGTTTTCAGTCCGTTAACGTTCAGTGCTTGCTGGCTTGTTGATGTGAAAGGTTGTGTGCGGACAAATTTTTTCGCGAAGCTTAACCCTTGTGCACAACAAAAATGACATATTGCAGTTTTTGCCGCAAGCACGTGGAAGGCGTGAAATTTATAAATGCACCGAAATGCGCAGTGAGAAGAGCATTGTGGGAGGAAACTTTACGCTGCAGCCTTGGAGAGAACTCTAAACTTTGCGATACGCATTTTAATGCTTCGCAGTGGAAGTCAGCCCCAAAAAAAGGCCAAGTCTTCAAAAGAAGGCGCCTAAATAATGATGCTGTTCCGCAAAGAGACCCAGAGCCTGAACCAAAACTTGTAAAATTAGGCTACGCCGATTCGAGCACGCAAACAGAGTAAGCTAACCGTGTTAAAATAATTAAGTATATTCAAACAATAATTTACTGGTTATGTAGTGAAAAAGTGATCAACCGTAACATACTTACGGAGAATGAAAGTCTGCGAAAAAAACTTCGCCTTATGGAGAAGGAGATGCTTTATTTACGCCAGCAAATTGGAGAGTATCAGGAGTTGGAACAATCTCTAGGCAAAATTTTCACTGAGACCCAAATAAGTATTTTGAAGAGTGGAGGAAAGAGAGCTTTATTTAATGCAACAGACATGTCTGCTGCCATCTGTCTTCATACCGCGGGTCCTCGTGCCTACAATCATCTGTACAGAAAAGGATTTCCTTTGCCGAGTCGTGCAACATTGTATAGATGGTTGGCAGATGTGGAAATCAATGCCGGTACGCTTGATGTGGTTATAGACCTCATGGAAAATGAGGAAATGCATGAAGTGGATAAACTTTGCGTTTTGTCCTTTGATGAAATGAAGGTTGCTGCTGCTTTCGACTACGACTGCTCAGCGGATGTTGTGTATGAGCCGAGCAACTATGTTCAACTGGCTATAGCTCGAGGCTTAAAAAAATCTTGGAAGCAGCCAGTTTACTTTGATTTCAATGCTCGAATGGACGCGGATACTTTGCTATCCATTATAAACAAGCTACACAAAAGAGGTTATCCCGTTGTTGCTATTGTTTCTGATTTGGGCGATGGAAATCAAAGATTATGGAGAGAGCTTGGCATATCGGAGAGTAAGTTTCTTAAAAGAATTAATCCAAAAGAGAAATTTAAAATATTATGTGTTTTAGCAAAGACCTGGTTCAGCCATCCTGCGGATGAAGACCTGAAAATATTTGTTTTTTCGGATACTCCACATCTGGTAAAGTTGATCCGTAACCATTATGTCGACTCCGGATTAGTCATCAACGGAAACCGGTTAACAAAGACGACAGTCCAGCAGACAATCAGTCACTGTGCTAAATCTGATGTGTCAATATTGTTTAAGATTACCGATAACCATATTAATATTGGTTCGCTGGCTAAGCAGAAAGTTAAATTGGCAACACAACTGTTCTCCAACACAACCGCCAGCGCCATTAGACGATGCTATGCGTTGGGGTATGAAGTAGAGAACGCATGCGAAACCGCCGATCTTTTTAAATTATTCAACGATTGGTTTGACGTGTTTAATTCTAAATTTTCAACATCAAATTCCATCGAAACAACTCAACCTTATGGCCAACAAATCGAAGCTCAACGAGGCATTTTGGCTAAAATGTCTGAGATTATTAGCACGGAGATTGTTGGCAAAACGCATAAGCTGCCTTTCCAAAAAGGCATTTTGGTTAACAATGTATCCCTTGATGGTTTGCACGGTTATTTGTCGGAGAAGTACGAGATCCGTTATATTCTAACAAGTCGTCTTAACCAAGACATTGTGGAGAATTTTTTTGGCACCATGCGGTCTAAAGGTGGACAGTACGACCACCCGACTCCGCTACAATTTAAGTATAGGTTAAGAAAATATATCACAGGTATGACAAAATTTAAACAATAAATTAATTATAAATTGATTTTAACAACACTAATTGTCTAATGTTTAGATTAGAATTTATAAATATGTATATAAAAACAAAAACAACGATTAATTTCTAATTCAAAATTATTAAAAATTAATTTATAAAAAAAAACTCGGAAAGCTACAGTCGGATTCAACCGACAGTAGGAGACCCTGTACTTTCCTTCGCACACACACACGCTAACGAACACGCACACATGCACACATATCGTAAAGTTCCAAGCAACCACACATACGCTCGCGCTGCTCCCCCTTACCTAATGCAGGGAATTGAATCTTGAATATCTCCGGTGTTTATTATCCGATTGAGCCACAATTCACAGCACAGATAAAGATTATCATAAGATTATCGTATGCCAAAACACAAGTTTGTATCTTTAAAATTGTGGGCGTGGCAGTTTTTCGCGGTTTTTGGGGAAGGGGGGGCAGGTATCCAAAATCTAACACAAACTTGATCTGCTTGCACTATAGGGGCATCTAGCTGCCAAATATGATGACTCTAGCTCTTACAGTTTCCGAGATCTAGGTGTTCATACAGACGGACAGACGGACGGACGGACGGACGGACGGACAGACGGACATGGCTAGATCGACTCAGCTCGTCGTCCTGATCAAGAATATATATACTTTGTGGGGTCTGCCACGCCTCCTTCTGCCTGTTACATACATTTCGGTCTTGCACAAACTTAATAGACCCTTTTGTACTTTTTTAAAGTACAGGGTCTAAAAACAACTCTTTTTAAATAACTTGTAACATTAAACCCCATAATCCATCTAAGGGTTAATCAACACGCTCTATTGTTGTTTCACTCACACTTAGCACGCTGAGCCTTTTCAGTCGCACTTATTGTTAGCATTGTTAACGGACAGCTTTTGCCGACGAGACTACCTTGTATAATTGTATCATGTTCGCAAGTTGCTACTTCCTAGAGGTGTGAATTGACCGATAAATTTGTCAAGTTGCTACTTTACATTTATCGAAAAATATTTACTAAAAACAATCATCAATAATATAGGGATTCCTGAAACTGATTTTGATTTGCTTTTGATTTGATTTTGATTATGACAATCAGCTGTTCGCAGCTGTTCCATACAAAATTTTGTGTGTGACCAAAGAAAGTACGGAAATGACGGTCACACTAAAAGTTTTAGCATAATCAGCTCCGAAGCTGATTTTGATTTTGATTATCTTGCTGTGAGACCGTTCACCCTTGTGTGACCGTTTACTACGTAGAAAACTAGTGGCAACACTTGGTGTTTATTACACTAATTTGAAAATGGAATACTTTGTAAGCATTCTGCAATTTTATAATAAATTACTGAATTATTTAAAGTTTTTAATATGGTTTAGAATTTGAAGAGAAAGAGGAACAGTGTCTTGGCAAGGCTGCCAGATGTTCTGAAAATCAAAAGCAAATCAAAATCAAATCAGTGCGCAAAAAAGGTCATTCCGTCAACTGATTTTGATTATCTAAAAGCAAATCAAAATCAAATCAAAATCAGTTTCAGGAATCCCTATAATATAATGAAAGAAGTGTCTTTCCGAAAAAAATGTAATTTATTTTGTGCTTTTAGGCCAACCGGGCCTGTCGGGCCTTACGGGACTATCGGGCTTGGCGGGCTTTAGTTCGTAGGTCCGGGCCCGCACGCTAAAAGCCCGTTTTTTATTTTTAGGCCCGCGGCCCGAATTTTTTGACCGAGGCCCGTGGGGCCCCAGGCCCGGCCCGGTCCGTGCCCATCTCTAGTACAAATATATAGAAAAAGTGATGTTCGCGAGAAATGTTCGCACTCGTTGGTGGCAAATGAAATTCTTGCTCGACAACATGTTCGCCGAACAAATTCGAACGTGGATGGCCTGCTTTAGACTGGGTAACCGTTTTGGCATTACCGATCCCTAAGCCGCAGAAACTGTGCAAACTGTGGTAGCACAAATGATTTATTTGTCACCTTTATTGATTAAAACATCGAAAGGTTAAAAATATGACACCACAATACGTCTTCTAAGGTGATTGCATATAGATTTTGAATAGCATTCATAGACGCGTTTCATGTTTTGACCCTGTACCTTAAAAAAGTACATTAGAGTCTATTAAGATTGCGCATTTATCATTAGTGTATATAGCCATGTCTGTCTGTATGAACACCTAGATTTTGAAAACTAGAAAAGCAAGACTAATTTTTTTTTTTGTTAAGTTTGTGTATAAGTAGGCCAACTTTATTCCTGATTTTCGATATTTCCTCCCCCTTCTCAAATTTACGAAAATATTTTTAATAAAATATTTTAAAACCATGTAAAAAAGACCTTGTTAAAACAGAATTAGGTGTAATATTACAATATTATAAAAATAGCTCAATTTTCAACTTTTTAATTGTTAGTTCATTTTCTCTATTTCGTTCGACCGTTTTAGAATTTCGAATCGAGAATGATAATTAAAAATAAAGTACAGCGTCTTCTACTGTCGGTTGCACACACGTCCCGCATATATCAAGACGACCGCAACCAGGCCTACACGAACCGTGCCTATCTCTGAAATCGTAGACCCAAAAAACTAAAAACTAGACTAGCTAGTGCTAGTACAAATATATTCTGTAAACGAATAATTTCTTCTAACTCATAGCTAATAGTTTATTTATATATTTTCTTTTCTATTCTATTTAATATCAATCTATCCCAGCATATATAACTTATCATTTTAAACAAGTGTTTCAATATACTACCATCGACACACAAAATATGTACAAATGTGCCGAAAGTAGCAACCGTGCAGTTAGCTTCAATATGCAGCCATGTGCCATTATTTGGCTAATCGGTTTCGCGCCTCAATTTAAAAAAGTTTTGTGCGTTTACTTTCTGTTATGTTATGTTGACGGAAAATTCAAACGCAAAAACGAACTTTCAGGGTTTTTTGTTGTTTTTGTTGATTCAACGTCGTTCTGCGTCCATTTAAAAATGGAATTGTCGGTACTTGCACCGGACAGTTTTTAGCGTGTTTTTCTTGGCTTTTTGGTACCGATTTGAAAGCAAAACACATTACAATCGAGCGCAGACAAGCACACGCGCGCTAAATTTGAAAATATTCTGTGCTGTTAGGGCTCTGTTATCAGTGCAATTTTCTATGTTCAATCACTCGATGATGTTACTTGCTTTATTTACCTTTTCTGGGTGAAAGCAACAACGTCTCTTGGGCTTAGCCCGGCTCAACAGAACATGTGTGAGTTCGATGTCCGATGTCTTGCCGTTTTCTATCGAACATCGAGAAAATTTACATTTTTGCATACGCAGCCAACTTCATGTTATGTTAACTCAACAGAACCCACAGTTTTGCACATCATTCACAGTTTTAGCCGCATTGCCTACAGTTTTTACGCACTCACACAAGCATCGCGTTCGCGTTTTATTTTTTAGAGTATTAATTAATAGAAATAAACAATTAGTATAGTGTTAACGTGTTGCCATAACTACCAACTCAGCGTTGCAGCGATAGAACAACAAAATGGGGTAAGTGCAGCAATAGGTTCCCCAGTGTGACTCTTGTCAATTTTTGTGTGAAAAATCGACGCCGACGATTTTTCCTTTGGTTTGTTGTTGTTTTTGTTGTTGTTATTGACATTGTTGTAGCGGGCGACATAGGTGTGATATGTGAATGATATTGATGCTCTACGTGATGTAGGTGTAGGCCGTCGATACCAATTATATGTATGTGCGTGCGTGTGTATGTGGTGTGTGGGTGTGTACGTGTAAGTGTCTGCAGTAAACTTGAGCAAAATCAAAACGAGGCTACAAAACACTTAAGCGCATAATGCAATTTAGTCGCCAAGGCAGCGCGACACCACTTTCCGCGCCCGTGCATCCAACCCAACCACACCCCCGCGCCGTCAAGAACAACAATGCCAATGACATGCTGTCGACATCAATAGCAACAACAACCAAACAAAAGCGGACAAAATATTCTATTTTCACCAAAGCTCTTAAACCCTTCAGCATTTTTTGCTGTTTATTTCCTTGACTGCAGCAAAATTATGATAAAGTGAAACTAGTATTTTTGTATTAACTCAACTTAATTCTGGAAAGCCCAAAAAAGCGGGTGCAGTGATATTAATATTTGAATTCTCTTTGACTGAAGCTCGATTAAGAAATCATCAGATTTAACGCAAAGTATGAGGTAAATAATAAATCCTACACTTCACTAGGCAGACGGAAATATTACTCGCTTTTCATAATAATAATAATATATGAACCTCTATGCAGACTTCTCTGTAGTGTTTACCATAGAGTATTTTTTACTGTAGATAAAACCCGTCGCAATATTTATTGGCAGTTTCTCATATCTTGAAAACGCTGCACAGTTAATCGATCAAAGATTTTAAAGGCACTCCATTTAGGGGCTTAAGCTGCCATTTGAAACGTATTTGGTCCCATTTGTATTTAGGGTACCCCGGCATAGACACGAATTAAATATTAAGCCGACGTGCAAGTATTTTAATGGAATTTTTAATTAATCACCTGTGGGTTTTGCTACCGCTGCTGTTGCGCCTCCTTTTCTTCTCTTTCAGCGAACAACCAATTTTCACTTGCCAGGCGCACGTTTTTCATATTGATCCAAAAACGAAACGCACATGGATCACAGCCAGCATGAAGGCGGTCAACGTAAGCTTTTTCTATGACTCGTCGCGGAATCTGTATCGCATTATCAGCGTGGAGGGCACCAAGGCTGTAATTAATTCAACGATTACCCCAAGCATGACGTTTACACAGACCTCCCAGAAGTTTGGACAATGGAGCGATGTGCGTGCCAATACGGTTTATGGACTAGGCTTTTCCTCTGAAGCAGAGCTTACAAAGGTGTGTGTGTGTAAGAGATTCTCTGTAACCATTTAACTAATTAGAATTCCTTTTCTCCACAAGTTCGTCGAAAAATTCCAGGAGGTCAAGGAGGCTACAAAGAATGCAATGAAATCGGCGAATGGCTCGAATGCGGTTACGCCAACCACCTCGGCCAACACATCCCCAATATCAGGACGAGCTTTGGGTGCTATGCAGAACGATAATACCGCCATAGATCCACATACAGTGGAACCCCCGAATTTAAGCAACACAAATACACAGAACGCCAATCCGGATAGTCCATCGCATAAGCTGCTAAACACTTGTGACATAAAGCAGGAAATTGGTTCGGCCACGCCCTCGCCCCAGCCAACGATGGTGACAACCGCTGGCGGCGGCAGCGGTAGTGGCGGTGGCATAACAATCTCCTCTGGTGGCAGCATTGTAGGTATGCACACTGGACCGGGTGCGGGTGCCACGGCAGAGCAGCAGCTTAAATATGAAAACGAACGCCTGAAAATGGCTTTGGCGCAGAGGTAGGAATTAATCTAAGCTTCTTCTGCCCTCTCCACAGATATTAATGATATTTTCATGACATTGCAGCTGTGCCAATGCCAAGAAATGGGAAATAGAATTGGCCACGTTGAAGAACAATAATATACGCCTGACTAGCGCTTTGCAGGTACATCTCTTGAATCATTTATCATTTGGTTTTGGTTAACTTATTCATCTGCCCACTCTCTCTTAGGAATCCACGGCTAACGTGGATGAATGGAAGCGTCAGCTGCATACTTACAAGGAGGAGAATATACGCCTCAAACGCGAAATGGAACTAATGCGTGTGGGTGCCGGAGGGGCTGGTGCTGGATCCGGATCCTCTGAGGACGAATTGCGACGCGAAGTGGCTGCGCTCAAGGCGCGTACAGAGACACTGCAATCGGAGCTATTGCAGCATGAAATCGAGCTTAAGACGGCCAATATGAATTTACGTGAAAAGTGCAATGATCAAACTGTAAGTGTAGGCTTCT
The DNA here is from genome assembly GCA_035045005.1 of Liodrosophila aerea. NCBI lineage: Eukaryota > Metazoa > Arthropoda > Insecta > Diptera > Drosophilidae > Liodrosophila > Liodrosophila aerea. The sequence goes on from JAWNNL010001004.1 coordinate 9,085, forward strand.
AATATTCCAATTATCTTATATATTCCGCTTTACCCATGCGCAGCTGGCTAAGATGAGTGAACTAAATGTGCTATTTGCAAAGAGCCTGTCGGATTTATATGCAGTGCAGAAGGATATGGAGAATGTTATACATCCAACCAAGTGCACTTGAGACGGAGACTTCACAATTAATAGAAAGGTAAATGAATTGCAGATTTCTGCAGTAAATTGAAGATGGAAGTAATGACTTCGGCTGTCCACAGGTTTCAGCGCAGGAAAAGACTACAATGGCAACATCAGCAACAACTACAACGACATCATCGACAACAACTAGCAAACGTTATTTAAGCAGTTTTCTAACGGCCGAGGCCGAGAGCACGCTCTCTAATGTCACCTCCATACACACACAGTTGCAAACTCAATCGCAGTCTCAGTCGTTTTACGACACCCAGAACGCCGTGCACTTGAAAGCGATGGATAAGCATTCAACGCTGCTCCAGGAACTGCATCAGCGACAGTTGCAGCCTGTGGCACGTGCAGCTCTTACTATCGCTGATGCAGGTGCTGCCTGCAGCGGTGCTCAATCTGTTGCTAATGCTGCTGGTGGTGTTGGTGGTGCTAGTGGTGCCAAAACTGCCACTATACTTGTCTCCAAATCAAAAACCAAAACTGGGCTGCCCCTCTTGCTGAAGAATTCTATTAACAATTAATTAGGCGCAAAATTCTGACATTCAGCAGCATTTTTTGTAATCTTTGTATTTCGGTAGTTTGTACACAAAAACCAAGAGCAAATCGCCCTTCACCACCCTTAACCATTGGTCACCCCCGTCACCCGTCACCCCTCACGCGATATTTCCTTTGTCTCGTCCAGTATTTATTTATGTATGTTTTACTTTCCAAATGGTATGCGTAACTCTTTAGTCTTGTGTCGTGGTACTTTTTGTAGTATGTATTTAAGTCGAAAGGAAAAACAATTATAATAAAATTCTCGTGCGCATTTCAAGTGCAATATTCATATAGAAATATACGTGACCTAACCTAAGTAATTATTTATATTTGTGCTCCCATTTACATTTAAATTTTAATTTAACAGAGCTAATTGTTAATTAATTTTAATTGAGAGCTTGATACTTGAATACTCCCCCAACTTACCCGTCCCTCCCTCCATGCAACTCGAGAGAAAGATTTCTAGTATTTTTAACAATTGTAACCGTTTGGTATTTTAAAAGCAAATTTTAAATTAGTCACGTAATTTGTTTTTGTATTTATTTAGGTATTCGTATTTAAGGAGCAATTCATTTCGAAATGTAATTGGCATCCCTTTTTCCAAAGCTAATTAGCAATGTATGTCATATTTATTTAAATTAACCATTAATTACAATAACTTAGACGACGAAGCGTACTAAAAGCAGAATCACATAAAACAATTATTTTATAAGAAGTAAGAACAAATACACGAAACTCTAGCAAAGTAAACGAAATTAATGTAAACGCAAACGAATACCAAGTCAAGTATGTATGTATGTATGTACGTTCATCAGTGCAAGGATAATTACAACAACACAGAATAACTAGTTTAATATAATTACAAATTATATATATATTATACTATATGTATATCTAATAACAAGAGCAAGAACAAGCGAAAAATAATATCAATATGCAATACAATCTCCCTCTTCCCTCACAGTTTCACACACACACCTACACACAAGTTGTAAACCGGTTAACGGTAATGGGTAATGGTAAAACGGTTCAAAGCGGTTATTGTCACGCCATATTGTTATGCAATTCAACCGTTTCGTTCGTTGTTTTTGCATCAAGTTACCCGGTTAAGAATGAAAGTAAATAATAAATCAAATAACAAACAAACGAGCAAAAATGTTGAACATACAAAATCTAGCAGTTAATGAAACCGTAAATAAACATATGAAAATAAAATTCTATATAATTATACATTTCTAATTTCTTCAAAGAGAATATTCAATTTCCATTATTTGCGATCATTATTAACCATTCCGCTAAATTGGAACGCATATCGGTTGTCTGATACGGAAATGCCATCTGAGGAGATTTGGGTCAGAGCTCCGGGAATTTTGATCATTCTGCACCAGTGTGCGACCAACCAGGACAAAGTTAATACCATTTTGTTCACTGCAGTGCAGGATGTAAGAGTAAATACCCTAGAATAGCAGATTTGTGTCATTCTCAGGGTAGACCAAACTACTCAATTTCATATTGTTTATGTAACGATATTCACAACATGTCTTCAAATGACTTAGGTTAACAGGTAAGATTCTTCCAGTTACATTGCGGGTATTCTGGTGTGAAAATTAACTCTCTTGGTTTCTGCTTAAATCTGTGATTTCAGCCAATAAATGTATAGCCGTAATTATCTCAATTACTAAACAATGTTTTTTTTACAGGTTTTCTCCATGGACTGTTTGCTAATATGCATTTAGTATTTACTTATTTACTTGTCCAAATAACTTTAATTTAAACAATATGCTAGTTGTAACTATATAACAATTACGATTTATTTGTTATAATTATAAAGTTTATTAGCAATATTTATCCGCTAAACAAATAATGATTTATACAGTTCTGTCTTGGAGTCCTCCGTCCAGTCGCTGGCTTCGTTGGGTGCCATAAAGTTAATTAATTTATTATGAACCACGTAACTGCAGAAATTAATTAAAAATATATTTAGTAGTTGATTAATTGGTCCTGTGTGTGGGAATACTTACCGTAACTTTCTGCCCTTACTGGCCTTTGTATCAACTTTCTTTTTCATTTTCTGCCGCAGTTTTTGCAGCTCAACGAATTGCTTAGTGATGTCGCTCATGTTGGATGTGGAACTGGCCTTGTGTTCGATGAGTTCACGCAGCTGCTGATGATAGAAATCGCTGTCATCATAAATCTCCGGTTGCCTAAGTGCTGTTGACTCGGCCTGCTCCTTTTTGCCATCGTGCTTTTCGAGTTGTTGATTTTTGAGCGTTTGCGACTTTTCCAGCAACGCTTCACGATTGGCCAGTGCGCTGTCTATCTTCTTGAGGATGTCATAGTCCTCTTGCATGGATTTACGCTTGGCTCCAGCGCCAGGTGCTAGCAGTCTAGTCCGATCGTCCCATTTAAGCAGCACTTCGTTGCGATAACCTCGCATGTGTTCGAAATTCATTTGCAGCGCAGAGGAATAGCGCTTGCTGGGTGGTGCTCCATTTTCATCCGGCTGTTTCCGCTTCACGGACTGCCGAAACTCACTATTTTGCTGGGTCAACGCTGACTGAAGCGCGAGCAATTGCTGAACTAATTTAGAGCTGCGCTCCTGTGCCTCATTCAGCACGGTTTGCAGATCCTCATTATTTGCCCATGTTTGAAGCCTGTTTGGGGTAAGGAGCTGGTTGGCCTTACTGGTCACCTTTTGTGTATTAATGCGTAATTCCAGCAAACGTTCCCAGATTTTCAACTGATTCTGCACAGCTAATCCCTTCTGTAGTTCAGCTTGCTGATTACTTTTTGACATAATTTGGTTGTTTTCCATATCGCCATCTTCGGAATCGGAATTTTCAGAGTCGTCATCATCCTCATCCTCATCATCTTCCTCTTCGTCATCATCATTGTTACTGTCATCGCTCTCTTTATCTTCCTCGCTATCGTGCTGATCACCATTATCGTATTCCTCCAGACTACTGCTGTCAATCTCATTTTCTTTCGCTGCTTTTAATTTCCTATTAAAAGCCTCCATAGATGCAACTTCCTCCTCATCCGTATCGCTCTCCTCATAGTGTAGCTCCCCCTCATCATCTTCATCGCTTTTCTCCTCCTGGTCAAAGTCCTTGCGACTTGTAATCCTCCCTTTATATCGCTCGCTTTGCTCTGATAGTAACTTTACGTTGAGTTTCCTAAAGTTCGTGCTTCTTGCATCTGGTAAATCGTATTCATCCTCAAAATCCACAACACGCGCTGCTGTGGCCACATCCTCATCGGAATTTTCTTCGCTCTCGCTATCATTTGGATGTGCCAGCAATTTGGTTACCTTCTCCGCAACTGTCTGTGGTTGGGTTTTTGGTTTGCGCAGCATTTTCAGATATTTTCATGCAATTTCGTTCAAAAGCAATAAAAAGTAAACATACGATGGAGTCACAACACGTGAATAGTAAAATTACAATTATGAACTGGTTCGAAATGATTTTTCATTCCGATAAACAACAGTGCACTCCGAAGCAATCGATAACGTTTGTGCATGTGCTGCCAACTCGAAGAAAAAAGAATGGCCGTTAATTGAAAATATAAACACTGTTGCTACATTTGGTGCTTTCGTACCCAACTTGTGTTTTGTCACCAATGCCACAGCTGTACTAAAAATGAATTATTCCATACATTTAATTGACAAACGTGATGATAAATACAATATTTTAATAATGTATACATAAAAATTATATATTATTATTTTATTGAAACAATTAAATTTAAAAAACAAAAAAATAAAAAATAAATATCATTAAATATGCACAAAAAAGGTATTTCTATAAACTGAATTTAAACTATGTACTTAGAACTACTAATACAAACAATTGCGGATTAAATTTACAACTCTTTAAATTATTGTTATACTCAATTCAGAAAAAATTAAATAAAACAACTTTATTCCTTTAATATTTATCTAACAGCGCGCTACCTCATTAAAATCGGCAAAATACTTTGCTATCAGCACAGGTGCATCTTGATTACGTTTCACACATGCACAAACACACAAACACACACGTAGCACACAATAGCGGGCTTCGGCCTGTCGGCAATATGAGCATGAACTTGAAATCCTTTTGTTGAAACCCATTTGCTGTCATTAACATTAATGAAATGTTGTGAAATTGCCGTTCCGCACACATATACATAGTAGCTGGCGGAAATAGTTAACCTTGAAAATTGCAGAAATACATAGGGCAACAGAAGGCAACGCCAGTCAGAGCTATCTGGAGTGTTTCCGGAAAAGGATAAACTGCGCAATATTGAATAAAAAGTGAATAAATTCTGCTATATACAAACTCAAATTCGCATTCAATTGGAGGCAAAGCGTAGTCGTGCTGTCAGTAAATACGGCGACCACTGATAATGGAATAAATATGTTGTACATATATTATAATTTATTTTATGTTAGTAGTACTACATAATTTTGATAAGCCCAAAATGAAGCGATACGCTGATCAGGAGTTAGACAGTCTCATAGACAGACGACAGTGAACTTTGAATTACACACGCATTGATAAATCTCAAATTAAAAATTTTGATGCGGGCGGTCTGCCATTTTGGGGTCGTCCGCTGTTATCAGTGCGCCGGCGTTGCCAACTAATTGAGAGACAGACGAGCAACGGGAGCACCGCTGGCTGCGTCGCACTTTTTTAATTAGATTATCAGTTGTTGTTGAGATGCCCCATCAGCCGCCGTTAACATTTCAGTCAGTTCCTGTACGCCGCACGGTGCGAATATTCTAAAAGAGACGGACAAACACGAATTACAGCATCGCTCATCAAATGCAATTATCGATAACAAAGCTCTCCGTGTGGGCGGACAGTACCAGTGCTGCAAACTGATTGCATTCCATGTGTGTGTGCGGTTTGTTGGTTTGGTGTAAGGTGTGCAAGCAAAGTGTACTATACTATACATAGTATAGATCTGATTTCCTAAGTTTGTGTGTGTATACAAGAAATCCACATATATGTACATACATATATGCATATACGGTGTATGTATGGGTGTACACGGATGCCGCACATGTTTAGAAAAATCTGAACAAAACGGAAATAAAAAACCAAAGTTATGCAAAAATAAAAGTGCATGCATTGAGTAGATTGATTGATTTAGTGTTGGTAAATAGCAATAGATTATGCGATTAGTATTGTTATATATGAAACTATGTATATCACTTTCCACTAAAGGCCCAAATAGTTTACGCATTCTTCAAATTTTCAACTGAAATTAGTTTTCATATTTCGCGTAATGTAATTGTAAGTTTTCAGACGGCAAGCCTCCCATTCACCTTTTATTTATATCTAAAAAGCAACGCAAAGTTCAAAAGCCAACAAACACAATGCGATTGAGTAAATAAACAATTATTTTGTGTACTACAAAAGCAAAAAGTGTTTCAACGAGCACGCTCAAGGATTAATGCACCGAGGGGCTTTGTTTTGCTTTTGTAGTTTTATTGAGCACTGTGTTAATCATTATCTATAATGATGTTTTTTGTTACTTGGTGTCTCATCTGAGCGAACGTCTCAGTCCCATTGAGCGCAATTGATTAAGAGATTAATCAGGCAATTGAGCTACCGAGCAGAGGCATTTTGAGAGTGCTATTCATTATGGAAGAGCCAGAGGCAGAGCAGTTGGAGTCGCTGGAGCATAAGTGGAATATTTTATTATTATCGCTTTAAAAATATTCCAATATTATGAAAGAATAAATATTAGCTCAAGGTCAACACAAAAAAAAGTCAAAATGCAACCGGACAGCAAAACAATAATAATAATCGTCTTTTACGCCGAACAAAAACAGACTGCAAAAAATGAGTGAAATTAAGTTAATCAATTGAGTGAGAGAAGTCAGTGACAAAAACCAGTGAAATACATAGTTACAGCTAAATGCAATCTAAGCAATTATTGGTAAAAATTATCTTTAGTTTCAATTCATTGGACTGTGGTTATATTTTAGCAGTAATCAAATAAGCCTGACGCTCAAGCATACCATATAGCATCTAAGTCGGCATTTACACGGTGATGTATTTGCGTCACAAAGCATAGATTTTGTAGGCAAAGGGTGCAGAGGGGTAAGACGTGAAGTATTACCTCCCTACATCTCTTGCCTACAAACCAATGCTTCACGAGGCAAATGCTTCATCGTGTAAATGCCGACTAAGTTCATTTGCTGCAATGTAAGAATATAATAATTAATATGTGAACAACACGTTCTAATAGATAGGCCCTCAAACATCTTGCATCAAGTCATGCTCAAATAAAAACTAGAACGTCACGGGTTTTATCGAGAAATATTTGTACACAGTAAGAAATGTGAGTTGAGTTTTAGGTTTGGTGGATTGTGGTTATTTTCAAAAGGTTAAGTTCTAAATCTTTTTGAAATTGTTCAGTTCATTCCATTATGATAGGGAAGGCGAAAGTATATTATTTACTATGTAACAACTAAAAATATATATTTTCGGGTCGGGTGTACGCATTTTTTAAGAGCTAAACAGGAAATCATAATCACTTTACAATGATTAAAATAAGACCAAATTAGATACTAATTATCAGGTAAAAATTAGCAAAATAATATTTCCGTTAACTTCTTATTCTTTCTGGGCAAAAATAACATTTCAAATATGAATAAACAAAAATCGTATTGTAGGCACTCGAATATAAACAAACAAATTCAAATTGAGTACTTTGAGTGTTGTACTAAACATAATATGGCTTGCTTATGTTAAACTCATTGCACATACCATAAATATTATTAAATTTCTTGTATAATAATTATCTGTATTCATTTAAACAACGATTTGCAGAGATAAGTGCGGTTGTGTGCAAACTGAATTGACAAACTGATAATATGACCCAGGGCGGAGAAGTGAACGAGATTGAGAATGATCATCGTATACTGAGTGATTGGTCCAATGTGAACAACACGAATGGTACAATGCACTTCTCCAAGGATATGATCTTCAATGATGGCCATCGCCTATCCATAACAGTCTACAGGTGAGTGTCAAATGCATCTGCATATACGAGTAGAGTAAAAGTGTAAGTTCACTTCCTACTCATCTCAGCCCGGAATGAGATCACCCACACACACATAATACTTGCCTAGCAAAGCCCAGCCAGCATTGTTGTACTTTGGTATTCATATTGATAACGCAACGATGGGCTATGCACTTTTCTAAACTTATCAGTTGCGTAGGTGTAGGTGTTGCTATACTCATGCTTGTAAATTTAGTATAAATCATGTTCTGTCCATCTGTCTATCTGACTCGGAGATTTCTACAATATTTTCACTTGGAATTTGAACGCTGTAGTTCAACGTTGGGTTCACCTTAATAGAGTGATTCGAAAATTTACAGCGATCGAGTCAACTGATTACCGCAGCTGACAACAAAAACAGAATGCTTTCTTTCACAGTTTATACTGTTAGTATACTTGTAAATGTTTAAACGGTCTTAGAATTGTTATTTTTATTACATTTACATTATTACACATAATATACTCGTAGTAATCTGATTGGATTTACTGAGCAAGACCTATTTACTATGTATTAAATATTCCGAACGATTATTTGTCTTGTTTAGTGTTTACAAAGCAAAAGCAATACTATGAAAACTATTTAATTTTATAATATTTTGTTTCAAGAAGTGTTGGCTTTCGAGTATACCAACTTAGATTATATAACATTTTTCGACTGTCGAAATTCAATAAATTCATAAATATACTTTCTTACCTTTAATTAAAATATCCTTTTATTATTTAGATTTAATTTAAGTTAACTTTCAATTTCAAGTTGACTGCTTTAAGTTGACATAAAATAACTAAATATAATTTTCTCCAACTAACTATTGCCTTACTTAGTTCAAACCCTTGAGGCGGTTTATGTTTCAATGTTTACCGCATATATTATTGAGACAAAAAGAATTAAAAATTACATAAAGCTAAGCATATAAGTATATAATTTGAGTGCACAATTATAAATTGATAAACCGTTTAAAGTCTTTCTGATGTATCAGTAGAAAATGTATTATCTTCACTGAAAATAACGAAGGGACAAAATAAAAACAGTGTGATAAATGACAAGGCACCGGTCACTAGGGACGATGAGAAGAGAACAAGAGTAGTGAACAAAAGTTGTGAATGATGACTAGGTAACGATTCGTTCGTTAAAATGATTTGAACGATTGAACTAATTCAGTGGTGCCCAAAACTCATATTTCGTATCACATGTGCGCTTTGCTAAGCAGCGCTGCTTTGACGCATACTGTAGAATTTCTCACATGTATATGCGTCTGGCTTCGTTGAGTGTACGATTTTACGAACGCTTGCGTTCGGCTTTTTTTCACAGCGCGTGCTGTGCTGCTACGCACACAATCACACTGTTTGATAGTGTGAGTTTGGGCACCACTGAACTAATTCCTTGAATTGAACTATAAAGCACAACTCTACTCAACATTTAAAATATTTCCATTATGGGAGCTCACACAAGGCTTCGAATAAGTCTTAAACCTTGCGGAAAGTGTTTAAAATGTGAACGTAGAATTTATCTATGTATTTAGTTTATAAATGTGTAAAAATATCTAAGCTTATTACATAAAATATAAAATGTGAACATAACATTATCAAGTCCTGCAAAGACAGAGAAAGATTTTGCTAAGTACTTATAAGTCTGGAGTGAGGCTTGCTTTTAACATCTATAAAATTTACGCAACTTTATGATATCGTTTTCTTAATCTTTGGGCCCACATTAAAAGCAAAATACCTTCAATTTGAGCGTACTTAAGTCTTTATTAACGGGCTTATCACAACTGCTAAAATACAATGGGATTCAACGATCCATTCAATTGCCTGACCCACTTATCATTGCTAAGTAACCGATGCATTGAGTCACCCACATGGTTTTTGGATTGGGCGGATTAGTACTTGTCCAAGAGATTAATCCACTCAATGTTTTCTTGTGCTTTTTGCAGCATACTCTTTGTGATCTCAACAATTGGCAACAGCACAGTGCTGTATGTGTTGACCAAGCGCCGTCTGAGGGGTCCCTTGCGTATTGACATCATGCTAATGCATCTGGCCATTGCCGATCTAATGGTGACTTTTCTCCTGATGCCGCTGGAGATTGCGTGGGCCTGGACTGTACAGTGGCGTTCAACAGATCTCATGTGCCGACTCATGTGTTTCTTTCGAGTCTTCGGTCTCTACTTGTCCAGCTTTGTCATGGTGTGTATATCTTTAGACAGGTGAGTCGACGTCGCGACGTCTGTGTCGCTAATGGACCCAAATTGATAGCCATTTAAGGCGACAAACACACACACACACACTCACACACATGCATAGCTCATAGTCAATCAGTTTTCATAACTTTTGTATTCGGATTGATTTATAGATATTATGCCATACTAAAGCCACTGCAGAGATCCTATAATCGCGGTCGAATTATGTTGGCCTGTGCCTGGCTAGGCTCCGTCTTATGTAGCATTCCACAAGTAAGTCAACTCAATACTTTTTGTTTAAGTGTAGTCAAACTGGGTAGTGTTAACTGTACTAACTTTTACGATCGACTTTTGCAGGCCTTTCTCTTCCGTCTGGAAGAGCATCCGCTCGTCAAAGGCTACTTTCAATGTGTCAACTTTCATTCGTTTGAGAGCGAATTACAGAACTCGGTGTATCAGTTTGCTACTATGTGCGCCATGTATGCGTTTCCATTGATCGTTTTCATTTACTGTTATGGAGCCATCTATCTGAAGATCTATCGCAAGAACCAGCGTGTGCTGAAGGATGTGATCGCGGAACGCTTTCGTCGCTCCAACGATGATGTACTCAGTCGGGCCAAGAAACGCACATTGAAGATGACCATATCGATTGTGATCGTGTTCATTATCTGTTGGACTCCATACTACATCATCTGCATGTGGTACTCTCTGGATAAATCGTCTGCAGTTGAGGTAAACTCCTTGGTGCGCAAGGCTCTCTTCATATTTGCTTCGACGAATTCTTGCATGAATCCCCTGGTCTACGGGCTCTATAACATACGTGGCCGCATGAATAACAATAATAATGCGGTGAGTGTGGATGTGAAGATTCCCTTTCATTCAGTTTTCACCTTTCATACCCTATTCATTGCAGTCGGTTAACAATCGTCACACTTCAATGTCACATCGCCTGGACTCGTCAAATCAGCTGCTGCAGAAACCCATCGCCAATGGGAATGGCAATGTGGTGGCTGCTGCTGTGGCGGCTACAAAGTTGTCACATGTGGTGCGCCTAAAAACAAATGGCGCTGGTGGAGACTTGCAGTCGCCAGCTCCCGTAGTGCCCTCCTCCGCCAAAGAGCCGGATGTTAATGACGACATCAGTGTCAGTGTTGTCACCATCAAGTGCCAGGAGCTGTCCACGACGCCCATAATCTGCCCAAAGTAAGGCCTTCTTGCTGCTGTTTACCTTAGCTGTTAGTATTTCTCTTTTACGCCCCATCATCAACTCTACTTTTCATTTGAGTTTAGAACAATTGTCTGACATAAGTTGCCGGACTTTATGCGCTGCGGTTTATTTGCAGAGGAGGCAGTGCAATGTGTTCAGTTGTAGGCCACAACAGACTCGTGAATATGTGGTTAGCTTTGATGTATGCCTGCATGGAGTTTCATAGATTCTGAAAACCGACGTTGAAAAAACAACATCAAACAATATTACAAATTTGACTTTAAATAATTAATGACTTCACTTGAATCTTAAGATTATAATTTATAAAACCAATAACCTATATAAATTTTATTTACATAAATACAACTTTTAATATAAATGACATTGAGCTCCCATCAGCTAAAAACTAAAAACTAAATTATAGAAAATAGGAACAGTTTGATCACACTGGGCAACAAAATTGAATTTTTGTATGCATCTTTAGCAACTTTTCTTAGAGCCTGTACTTTAAAAAAGTACAAAAGGGTCTATGAAGATGGTGAACTTGACATTTGTGTGTAACAGGCAAAATTAGGAGTGGTAGGCCCCATAAGGTATATATATTCTTGATCTGGACGACGAAGTGCGGTTTGTCCGTCTGGTTGTCCTTCTGTCTGTATGAACACCTAAGTCTCGAGAATTATAAGAGCTTTAGACTCAATTCATTTTAGACCCTTTTTAGAAAAGTACAAAAGGGTCTATTAAGTTTGTGCAATTGACATTTGTGTGTAACGGGCAGAAGAAGACGTGGCAGACCCCATTAAGTGTATATATTCTTGATCAGGACGGCGAACTGAGTCGATATATGTCTGTCTATCTGTGTGGAGACATAGATCTCGGAAACTATAAGAGCTAGAGCCTTATTTATGTTTTTGTGAGGTTCGTGTTTTGTATAGACAGCCCAAGCTCTCCCTCGTCCTTAATTCGCAAAAATATTCCCAGAGTCACTGTCTTACATAGAATGTTTGGTAAGATTTACAGCCCGATCGGATATAAACACCGGAGATATTGGACAATCAATTTTCTGTACTTGACATTTGGCTGGGGGAAGGGGGAAGCCACAGTGTACGCGACAACTCGGGTTGATGGTTGATGTGTACGTGTGTACATACATACATATAGGCTACTGCTGTTATCGACGCCCAAGGCATAGCAAAGTACAGGGTCTCCTACTGTCGGTTGCATCCGATTGTAGCTTTCCGGTTTTTAGACCCTATACTTTAAAAAAGTACAAAAGGGTCTATTAAGATTGTGCAAGTCCGAAATGTATGTAACAGGCAGAAGGAGGCCGTATGAACACCTAGATCTCGAAAACTGTAAGAGCTAGAGATATCATATTTGGCAGTTAGATGCCCCTATAGTGCAAGCAAATCAAGCTTGTGTTCGATTTTTAATACCTTTCCCCCTGTCAGTATGTATAATAAGCATGTATGTGTGTATGCGTGGTTGCGTCTTATGTTGCGATATGTGTGTATGTGTGTATAGTTAGCATTAGCTGCTGCAAGGGAAAGTACAGGGTCTCCTACTGTCGGTTGCATCCGACTGTAGCTTTCCGAGTTTTTTTTTTTATCAATTTCTTGTTGTACATGATATATTTGTATTATGTTTTACGAAATGTTGTTTGTTAAGTTCGGTAAACTTCTGAACCGGAAATACTACAGTGTTCCGGAATCAATAAGCCAAGATACATACTTACATACATAGCAGACACCAATTATAGAAATCAAATCGTTTCGCTTCTATTTGTTGTTAAATAATGCGGAATGGACTAAAAGCTAATGCCTAGTCAAGCCTATGAAAAACCTTTACGTTTAAGTTATATAGCTCAAGTATTAATATTATTGCTATTAATTACTCCACAACCTTGACTTAGCATTAAGATAATCTCAAGAGCAATGTTTGCTAATCCAGACACACTTTAAGGCCCATATATCATTTCGTATCAACAATAAAGTCACTAATAGTTAAATTTCAAAACTCTTTAAACTAACTAATCTAATGGAATTTCTCTTTTTCAGCTGTGGAGAAACTGTAGAACCAAATACCGAGCACGTTGATATAACTTAACTTAGTACTACTACAGCAGACATCTCGTCAACATTAGGAATAAAAAAGAACAACTTAATTTAGAGCTGCTACCGTTTTATATTTCTTAATAAGCGGGGCGAAACAAAAGCCTTTGTTTAATTGATTTTTACATTTAAGTTATAAATGAAAATGTTTAAACGATAACGAATATGCGACAGGTCGAAAATATTTTGGTCTGCGGCCATTAAATTGCTTAAAAGCCATCATAAAATACGCTTAAGACGTAATAGCGCTTAATCTTAGATACTCTAGTTAGTTGGCTTATTGCTTAATTTAAGCTAATTTATTCATAAAAGAAAAAAAAACCAGACAAAAACAGAATATCAAATGTAAAATTACTGAAAATAGCGAAAAATACAACAAAAAGAATCCTAACATGTGTACTATAATTAATGATCAGGTTGAGTCTGTCTACACCCAATACTATACATATCGTATTTGTACGCCAGGGGGGTCTTTATTTGCATTCGATCTTTTGTTAAGACGGAGTTAATCATTCACTTTATGGCCTGAGATGACGTTAATTATACAGTCGTGTGTGTGTGCGCTTTTAAATATTTATTTGAAGGTATAAGATATACTATACGATGAATAAGCGATAGGAATACCACTATCATTAGGAAACTCGTTCCATTTTAAGGCAACTCTGTTGCGTTGACCTTTAACTAGTTATTTTTAAGCTTTGTGCTCTTTAAGTTCCTTACTGAACAATATTATTTATCAGCAGATTTCAGTTCATTATTTCTTATATTTTTTGAAAAGTGACATTTTGATATCGGATATATTGTAAATAAGGTAAAATAAACAGATTATTCTTAGATTTATTGGCACAAATTTTAATTGTTTTTTTTAAAGCTAATTAGCCAGATAGTGTAATTAGTAATATTGAGAAAGCTCTCTAGATATTTTATATAAACTGCATATATACTAGAAACAGTTGTGGATATGCTTGGTGTCTTTAATAAACTTTTCTATTAAAAATTGATCACCAAACGCTTAAAGTACCTCCTTAAAAGCGTTTATTATCCTATCCTAGACAGTCTCTTTTTCGTTCACTTGGCACTCGTAATATTTACAGCTGTCATAATACTCTCGGTTTATACAGGCTACTGGACACCCACGCCACTTGTGCGACATTTTGGAGGTTGCTACTGTAGCAGCTTGAGATTAACCCAATTAACGGGGCAAAGGCATAAAAGACAATTTTTAGCTGCTTGAAGAGGGAGCCGTTTGTTAGCAGTGTTAGAAAGTGGCGCACTTTCATTACACTGCACAACAAAGTCACGTTCATGAGCCACTTCACACGCACGCTCACACACACTCATGTAAGCACATTCAAAATCACAATAAACGGAGGAATGCTTGTAATCGAAACTTGAGGACCGAAAAAATAAACATGTTAATAATACAATTTTATGATTAATACGAAATGAACTGCAACAACAACCGAAAACAAGACGAACAACAAAATTCGAGGGTAGCCAACATGCGAGTTGTGCTGTAGCGCCGTCAAAAAGTGCGTGGGTCGTTGTCGGAGATGCTGAGAGATGCTGGGAATAACAACACCCAGCAAAACGCAAGCACAACTGCAACTAGTGATGCACGCGTGTCGTGATTCACATCGTGACCAGAGCAGATAACGTTCATAATGCTGTAGTTTGTATTTTAATAACATACTACAACTTAAAAGATTACTTATATGAAAAGAATTCATATTTTTATAATGCATAAATTTTATTACTGGAGATTAAGTTTTCGTCTATTCAAAATTCCTAAAGAAATATTTTATATATATTATAAAATTCAAAATTGAGTTTAGCGGGCTCGGCGTCCAAAGCTTTATTGGGAGTTATTAATTGAAAAAATGAAAAGGCTTAGCTGTCCAGATAGCGCTATTTCGGATGTTGCCAAACATCCTCATCAGCGACCTTTAGAATTGTTATTGTCAAACTGTCTGTACATGTGCGTTAGTCTACAGTGGGATTCGAACACAGAACCCTCGGATTGTGCGGCGAATGCCTTACAATGAAGCTATGCCCGTCCATAGTCCCTTCGTTGGCTAACTGTCAGCGACATCAACGGAGTAATTTGCTAATTCTAAGTCAAGGTTGTAACACTAGCTTAATATTCAAGTTTCAGACCCCTCTAATTCTATTTATAGAACGTTAAAGCTTGTTGGAACTGTAATGCAAATTCGATTTGATACTCTAACGGTATTCACGTGTTGAATATGCAGTTCCCTGTGACCAATCACACTGTTGTGATCAGTCGAATGTTTGGTTTTTTACGTGTGCCTTCGTTATTTTCTAATGGGGGTTTTTTTTTTTACAATGACAGCTACTGTTATTATAAGGTTGTGACGTCACATTGCTATTCAAAATTGAAAAATTAATTTTCAATTAATAACTCCCAATAAAGCTTTGGACGCCGAGCCCGCTAAACTCAATTTTGAATAGTAATGTGACGTCACAACCTTACAATAACAGTAGCTGTCATTGTAAAAAAAAAACCCCATTATATTATAAAATAATATACTTTTACCAATATTAAAGAAATAAATACATTATACAGAAAGGAACCATATTTATATATTATTTTATTATTTAGACCCTGTACTTTCTAAAGTACAAAAGGGTCTATTAAGTTTATGAAACTCAGAAATGAATGTAACGGGCAGAAGGAGGCGTGGCAGACCACACAAAGTGTATATTCTTGATCAGGACGACGAGCTGAGCCCGTCTGTCCGTCGGTATGAACACCTAGATCTCTTAAAGTGTAAAAGCTAGAGACATCATATAGTGCAAGCGGATCAAGTCTATGTTAAATTTTTGATACCTCCCCCCTCCCCCCCCGCTAAACCGTGAAAAACCACTACAGCCACAATTTTAAAGATACAAACTTGTGCTTTAACGTACAAAGATCTTATGGTAACCTCGATCAGTGCTGTGGCTCAATCGGATAATAAACACCGGAGATATTCAATATTAAACTTTTCGTACTAGGCAATGGGAAGCAGCGAGCCAGCACTTGATGTACATATGTACGTGGTGTCGTCTGACTTTGCGATATGTGTGTATTGTTAGCATTAGTTGCTGCAAGGGAAAGTATAGGGTCTCCTACTGTCGGTTGCATCTGACTGTAGCTTCTGTTATTGTACTCATTTTGATCTTTGAATTAACCTAAAGTATGTTACTTTTATAAATAAATCAGATCTGTAATGCCGAAACCGATCAATCTGGCAAGCCCGGTAGTAAAACCCTTCAGGTGACGACCGCAGTGTACTATCTAATTACGATCATACTCGTAAATCAAATGCACATACTAGTTCTTCCCTGTTCAACGACGTAACGTTCCTTGAATAAGATCTACGTTTACTCACCGTTTTTATTAAAATTTTGGACATGTAAATGTGGGCATGTGAAATGGCCAAATTCTGTATTTTCAGAATTGTAATTGTACAATTTTAATCGATTTGTCGCCCAAATGTGCATTCAAAATTTACAACCATCAAACACGCTGGATACTTTAGGTAGGTACAGGTAGGTAGTTAGGTACCTTAGTAAGGTATAAACCGTTTACAATGTAAATTTAAATGTTCATTATTAGTCCGTTCTGTGGGATTAAATGAAGCACGCACACATCTCTAAAGTTGAGAGTGTGTCCGTACACGGTGCACATCACTGCGATGCTTATTTATAAATCACGCACATAATGAAATTTCAGCAAGTGGTCGGTTGCTGTCGAAAAAAAAATGCAGCGGACAAGCAGGCAAAATATGCAGCGATGACGATGAAAAGGAAGATGATGATAATAATAATGATGTGAATCTGCCGCTTGGATTTGGGTGTGCACTATAGCGCCATGATATATTTAAATGCGTATGAGTGAGTATAAGTTATACCCGGTCGGAGCTTGACATGTTGGCGACATAATGATGAACTAGTCGCAACACTCCCAAGGAAGGAGAGAGGAAGTGAGGCAGATCTGAAGCTGACTTCTGAGCTACTTGGGCTTCTGTCGTGTTACGCATCACTTTGTTGTCACTTTAATGGGGGAGGGTGAAAGAGGGGACACAACACTTGTAGTGCATAAGTAGTCATTAATAGGTGCCATATGCATCGAATATATTGGAATGGAGATGGGAACGGAGCGGGGTCTAGCTTTTGTTATTTTACGAGTATTTTGGTTGTTTGTCTTTAATGATTGCAGAGCGTGCCGGTTTTATGGAACTTCTTCCTAGGCACTGTTTAAGTGGCCCAATGTCTCTTAAGTTTAAAGTTTTGATGGTGCCCGACCGGGACTGTAATAAGGCTGAAATCATAAAAAGGGTTCAGAATGTGGTTTATGACATGGGCTAACATTGTTGCACATCTGGGTGTCCACGTTCCATAATAGAGCAAACTAATACATAGATCGGCGGACTGAAAACAATAAAAATATTTATAAAATTATCTTAATCTAGCATATTTATATTAGTGCATAAACTATAGAATTACAACAGGCGGCAAAGAGTGGATTTTGATATCGCACAGATTTATAAATCTTGGAATTAAGCTTCTCTCTCTTCCTTTTAATTTGTTCAAAATCGAGCTGCAAACAGTCTGGCAACACTGCTCTTACGCAAATTTGCACGTGGGCGTCTTAGCTTACTCACGCGTCAAAAGAAACACAAACGAAGACAAAACACTCTTCGTTGCTCTGCCGCGCCGCTGAACGCGTTTCTCTCAATAACAACACAAAACAGCAACAAGTTAACAACAACAAGTTTCCAGCACCAGCAGCAGCGCAGCTAAAGCAACAACAGCTGAGAACAAAATAAACTGCAATAAGGCGATGCTGGCGTCGACGTCAACAGCGACTGCAGCAACTGCTTGTTGCCGCTTGTTTTGTTGCCCTCAGTGTGCGTTTGCACGTTGAACACGACGGTACGTAAAGCTGGCCGAGGTGGTCGGAAAACGATAAACGCGACTATCGATTCGTTGGCGCACGCGACTTTAGTCGCCGTTCTGTGATTGTGATCTATGACGGCTACTAGAGTTGCGGTGGTTGTTTTGTATTAAGCCTGATTACAATATAATTACCAACACAGGTGGACGGACGGATTGACATTCAGTTAAACTGTCAAATCGCTGCAGTGCGCCATTTTCATTTTCATTTCCATTTCAATTTTCATTCTCTCATTTGGCTGTCAAGGTAGCTGCGCCTTCGGTTCGCGATCGCGTTCTTCTTGTTAATAGCATAAAAGTGTTTTAATTTTTATTAGCACGAAACGGACGGGCCTGCCTACACGACAGCCGCAGCCGCAGCCGTAGTCACAGATCTTGAGCTCGTATTCAGTTGCTGGAGGATCGTCGCCTCGTCGTCATCGTCGCGTGTGCCGTTCATTCTAATAAAATCAGTCAAAGATCTTTTGCGTGTGTATTTGTGTTTCCCTCCGCTTCTCCTTGTGCTTGTAGTTTATGTGGTGTCGTTGGTGGAAAAGGGTTTTAAAGTTTTTAATGCATCCGTTTTATTATTGATTCTTATAGTGCGAGAATAAAGGCCTTCGTTTGATCTTCCCAAACAGTGCATAAATTGTACGATATATCCCGAAAAATCTTCTTTCAGGAAATTTTAAGTGTGTGTGGCAACATCCATAAAAATAACTTAGCTTGTTGATATTGTCTGAAATACATTAACGTTGACAGCAATAAGTGGAAATAGTGGAAGTTCAAGGAGCTGTCGGAATTAAGTACGACTAAGAAGCTGATACACAAAGTTGTTGAAAGCCCCCTACCCGAAAGGTGGCGCAGAGCAACCAGCGGAAACATTAAGCGTGCAACGTCCTTGACAAAAGAGGTGAGTGTTAAGGCCATAAAAGTGTTGTTAAGTGGGTTAACACAAAATCACTGCAAATGCGAGTTGGTGTTGGGAAAACTATGCATTCGAAAGTGAAAATAACATATGGCATGGGCATTCAGAATGGATTGTTTCTTGTAAGTAACTATTTAAAACCTTTCATTTATATATTTTCGTTTTGATTTCACTAGTTCCACAGGAAGTAAAGTATTATTTTAATCGGCAGAAAATGGACGAAGTAAAAACTAATTCATTTAATTTATATTCAACTTTATATTTAAGTAATTAAAATTTGTTATGTGTTAAATGCAGACTATCTCTCTGTTTCCTCAGCTTTGCGTTACAATTTGCATAAAAGATAAAGCTATAATTCAAAGCTGTTTTATCTCAAATCACACAATTTTTTAAATTCCTATTATCTATTCAGAAGAGGAAAACCTTTTCTAGAGTTGCAATAAATCAGAAAGTATGGTGTAATTTTAGCCATATTAATTGACCAATTTTATGAATATAATTATGAGGTTGAAGAACTCACATTTCACCGCCTTCGATATCTGATAATAAATCATGCTAATTGTTATTGTGGTTAATTCAAATCCTATCGATACATATTAATTAGACACACCCAGTTCGGCTACAGGCTGTGACCGACAAAAACCATGCTCAGTATTAATCTACAGATCTCCAGTCTTATCTGTAGAGGCGCCATAAATACCAGAGTCGAGTAATAATCTATTAATTACCAGTCTTGCCACACATATAAAAATCAGATTGACGTTTATGAAGTAGTTATGCTCAAATCTTTGAGAGCCGAGGAGAAATGTACATCATAGGAACTACTAGGAGGGTAAAGAGAAGAATAGGTTGACGTTTCCGATTCTGAATCACCAAATCATTTACACACCTTTGTCTAGAACAAGCTTCTCCACTTTGCAAATATTCTATTTCATCAATGTGCCTGAATGAGTTGCCTACTTGGGTATTTTTAGTTGATGCGAACGGGAGGCACAATTTGATTTGATTTCCCTTTTTAGACCTTAGAGAGTTTCTCCACTTTGATTTGCTTAAGCGTTAATCACAATCTGACCAAATGCGATGTTTATACTACATCTATACATTATATGCTCTTTACTATATGTAAAAGTATACATTTATTTTATTTCAACATTTGTTTCTGTCGCTGCTGCCAAGCCATTTCAATTAAAAAACGCCCACTGGAAACATTACCATAACAATTTATAACTGCCTCGACGATGTCTCTGAAGAGATCTCGGCTGCTTTATTTTACTTTTGTTATTTTTATTATTTTGCATATATTAGACATTGTGGTTAACTCGTAACCACAATACTACCTGTGAGTGTGCACAATAATAGAGTTAGCCTTATATGGTCAAGCAGTGCCTTTGGCATTATTAAAACATAAATAATATTGCTGTTAATGAAATTTCCGGTTAGTAGTCGAGTTATGAGTTCATAAACAAAAATGCAAATTAACTGGAAAATTGTGGCAACAAATTAGCGCATCGGCGTGGCGTCTCGAAGTAAAAGTCATTGTCAACGGACTGATTCAGCCTATAGTGTTTAGGGTTTACAAATTTGAATGCTTTGAATTGACTGCATTTCGGCAAGAAAAATCGTATTTCAAATTTGCAATTCAAATCGAATTCAACAAATAAAAAATGTAGTTTTTTCTTTCTTTATTTGTTTGGACTGTCGCCGTCAAATTGGATTCAAGTTTCGATGCGAGCGACGAAACTTCATTTTAATAGTTCATCAAAATAAGTGAATGGCTTTTCGATACACAATAAATTCATTTTTGGCTTAATTACAGCTTAAACATATTCTAAACAGTTGTGACAGGTCTACCAAAAACAAAAATATGCCATTCGAATTTGGACACGGCGCCAGAAAACGCTTAAAATGTCATAAGTATTGATTAGATCAGTAAGAATACAAATGTTGCTGCCTGTTTGCGGTTTCGGTGTTAACTGAATTCTAATTTGATCGTTTTCGAGAAGTTGCTCTGAGATTTACTGGGCGTGTCTGAGATAATAGTCGAGATAATCACCTGATTATATACTACTTGCCATATTTATGTTGAATATGTTTTGTTGTTTATTACATTCATTGCGTGATTTGGCTGCTGTTTTACAAATCTGTGGTATTCGCTACAGTCCACTATGTATCCATCTATCTATTGAAAGAAATTTGTTTCATATTTTATATATAGCAGGTATGTGACGTTGTAAGTTTGTGTTGATATTTATTTTACAAGAAAATTTACAGCGCTTAATGAATACATACAGATGATCACCATCGAGTGTAATCAAATTTTGTTGCCACCAATAAAAGTTGATCAAATATTAGATAATGAATCTCTCTTTCTATTTATAATAACTTTATTTTCTTATTTCAAAAGTTTATTTAAGATTTTCTTATAATTCTTTTAATTTTAATTTTTTAAAACAAAACAAAACCAAACAATTTTTGCTTTCATTCTTCGAACTTAGAACAAAACTAACTTTTTGTATCAGTTTTTTACAATTTTATATATTTATATCGAAGCGAGTAAATATTAATTTTATACTTAAATATTAAGTTTTTCATTTAGTTTTAATTTTTTTTGTATTAAATTTGTCATTTTATATTATGAGTTTTTAAGTTTGTTATTCGACTGATTTCGTTGAAAATAAATAAATAATACAAATATATAAATAAATATTTTAAGAATTAATTACATACTTTTAAATAGAAAAGGAAATAAATAAAACGTAAATAAAAAAAAAACTAGGGAAAGCAACAGTCGGACCGAACTGACTGTAGGAGACCCTGTACTTTGATTTGTCCTCACATACACATTCACATGCACTTATATGTACATACTCACATACACTTATACATACAAATATACGCTCATATACAAACAATAACCAATACTCATACACATACATTCATACTCACACTCAAAAATCACGCATACGCCCTAGTAGCCGCGTACACTTTGGCTTCCCCCATCCCCCCCCCCCCCCCCCGGCCAAATGCCTACTGCAGAAAATTGATTGTCCAATATCTCTAGTGTTTATTATCCGATGGGGCTGCAAATCGCACCAAACATGCAAAGCACCTAAAGCTTTATTCATGCAAAGAAGGAAGATAGTGACTCTAAAACTGTACATGCTGGGAATATTTTCGCGAATTTGAGGGGCCTATGTAATACACGAACCTAACAAAAAAAGAATTGAGTCTCTAGCTGCTATAGTTTCTGAGATCTCGGTGTTCACACAGACTGACAGACAGACGGACATGGCTAGATCGACTCGGCTCGTCGTCCTGATCAAGAATATATATACTTTGTGGGGTCTGCCACGCCTTCTTCTGCCTGTTACACACAAATGTCATTTGCACAAACTTAATAGACCGTTTTGTACTTTTTTAAAGTACAGGGTCTAATAAAGAAAATTGTCAGTAGAGCAGTCCTTTACTAGAACATTGTGTCGCCAAATAATATTTAAAATAATCTTTTTCAGTGGTTTTGCCACCTTCTATCCCAATTACATTTAGACAAATGAGATTTATTTTTCGGCTGTTTGTTCAAATGTGCCGCTGCTTGGCAGGCGGCAATTATCATACTAGATACCCTAAATCGGTAGAAATACATACAGACAACAAGGTAGTTGACAGACCTTTCAATATTATGAAATGCGGCTTGAAAGGAGCGTGAAATTCGTGTGTGTAATAAGTGAGAAATCAACTTCTCAGCTGTCAACTACTGCTACATCAAAATGTATGTAAAAATAGTGAAATATCGATGCTGAAGTTGACGTCGAAGTCAAGTGTTATACGTAAGAGATTTAGACAATTTTGTATATAACAAAATTCCACTCAAAATGCGCCGGAAGTCGCACAAAAAAGAGTGGAAAATCTATTATGCGCGTGCCATAATGCGAACGAATATATCAGGCGCAAAGGCGAAGCCAAGTTGATCATACATACTACGTACGTAGTGAATTGGTTCAGTTTTTTTTTTTCAATTAAACTCTGAAAAATTGGAAAAAAAAAACATTAAACAAAAGGCAAAGAAAGTTTACATTGTCTAAATGAAAATCCGTTGAAGAATTTCCCTAAGCACAGCTTAAGTTGGAAGTCTCCTTTTGTCTTGCTCTTTACATCTCTCTCCGTGAAGTCTATAGATGCGTAGGCGCCGTCTCTTTCCGTGTCAAACCAGCAACTGACAGCAGGTTTGCTCGTGTGCAACAAGCTGAAGTTGGAGCTCAACTTGGGAGCTGGCTGAGTTTGAGGTTTGAGGTTTGAATTTGAGTTTGAGTTTGAGTATTCGGCTTGAGCATTTAAACGCGGCTGATTTGATTTCAGTGACACGACGCCTGGGGCGACGATGACGACGAACGCGAAACTTGTCCTACCCACACGCCACACACCACACACCACACGCCACAAACTCAGCTGCAGTAGCAGTAACAGATCGCGTTTTTTGCTGCTTCTTTCATTTTTTGCGCTGTTTTCATCGCCCTGGGGGACAGGGCAGTGGACGGTGCATGCGAGGCGATGCTGCCAAGTCAAAATATTTGAATTTCTAATGCCAGATACGAGGGCTGTCCCAGCTTTAAATGCAGATGAGTCATGTTCGTTATCGCTGCATTTGCCTGCTTGATATTATTTTATGTTTGCCAGCAGTGATAAATAAAAATGTTGAATTAATTGCAAACGGGTTTGTAACTAAAAAATATTTATTTAAATACCAGCATTTCTATAAGACTCAAAACACTTTTTACAGAATTTAATAATAATAAATTATTGCAGTTTTTTTTAAGACTATATCATAACATTCCTTTACCTTTTGCCTACTATCCCCTTGGGATTATTTTAGAAGCAACCCACCTCTTAGTATGTCCAGTTTGTCGTTCATTGAGTGCTGTCGGTTTCAATTCAATCTTATTGGAATAGATTTTCCGATAAGCATCAAATTTCCAATGCTGATGATGACGAACAGACAACGCCTTTTGTCACGATGCCGCTGAAAATTTGTTCGATCGGTTTACAAAATCTGTTAAGGTCTAGAGCTGAGGCCCCAATGGGTGACAGTTCGGCTTAGTTCAGTTTCTGTGGTTTCGCTCACAGCCTTCGTCATTTGCGGCTTCCGTGTGTGCATTTGGCTTTGCTTAATTAAATGTCAATCAAACCACATATATATGTACATACATACATATGTGTGTTTGTGTATTGTTTTTGATTTCTTATTAAGTTGATGGGTCGGCGTCTCTATGGCGACTCGCTCAGTCATTCATTTAGAAACATTTTTTTCGACTTAGGCCCACAGCGTGGGCGCTGTACAATGATCAATCTACACTTTTAGAGATACACAGACACACTTATACGTAAGTATCTAAGGCATTAAAAAGTATTTAATAAATTTTGAACTAAGGATTAAGTGTTGTTAGCTGCTGTCATTGGTAGGAGGACTTTGTATGGAGACTTTTTTCTGGTTTTCGTTTCGGTTGACATTCGGTGGGAACTGTTCTGCTGTTGCGGTAGCTGCAGATACGTACAACTGTCAATATCAGTCTCAACTGCCCAATCTGTAGTATTTATACGTTTCACTAAACATTTAAGTAGTCTTGCGCATTCCGCTTGACCTGATTCAAGGAGAGAAGAAACCGAAAACTTGTCAAAAGATTCCGAGGAAGCTCTAAGATTGAATCAAATATGTCGCTCGTCTGAATATATACATTATACATATATATTCAATAATATTGAACAACTTTGCAATAGCATAACAAGGTTAAGTTCAATAAACCCTAGGCTCTGCTTTTCACTGAAGCTAACAGCATTATGACTTTCGTATCAAAATAGACAGCCCATATGCATAGTATAATCCAGTTGCAGTACTTTGAGAAGTTTACGTGTGTTTAATCCCGAGCTCCAATAAACTCTGTCAAATGTCGCATAAAAACCTTAAACGACTTTAAAAACTCTCAGTTAAAGTGGCCTTTGCAACACTACTGCCTACAGACGACAGTTGTAACACTAGCAATTGCGATCTACACCATAAATGGCACATGTGCTGTTTGTGAGTGTGTTTGCCTCTTGGCTTAGTGACATTGTATTAACCGTGTCTCAAAACATGGTCATAACCATAGAGAATGAGAGAGAAGTGGAGAGTTTGCCTGAGAGAGCTGCCGCTATAAATCCATAACTGTCACTCAACTTTTTGGACCAGTATTGGCAGAAGTTCTTGACTCTACGTGTCTTGTAAGGCCATAACGACATCCACTTAAACTCGTAACCGTTACCACATTCCAGATACACCTTTTGAGGCACATTTCTTGGGTTAATTCAAGCATGAAAATTGTCTATTGCCTGAAGGTGTTTCCCTCACTAGTATTTGTATTTATATGCTAGTTCTATGAGCGTATCTATGATTTTTATAATCGCCCTAGTTTAATGCCAATTAATGGGAAATTTGTTGTATTTATCTTTTCGTTTGTTGAATTTGTGTGTGTATTTTTTCTCTGAATTTATTGGCAAGTACGAAAGGCTTCACAGTGAAGCCTTTGATCTGTGCTTGAAGATTTAAGCACCTGATAACAAACTACCTCAATTGACGGTAGCTCTTGTTGGTCTTGCAACGGGTTTATTTATTGGACAGATTGGAATACTAGCTGCATGGCTAGAAAGCGAGGAGAGGAGATGGTAATGAAGCAATAAGATAAACAGTTGACTAGTTAGTAGACCGATTTATGGTCTGTAATAGAACTGTGATGGCATTGCGAGAGATCAACTAATACATGGCTTACAGACTCATTAATTATATCCTCAGATCTTAGAACTGTGAAAATATCTTAAACAAGTTTTTCCACCTGTTAGAGAAGATGCATTATTTGGAAAAAATATAATACTTATAAGAAATTTTAACGGTTAAAGCATTCTTTTATCAGACATATATTTACAGTCATGATTTGATTTTCACACTAATACTTTTCTTATTCGCCTTGAAACTAAGAGTCGCATTACGTCGTTTATTTCCCTATTTGTTGTTGTTACGCTTCTGGAATTATCGAACTGTTTTAATGCTGTCCAGATGCTGCTTAATGCTGTTATTCTTGTCTTCTTTTATTAATATTTAAAAAAAGAATGCTATATCTCACATAAGAATCATATGAAAATTCGTTACAAAAACATAAAAATGCCACAAAACACAAATCCTCACATTGTCTTTCCGCTGTAGCTTCCGCCGATTTGCCACCTGAAAAAGCAATCGAAAAAATCAGAATGCCAAAAGCAGATCAACTAAACATTTATTTAACTAACACGACCCGACGAAAGAATGATTGCAAAAATCCAACATAAATCTCGTGGAAAACTCAAAGCTAACAGAAGTGAAGAAAAAAACAGAACATAAAAGACGGAAAAACTTAAGCTGCAAATGCTTTATTACGCCCACAGATGGCCGCACACAGATGAAAGATATACATAGATCTAGAGATATTTATCTATAGGTGATACCGGAGCAACACTTCCGGCACGACGAAACAAAAAATAGAAAGAAAAAAACACCGAGCAAGTCGTAGGAATCTCCAGTGATAGCAATGCATGTTTGAAAATCTTAGGAATGTCGCAAACATTTCGGTTTAAAGTTTTAAATTATTTTATTATGGTATTCGTTATAGCGATTTAATTTGAATTTTATTTATTATTTTATGCGATTTATACGGCAGCCGCAATGCGTTTTATGAGTTCTTATTTTTAAAAATTAGTAAACAACCACCGATCGGCTGTCTTCTGCTCGAGTCTTATCTAATGTGGCGGAGGGTACATGAATTTTTCGATTTAATATGTAACATTTACAAACGTGGTTGTAATATTAATATATGATGAATGATATTAAAATTGTACACTAACATCAACTCTTGTTGTAAGGTTTGCAGGCTCGCCGTCATAAAGCTCCAGAGGATTAATGAATTATATTTGATGATAATCGAAGAAATGATCAAAATAAAAAAAATAAATAATAAATAGGATTCAATACCACCACGTCTTTGAATATGCCATCAATTTATCTATTAATTAATTATTAATTTATTGCTTTTGAAATAGTTAATTTCAATTTTAAATAATAACTATTAAGTAAATAGTCTGTTTAACCCTTCAACTGTTTTTTTTTTTAATTTAAATTAGTTTAGTAATAAAAGATTTTTTAAATTACACTAATAAAAGTGTAAAATAGTTTCTTAAATTAATATAATTTTAAGTAAAAATAATATAAATATATTTTAACTACCACTGTTGCATTATATTTTCCGCTAAACCTAGAGTATACGATTATTTGCAGGGAATTTTATGATCGGCATCTCTATTAATTCTTCATTTCCTTATGCACTTTTCTCATAAACAGGCGACAGCACAAATCTGATTGAGTTGAAGAAGACAGAATAAATCGAGACTGGGGCGATGAATTGGATGCGCGTGCTGCTGGTTGGTCTGGCCGCATTGGGTCTGGCCATTGTGGAGGTTGCAACACTCTCACTGGATCCAGGTAGGTGCCGTTGCGGTGGTAATATGCTCGCGGTATTTACCGTTGTATTTATGGGCAAACATGCGATAGTCGCGAGGGTAAATATTTGCTGGACAGTTGTTGCTATTGATTTTGCTGCATCGCCCAAAAATCAAGTCAAACAGCGATTTATGTAAATCATACAAGACGCAAGTCGCAAAAGGCAAACGTTGCCAGTTGTCAGTTGGATGCAGTCGACCTCCCATGGCCCAAACATGGCGTTGGCGTTGACTTGAGATCACGAGCTGACCAAGTTGCAATTGCGATTGCAAGTCGGCATCGATTGTGGCACGATATCGTGAAGGTCACTTCACATGCGCCTGTCAAGGCACAGCTCCTATACACATGACAGATAACTGCACAAATGCGTGAAATTATACAGATACACTGAATGGTGTGGTGTGGTATAGCTATTTGGATTGTGCAAATACGGATCTGTTGCTTTCCACATTTCTGTGTTTCTTTTTTGGGTTAACATGCGGCTGGATTAGCCGACTAAAATAAACAGTTTCCAAGTGTTGTAATCTCTCTCTCAGGCGTGAAAACTGATAGAGCAAGTGCCTCCAGTATTTCTGGCCGAGGATTATAAGTGGAAAACATCTTACGAGGTATTGGTTTCGTTTTATTTTCACTTTCTATCAGTGGGTTTCTAAACTGCTGTTGATTTTGTAATCGATACGTGTAAATATCACTTATCACTGACCGAACGGAAGTTTGTCTAGGCGACAAGGCACCAGAAATAAGTAAAATTATAGTTCAGTTTGCTTTTTGTGGTAGTTGACGTAATATTTAAAATTATTCATTAGATTTACTTATGTATAAAATTTACTAAATATATTATTTTAATGAATCATTCGACTCCAGTTTCTATCTGTACATAATCTTATTGCTCAGATTGCTATTGAATATTCGCTATGATAGTTTTCATACTCTTTCATCAAACACTATATTTGTCAATTAATTGTTGCAAACTAACAACAAAGTTAGCTGCTGTTTAGAATAAAACGTCTAAGAACAAATTGCGGGCCAAATATAATTTAAAAGTGAATTACTAGTTGGTGAATTTTGAGTCAAGCATAGCAAAATATGTAAATGGGGAATGTGGGTGTGAGTGTGTGCCATGGTGATGTTTGACAAAATTCTATAAAGACATCGGATTTGATGCGATCTATTGATAAAAAAGATTTATCGCATATAATAAAGTTTTTTTTGACACGTTTGCCATGCGCTGCAATTTCTTATCTGTTTTTTCTGATCCACAGTTGCGTCCGCTGAACTGGAACAGTACATCAGAAAGGGAGATGTCGTCATATCTACCAGACACATAAGGTAAATTGACCTAACCTTGGCTCGCTTATCACTTGTTTTTCTCAGCTAAACCACATTCCTTGATCTCCGTCTTTCTCAGGCCCCGTCGCAAGTTGCACATTTCGATTGAGGCTCTGTTTATGGTTGATTTCCCCATGCTGAAGCATAAAATGTCCTTCTTCCTCGATCGTAAACAGCAGCGTGTTACTCTGGACATTAGCGCCAATGGAGCCACAGAGTCACGCAATTTTGAGATACCCAACATTAATGAGACGAGCACCATTCGTTCACTGGCCCTGCACTTCGCAAAGAATCGCATCACGCTTTATGTGGACTGTAAGCCGAGCACTCACCATGACATTGACATGAGTCTGGCCAAGCTCTATACGCAAATGGATGATCCTGTAATAAAATTGGTATGTGTTGGTAACGAGTGAATGATCAAGTACATTTTTGGCTAATTTCATATACTTACTTCACAGTTCAGGGAACGCAAATATCCACTTCATTTTGATGGCGACATGGAGCACTCGCTGCATAGGGCCAACTGCCAGAAGGGACTGCACCGTCGGGGCAATCGTCGCATGTTGAGGAACAAGATCAGCGAACGTGGTAAGTTATTGAACGGAATCAGTTCTTCATACAGTTAGTGCCCAGTGGGTAGTTGTCGTTGTTGTTGTTGTTGTTGTGGTTATTGCACTACAGCCCACCATTCTTTCTTTCGTGTCTTGCAGAGAAGAATAAGAAACGTGATGTGCGCAGCAATTGGTATCATGAGCCAACTTTAGCTCGAGAAGGAGTCGATCAGCGTCAACAGGAGGTACCGACGGATGTAGAGCGTGGCGATATACCCATCATGCATGGAGATTGTGAAGGTAGGTTGCACTTTGCCAGACACCTTAGACACCTTACCCACCATCTCCAATCACAGTAGTCATAAAACAGTCAGGCGTGCGTCTTTCTGGGACACATTTCCAGTGGGTTTCTCAACGAAAAGTGTTTTGGGTGGGTCGGTGGCGTTGCCCTTAAATAATCTTTGCTTTGGCGAGATACAATTTTAATAATATAACTCGTTGGCGTTTTTGTCAGTCAGACTACATAATTCAATTAAAGGAATACATTTGTGTTTAGACAAAAAAGTTAAGGAATCTTTGGTAGTATTTGCTAATTAAAATGGCGATAGCTTTAAATCTACTCAAGGGGTGGGACTAGCCTTATCTCCCACCTCGCACGCAATTTTTAGATTTCGGATGCAGTTCCAATGTAAATCATAAATTTTGAACAATATATTCAGTGTTCAATATGATCCCCGGTTATGCCTACTTAAAATCAGATAACAAGCATTTATAATCCCAACTTAATCCAATTGTAAGCCCACTCAGCGAGCAATTGTCAGCTGCTAAATCAAGCTAAGCTTGAATTTAAATGTAACTCTCTATATGGCGTTACGCTCCCTATTACTTTTAACTTCTTTTTTTAAAGCTCATGCGCACAGCAATAACTGTCTGGGCTTAATGCGATAGTGCCAAACAAATCTACAGGCAATTAATTACAACCTATGTATATATAGTTAGGTATAGGTATAAGTAGTGTTCATATATATGTACGTACAGGTCTGGCAATAAGTGCTCGAGAGCAACAGATAAACACGGGCGAGGCAAGGCGAGCGCCCACTGCAAAAGACAAACACTAATGAACCCAGAGATATGCCAAAGCCAAAGCCAGATCCGTGAATAACTTGTGCACTCGTTTGCAGTCGCAGTACTGAGCTTGAGTACACTGCAAAAAGGTATGTGTATGTTTTCCACCAATCGAATGCACATATACTTAAGAGCTTTAAGCATAGACGTTAGCAAAACCTCTACTACTTGTAAGAGTGTCGAGATCTAATCATCTGTAATTATACAATTAACTTTACTTACGACAAGACATCGCTTATATCGACGAACTCTAGGTTGTTTAGGGATACAATATAAAGGTGTTATATGTATACATAAGTCATTTTGACTACGAATAATAACAAAATTTATGGCCTGTCCCAGATGAGCGGAAACTGAATTTTTATGACGGGCTCCATATAAATAAAACAGCTGTCATAAATTCTTAGTTCGCTTTTACGTTTTGAAGTTCGCAGCACGCCAGAAAAGTTATCGATAGTTGCGATAGTGGTATGCGTGCAACCCTTAAATCAGCTGCTCTTAAAAACGAAAAAATGAATAGTCAATTATTTCGCACAGCACAGTGAAGTGATTGGGCTATATAGCCTAAATTTAAAGCTCTAACGTCAAGAAAATTTTAATCGTCAGGAAAATCCATTTAAAAGCGTTTGGAAATTTTGCACTTTTTATTATTTAATTAATAGTTTTATAAAATATTTTTAATTTAAATTTCAAACCAAGCGTGGCAAATAAAACGGTGTGACCTTAGACCATTTTGCCATACCAAATTTTGTGCAAAGGGTCACACTGACATTATGTGTACTCTGCCAAAATAATGAGTACTTTCCGATAATAAGAATTTATTTTATTTGGGAACAGGTCTTTAAGTATTCCGCTGTACCCTGTTTATTTAGACCCTGTACTTTAAAAAAGTACAAAAGGGTCTATTAAGATTGTGCAAGTCCGAAATGTATGTAACAGGCAGAAGGAGGTGTGGCAGACCCCACAAAGTATACATATTCTTGATCAGGACGATGAGCTGAGTCGATATAGCCATGTCCGTCTGTCTGTCCATCTGTCCGTCTGTATGAACACCTAGATCTCGTAAACTGTAAGAGATAGAGACATCATATTTGGCAGTTAGATGCCCCTATAGTGCAAGCAGATCAAGTAGTATGTGTTAGATT
Organism: Liodrosophila aerea; assembly: GCA_035045005.1. Lineage (NCBI taxonomy): Eukaryota > Metazoa > Arthropoda > Insecta > Diptera > Drosophilidae > Liodrosophila > Liodrosophila aerea. Next base: position 40,917 of record JAWNNL010001004.1, read on the forward strand.
TTTTATGCCTTCCCCAAATACCGCGATAAACCACTACAGCCACAATTATAAAGATACAAACTTGAGCTTTAGCATCTTATGGTAACCTGTATCAGTGCTGTGAATCGTGGCTAAATCGGAAAGTACAGGGTCTCCTGTCGGTTGCATCCGACTATAGCTTTCCGTGTTTTTAGTTTATTATTAAGATTATTTCTCTCAGTGTTTGTGCAAGAGTGTAAGTGCCGTTTAAGTCGATGTCGATGCAGCATAATTATTATTTATCTAGTTCACTGCAAAACACCAAATTGGTAGCACACACTATACCCACACACAAATGCATGAACACAGACATACACTTGCACATACTGCGTACACTCACAATACCGTCTTTATAAGTAGTAAATCGCAACGGCAACTGTTATGAATGACGGCGAAACGAGATGGAAACGAAGGTTACCAAGCCGAAAGCCGAAAACGTATCCAAAGCAAGATTACTAATCGAGTTCCCCTTCCTCGATGCCTGACACGTCGCCTCCCCCATGCAATCTTGGCCAGAACGGATGCGTTTGGGCGTGCAAAGCCTGTGTATCTGTGTCTGTGGCGGCGTCTTTTTCATTGTTGACAAAAACTCACTCAAGCAGACACACAGATTGAGACAGACAAAGCGGCAGACAGACAGACATACATATGTACATATGGACAGACTGCGGAAACTGCTCGAAACTATTGGAGTAGTTTAGTTTGTTGCCATGTGTCTAACATTATGTTATACAACAACCACATGGCATCTATAGAGATGATCAGAGCATTAAGGAGTTTATCTCTACGGATAACGGAACACAATGGAGCTGAATCATGCACAAGTCTGACTCAGAGATCGTTAATATATGCGCGGTTTTAATAAGGGCTTTATAATCGGAGTATTCACATAAAAATTTATGAAGACTAACATAGTGCTATTGACTTAAATTAATATGAATTTTATATTGTTTTGGTAATTATTAGTATTGCTAAGGAAGGCTAAACATATTCTTCACTTTATTTATCACATAAAATTAAACTATTAATTATAATAAATTTATAAATTTATTAAAATAGAAATTGTATTAGTGGGTAAACAGTTTAGATTGTTGAATTGATGATTTCTTAAACCTTAAATTTAAATTAACTCAAATTAACTCTTATTTTGATATTAAAATATTGTGAAAACGTTTTAATAATATAATAATTTCCGTACGGAGAGGAGATAAATTTTTAGCTAACTAAATTGTCAATTATTATGCTTCGGACGGTAAAACATCATAAAAACTTGATACGAAAAATTTTAGAAAAGCAATGCATATTGCATTATCTGCTTTCGGCTTAAAAATAACGATAATAAAAGAAAATGACTAAAACAGTGGTATTTGCGAATACCTTAAATTTGACACTATTTAAGTATGGCGCCGCGATGAAGAAGGAGAAGGCAGTGCTACAATATTTAATTCTAATTATTGTTGCAATAAATATTTTACTATTTTATTGTTCTGAGAGCCTGTCAAAAAAAGTGTAATATTACTTTATTTGCTCGCTGAGAATGGGCCTATCTTGGTCTATGTGAGCGGGGAGCCGCAAGTCCTCAGCTATTTTTGCATGGAGTTTTTAGTTCGTTACGAGATTTATCTCCTTTCCGTACTTAGCATAAACTTGAAAAAGGTGTGTTTGGCGCAAGATTCCTTTATCATCTACTTGTAATTTTATAAATATTTTCTGTGTGACCAGTTGCCATTCTCATAATAATACGGATTATCATTCTGCGTTATATATCGATAACAAACGGTTCGATAACGTGCAATATAGTTAGTCTATCGGTAAATAATATTCCAGCAATAGTTAATTCTGTGACTTCTCGTGGTCGTGATTGGGGGTGGGCATATCTGAATGCATTTAGATCACGGAATCGGGTGCTCAACTCTGTTGTCGCATTGCATTAAAGAGCGCTAAGACGCAGCGCATTAGCAGCTGGTTATTATTGAGGTTCAGTGTGTAGTCTTTGATCTCTGGACTGTGAGTTTGGGCTTAGATTCGCCGAAGCGGTAAAGCGGATTAGGTTGCAATCAGAAAAGACGTATACGTACATGTGTATGTTGGTAAGGAGAGGGGAGTTGGGCACAAAATGAGTGCGATTTTTAGCATTGGTTAGGCCTTAATCTTGTCAGACGCCTGAACGCTTCCCACGCACACATACACGGGCACACACACACATAACATTGCTGAATTATTGTTGCTTTACTTAAACTCTTTTTGCGCTTTGTTGCAGACGCCCTCGCACGTTCACTGAGCGATCTGCTGGCACTGGTTAAGCTGCTGCGTGAAGATGTCGCCCACCAGCGCCAGGAGATTGCCTACTTGCGCATGCTCTTGGAGAATTGTGCCGGCTGCAAGGAGCCCAGCGGCGACAATCACATACGCATCGAGCCTAGCTGTCGCACAGCGAATCCTTGTTATCCTGGTAAGTGCCGCACCCAATTTTAACCCGAGAATCAACTACAGTTGTCACTCCCACTGTTCCCACAGGCGTTGATTGCCATGAGACAGCGACGGGCCCAAGGTGTGGCCGTTGTCCTGCCGGCTTCGTTGGAGATGGCAAACAATGCAAACCAGGACAGAGCTGTGCGGAGAGGCCGTGTTTTGTGTAAGTGATTAATTTGTATTCGTATATGCCCTGTACTCTTTACGAAAGGGGATTCTCATTCCGTATTCAGTTGGTTTCAAAGAGATGCACAGCACTCCTGGTTAGTCTCTTCTCACTGGGCTTTCGATCTTTAGTTGCTTTTTATATGCCCACATATCCTCTACGTTAATGGCGTTAAAGGCGTGGCCATGTAAATTGTATTTGTCATGCTCTTCTCTTCTCCTGACGTGAAGATGGACGCCTGTAGACTTTTGACTTTTGAAGGCGCCGCCTCACGCCAAATGTCGCTCAGTGGAATGGGTTTTTTCTTCCCAGCTTTGAGACTGAGTCTGCAATTATTTACATATGGCCTTAATGGCAATTTGATGTTGTTTATGGCTTAATGATGCAGTCAAGCGTCGACTCTTCTGCCAGTCACTTCAGCCACCTGAAGAACGAAGTCTTTCTATGATTGATAAGTGTTTCCCATTGAGAATTCAATTCTGTCCATTCAAATAGTGATTAGTGAATGGAAAAAGAGCAAAGAATATTGTCACTGACATTAAAGATAAACATAAGCCAAGAATAGTATAAAGAAGCTGTTTCTTAAAGCCATTAGCTTAGCTTTTGATCCGTCTAGATCTGAAGCGATTAGTTCGCCAATCATATAATGTGTGCAAAACGGCTAATCCCTTGTCGGATTAAGAGTCTGGCACATCAATTCATGATATGCCACTTAAAGCCATTCAAAGTTTATCATTCATACTTAATATATTCTTTATTTATTTTGTTAAAGTGTAGATAAAGAGCCTTTTGTGGACTATCTTGTCTATTGACTACGTAGACTAATAATAAGAATATACTTAGACACATTTTTAGAAGAACTGACAACTACTAAGTTGACTTGAAATTAACAAAAGCCAACCTGACCAGACTTGTTATCTAGTCCCAGTCAGATATTTAAAAATTTGACCCTTGAGTGAAAATCAATCTTTACAAAAATCATTATAATATAAAATTGCAATAATTACTTTTAGCTAATCAGATTTTATACTGTGTATACTTAGGTGTCAAAACAATTTTAAATCATCTCTTTAACTATCACCCGAGAAGCTACGAAAGAAAAGATTAAAGAGACTCTTCAGATATCCCGCTGATATTATGACTACTTGTGGTCACAGCTGGAAGTAGTTCAAGCAACTACAGAACTTTTTTTTTGCGGAACCAAGTCATTAAATGCACCTACAGCCCTTATAAAGTATTATATTCATGCCGGAAGAGAACTCCATGGGCGAAAAGAAAATCAAGTTTGTACGAGACTTTATTACCTAGACCCATTTATGTCAGAGTCCATCAACTAATTATGCATAAGACCAACATCAAAATGACACAGAATATGGACTAATAAAAACATAAATTCTGGCCTTTCGTATAAACTGGAAATATCTGAATATACTCGTCTGCACATATCATAAATATGTTAAACAAAACTATAACGGGACTAATACAGAGAATCGTTGAACAAAATGCAGCAAAACCTTTGCAATAGTAAAGAGAGAGGATAGAGGTAGGGCAGAGGTAGTCGATGCCATCGGTAAGTTGTGAGGTCTTCTGGACCACAAATGGCACTTGAAACTGACGCATAAATTAGTTAAATGTGCGGGAGGGAGAGAACTCTGAGTTTTCTCTGTTTTGTTCTGTTCTGTTCTGTTTTGTGTTCTGTTTAGTTCTGTTCAGTTCTGTTCTGACTTCATTGTGTCAAAACACTTAAAAGTGATTTCGGTCTCTGAAATGTGAGACGATTCGTGGAGCCCTTAACAAGTGAGCGCCTAGCCACGCTTATGGAGAAGGAAGAAGCCGCTCGACCATAAATTTCTTTAAATTATTGAAGACAGACAGACACAGACTGACAGTCAGACCGAGAGTCGTACTCGGATGTGTATTGTAGGTGTCTGTGCTAGGGGTTTGCTGATGCGGACCCTATTTTAATTTGCATAAAATTGTTTTAAATGTTGTCGAGTCGGGAACTCGTTACTGTCATCTTTCATTATCGATGAAATGTGGCCAATGCGTGTGGTAAATCTCACACTAAAATACCAATATCGAATCGAGTTAGAGCCCACAAGTCTCTGGTACCATGATTTTAATTTAGGAGCACACGAAATGTTGTTGTTTCATTGTCCGGCGTCATAGTTTAACATGGTCAACGCTTTGTTTGTTCCCGTGGATGCCAGAAGAGATCAATTCTATTAAAAAACCATAAAACTAACGCTAATGGCATGCACACCTGTTGATCCTTTGTTATGCGGTGTCTACAATAGAACGTGGGCTTGGCCTATTCGAGAACGCACGCATTGTGCCTAAACTGTTAATGAACATGGGGTACTCTGCTATTGTGTGGAGCTTCCTTATCAACATTGTTGATGTATACCAACTTTACTTACGCTTTTCATAAAGGTGTAACTGGGTTAGAGTGAGGCACATCAGGTGATCATTTCTGATAAGTTAAATATTTACATACAGTAACACCTTTCAAAGTATCTGTAAACATGGACGTGTACATACATAGATGAAATAAAAGCCAAGATATTTAGCGTATCTAAAACATTTTGATTAAATAAGAATTTTACATGTTTTTCTTTTGTTTGTTTTACTTACCACTTTCTCTTCACTTCAGTCATTGCACACGGCTTTACCCTAACTACAAAACTCAATTATGACTTAGCCTTGGGCTAACTCCGTCAAAAGTTTCACTGGCTTTCAACGCACAATTTTCCGAGTCTGAGGTCCGAGATCTGTTGTTCAATTTAAATTATGCGTATGATGAAATAATCAACAATGCAATCAAGCTGCAGTCTAAGGAAAGATTATGTTACCTGCCTGAAGAGAGATGGCCAGAGACATAGTGAGTGGGATAGGGTGAGAGATTTAGATAGAGATTTAGATTTAGGTTCAGATTGGGATTCGGAATCCGATTGCAGATGCAAACATGTGTCTACACATGTTGTGAACAATTTCAGATTGAGAATTCCATTTGATTATGGCAACTTTCCCACAGAAATTCTTAGGCCAAGGCAGCGAAACAAAACGTTTACAGCAAAACCATCGACTTTGGTAAAAGCTGCAACAAAGAGAGTCACTGGGAACGGGGGTAAGAGGGACAGCGAAAGGGGGTGGAGTCGAGAGCTAGCTGGTTCACAAAGCAACAACATCAAAGTTCGGTGGAACGCGTATCTCAGGCCGCGAATCGAGTTCGCCTACGCACCAAAAAAGCAACAGCCGCGCCGCAAAAGTGGAGCCATTGATTCCAACGTCAAATATGTTGTTGCTGTTGCTTTTGTTGTTGTTGCTGCTGCTGACTGTTGTTGACTGTGTGTCGCCCGGACTGAGCCGAGGTAGCGGCGTTTGACTGCTTGAATTCAAATTAATAGCCAACTGGCTTTTGCTCTGACTCTCTGGCTGCTCGCTTGGTTCGTTGAACGTCCACTGTAGCACGCACAGTGGGATAAAAAGCTTTAAAATATATAATATTTTTCAGTCAAACACATTTTGAAAAAATGTTTAATTTATTTCCAATAGTTAATGAACTTAATTAATTCTTCTTGTATTAAATATTAATATAATAAATAATAGTAAAATATGATAAATTATTTTTGATAAAATGATACCAAAATAAACAAAATATTTGAAAAATAGTTTATATATATATTTATATATCTGTTGATATATATTCAATATATTAATAAAAATAAACCACAATAAAATCTTATAACAATACTTTAAAGCTCTTCAATATTTAATGATATTATTAAATTTTTTAATTTAATTTATGACAAAAATAATAATTTAAAAAGCCCGGAAAGTTACAATAAGAGGCGCTATACTTTGAGTTGTCTTGCGTTTTGATAGCAACAGCAGATATTTATATATGTATACGCGTAAACACACTAACAAATACTCACACACATACCCGCAATCGCAAAGCCTAACGCATACACATTAAGTGCTTGCACGCAGTGGCTTCCACCTTTCTTCCCTACCCTATGCCTAGTACAGAAAATTTATTATTTAATATCTTTGGTGTCAAGTGCGAAATCATAATAGACTTTTTGTAGTTTTCTAAAGTTCAGAGTCTAAAAAGTATGAAATGATTCACAACATAAATTAAAAAACTACCTAAAAGAAACCATTTTTTTTTTGGAAATACATGCTAAGCGCTATATCAATTATCTTTAATCTTTACTTAAAGCATGTAATTTTAACCACTAATAGACTCGTTTGACCCATAGTGCGCTGTGTGCAGGCGCAGCAATGAAAACAAAAACAAGCCAAGTCAAGACCAAGTCGAGAGACCAAGCCCGAGCTGTGGCTGTGGCTATAGATGTACTCATAGCTATAGCTGTAACTGAAGTTGGAGCCAGCAGCAGGCAACCTACTGCCAGCCTTTGAGATAAGTGGCCTGTGGCCAAATAAACGCCGCTTTATGGCAGTTTGTTGTAGTTTGTCCAAAGTGTGCACCATATGCCAGTTGCTGTGGATGCACCAACTATGGTTTAAGGGAGATCTCGGGCAAAGTGTTGCCGTTGTTAGAAGTAAAGTAAAGTGGAGTAAGTGGTATACATTTGCATGGCATGCGCTACCATTAGAAGCAATTTGGGTGGGATAAATGCGACCATCGCGATCTAAGAGCTCCAATAATAGATAAAATCCGCGCTGTTGTAGAATAAACATGGATAATGGTCTGGGGGAGAAAAGTGATTTTGGCAATGTAATGGGTTTATCATGAATTTCAAATGTTTGCAAAATGAATGAGCAGTTGATGACAGATGCATAATTTTCATTGTGAAATGAGATGGTGAAAACGATGAGATGAATATTATGTAAATTAGTTTTTTGAATGTACACTTTCATTTTAGTGTTTTCATACGAAATTACTTTAATAATATTTACAGGGGTGATTAAGTCTTTATATAAATATTTTATTTTGAGTTTTATATCGACTAATAGCAGTCAATATATGTAAGTCATTTAAAAGCAATTTTTAATAATTTTAATTCATATTTAAATATTAAAAAAGGATAAAATGTTTGTTACAAATACAAAATTAAAAAAAATGGCCAGTATATTTAGAAATCTTATATTCTTTTCTAATTAAATTTGTTGTGTTATTTACTGATTTACGATTAATTCTAAATCCTTGTTGATACTTTGTAAAAGCTCAATTTCTATACTATACATAAGTATTACAAATGATTTTTTGATTTATTACCTGTATATAGAACACATACCGAAATCATAAACATGAAATTGTTGTATGCAGTATTTGCAGTAGCTGCTTACCTTCTTCTTCAGGCAAAAATACATCAGCATGTCATGTTTTTAAGGGCCTATACCTGCATGCCCTGAAAGCATTTGTGGGTCCGGTTCTAAATCCCATGTTCGCACATTACTCAGTGCGGCCTCTTGCAGGCTTCAAGTTTTGTGTCTTTAGTTGGGATTTGGGTGGTGCCAGGCAAAGTGTTTGAACTGGACTTGAGCAAGAGACATCAGCAGAGGAGCTTGGGTGCCAGGTAGGAGTCCAAGGTACAGGCAGCAAATTGGAATTATGAATTATGAATGCCTGGTTAATAAAAAGAATGAGACGAGTAAAGCAAGGCAAACGGCAAGTGGATCAGGGCTGTAGTGGGATGCTGCGTCAGTGGCAGAAATGCTAATGCGTTCCTCGATGCGCTTGGTAACTATTTTCCCAGCACTCAAACGATGCCGATCTTCGGGTTGGCGGTACTCCAAGACAATATGGTCGACTGAACTGAAACAAAGCAGAAAAGCGCAAAGTGCCGGACGTTAGCTGCGAGACAAGAAGAAATGAAATACCCCTACGCAACATTTTTATCCTCCTCCTCTCAATTTCTTTCACTCTCTGGGTCTTTGCCAGTTTGGACATGAACATGGCAGCAACGCCGCCTCAACTCAACTGTGTGCCGCTTGCCACTTTAGTACTTAACACTTTTTGCTAATTGCGTATTCGTTGTTTTTGGTGTTGCTGCTTCTACCAAAATATTGACACACGCACACGCACACACACATACACGTACCACACACCCAACCATACTTGAGTTGGATTTTGCGCCTCAGTTCAATTGCTGAGTGTCTATATTCAAGATGGATAAATGTGCTATCTTTAGATACATTCCATACGCACATGCTGTACTTATAAGTCTATATCTTCAAGATCATTGTGAGGTATTTGTCAAGTATTCTTCTTATTCCAAGGTGACACAAGCTTAACTACAAATGGGAAGTCTATGATTTAGGCAATCAAACGATATGCTATATTAAATATCTACTACTACATGGGGAAAATTGCAAGACTCTTAACGGTGTGATAGATAGATTTGATAGAAAGCTACTATTACTCTAAACTCTGATTGAAAGTTATGTTAATAAGATTGCAAATTCCTATCTTGAGTTTGCTTGAACTTAATTTTATAAACCCATTTCCCTCTGTATAATAAGCTCATTCAACATTATTTAGCTTACTTATGGATAGATAACTACATATTCAAAAAAAAAAACTCGGAAAGCTACAGTCGGCTTCAACCGACAGTAGGAGACCCTGTACTTTCCTTTGCACACACACACACTAACATACACTCACACATGCACACATAGCGCAAAGTCACACGCAACCACACATACGCTCGCGCTGCTCCCCCCTTACCTAGTACAAGGAATTGAATCTTGAATATCTCCGGTGTTTATTATCCGATTGGGCCGAAATTCATAGAACAGATAAAGATTATCATAAGATTATCGTATGCCAAAACACAAGTTTGTATGTTTAAAATTGTGGGTGTGGCAGTTTTTCGCGGTTTTTGGGGGAGGGGGGGGGGGGAGGTATCAAAAATCTAAAACAAACTTGATCTGCTTGCGCTATAGGGGCATCTAACTGCCAAATATGATGTCTCTAGCTCTTACAGTTTCCGAGATCTAGGTGTTCATACGGACGGACAGACAGACGGACAGACGGACAGACAGACGGACAGACAGACGGACAGACGGACATGGCTAGATCGACTCAGCTCGTCGTCCTGATCAAGAATATATATACTTTATGGGGTCTGCCACGCCTCCTTCTGCCTGTTACATACATTTCGGGCTTGCACAATCTTAATAGACCCTTTTGTACTTTTTTAAAGTACAGGGTCTAAAAATGCGATCAGTGTATAAAAAATACTTCGATTTTACAACTGAAGATAGTATTGATGCAGTCGGTTGTGTTCTGTCTATATTGCTAGTCATTCACTTATATTTCTATTTAAAGACACTGTTAATAAAATATCAATTTAGAGCTTCACTAGAATTTCTGGGTTATATATTTGAAGTAGAATTTCCGCTTAACTATAACTCAGAGAGTCACTGGTTCTACCCACCTATGTTTGGGTTTACGATTCATAGTCAAAGTCATAAAACAAGACAACAAATGGCTTTTAGGTCAATTGGGCACAGTAGTAGTTGAATGTCTGTGGGATTGATGGACGTCCATAGGAGTTCGTCATGTGAGTTATGTCCTGGGAGAGTTTTGTACTATACTAAGGCAGTACTGTAAACGCAGTCTGAACTAATGCTCATGTCATGATATGCAAATGTTAAATGGTATAAGGTAGCCATGAGCAAATCCCACACTCTGCGACGGGACATAAAGAGAAATTAACATGACCAAGCAGCTTGTAACTGCAGTTTTTGGTTTGTGTTTTGCTTTTGTTTTGACCCTGGGCTATTTGGATGGACATCATCTGCCTACAATCCAGAAACATGCTTTCTTCTTTCTCACTCTCATCCTCCGCTTCGCCTAGTGTTTATTTTGGCCTCGTCGTCTTTTAATAACATTTTCTTGTAATTGTAATTTGTTTTCTTTGGTTGACTCTCTTCCTGCGTGTAACATATCCCAAAACCGTGAACCCCGAACCCCGAACCTCTAACCCCTTTCCTCTTCCACACACGAGTTGACTGCGCTTTGTCGGTGCTTTTGTGCCCATATAGAGAGGGTTCCGTTCCAGCTGTAACCTTTTTTGTGCCTTTGTGAAGATCATTAATAAATTTGCCTTTGTATGGTTATTGGGTTTTTCTACAAATCTTTTGTTGTGTATTTGTTCCTGGCTGTCAGTATTAATAATAATAAACAATATGTGGTCGCAAACAAAAACAGAAAACCCATCGACATTTGACTTTACGCTGTGTACAGTAGAGCCTATCCATAACGACCACACTGAGCCTATGCCATACTGAGCCAAGAATCCATGTAAATTATACTTCAAATATACTGTAAAATATCCACTCTATAAACATGTTTACCCCCCGTTTTGCAGTGGCGTTCAGTGTCGCGACACTGTGAATGGTGCCCAGTGTGACTCCTGCCCGGTTGGCTATGAAGGTGATGGACGCACGTGTTCCCTTCGTAATCCTTGTCTGGACGCACCATGCCCCTCAGGTAAGTGGCCAGACCAATAAAGAAATATTTCTGTTGCGGTCTGTTTGACTTTTTGATCAGTTTAAGTTTTCAAGAAGAGTTTACTATATATTTATTTTAAGGGGGGACAGCATTTGATTTTCAGATCTAATTTTTCAAAACTAATTTGAGTTTAAGACACTTAAGAACGTTCTTTGGGTAAGTAGAACGGTTGAATAGAAATGAGATAGAAATTTAAAGAAAGTGTTCTATTAGGAATATTGGAATATGAATTTTAGTTTATTTAATACTAATAATATTTTCCCTTCAGACTCAAGCTTAATTCGAATGAGATTTTATAGTTATGATAAAAAATACTTTGACGAACTCAAAGGCTCTGTTGGCTATTTGGTAGGGTGCTCAATTCACACGACTGTTTGATTTATTAATGTGCAGTTCGAACAAATCGCTTTACCCCTTTGATTGAAAAACCCTCGAAAATTATAGGGTTCCAGGGCAATTTTCAGTGAATGTGTGAAACAAGGCTGTTAATTAGAGTGCAGATTGGACAAAGACAGACACAGCGACAATCAGACAGAGAGCAGAGATGCTCAGTCATGTTTTGAGGCGTGTTGGAATCTTTAGAGGCCTTATAAGTCAAGTTGGCTAATTGAATTCGGCAAAAGAACAAAGTACAGACAGTGGGTGGATTTGCTTACATACAAATAAAATTAAAATAAAATACTATTGAACAAACATTAATGCATACACAATTCTCGTTATTAGGCAACATTTTAGTGCCCACACATAATGTGCACTCGTATCAGAGGCAGAGCCAGAGCCAGTACTCGGCGCGCAAATACTCGGTCGTTACGAACTGAGACGAGAGCAGATCGAATGCGAAGCAAAGAATCACAGAGCACTCTAATTAAATAATTATTATAAAATCTAAATATTTAGTAATTGTGTGTCAGAGAGAGGAGGAGCAGAGAGAGCAACGAATCGCATAATATAATATAATATTTCTAGATATAAGTTGTAAACTCTATGATTGGCGAGATCGTAATATCAAGCAAAGTATTAGAAACGTTTCAATGCACCAAGTACTTACTAAAGAACAAATTAAAATAATAATGAACTAAACCGATGAATAAAGAACAGAAATAATTTAGTAAATGCTCTAATCATACTATGTGACCCACTCTCCCTACTACCCATACGAATGTCCAGAAAGTGGAGTTTATAAGCGTATTGCCAAATTTTATATTGCTTCCCAACAACTCTCTGTAAAATGCCTAAAATGAAACGTGAATAAAAATTATATAATACTTTTTCAAAAACACAAAAAAATTTCTTGTTTTATTTGAGCATAATTCTGGATACGTTTTGGATGCAATTTCTCGGTAAATCAATTTAATTCATTTCACTTCAATGTCATTTTTATCAAAAATCAAAAATCATCTCCCATAAGCCATTATATATAGTATTGTAGACTCTCTTAATGTTTATTCACTATCATTTTCTGGTCATGCTTTATACCTATTTATCGTGCTATAACTAATAAACTCAGTAAGTTAGTTAATCAAATTGAAAGCGAAGCTCCTAACACATCTATTAATTTTACACCTCAATTCAACTATTCCACTAATCCTGTAGCCTATCCAAAAAATACAGAAAATCTTAACAAATCCTAACTATCCAAAAAATACACCTAATGCAACTAATAATAATTATCGTTAACAGAACCTTCAGGTAAAGAGAAAACTTTACCTACATCAGTTCCATAAAGTTTATGAATTTGATTAGTCAGAATTACAATTTTTAATTCTAAAACATCATCAATATCACGGAGTAGAATGTCCTAGAGATCTTGAAATATCGTTGTGTTAGGACTTTAAATATTTGAGTAAGCTAATATTCCTGTAAAATGTTTAGTTACTCCATTTTCAATATTAATAATATTAAAAGTTAAATTTATGGATACAATTTCTATTTATATAACAATTTTTTGTTGTTGTTTTTTTTTTCTAAATTAAATGTTTATCTAAATTAAAAACTATATTAAATTAAACTGAAAATGAATAGCTAAATACTAGTAATGTTGGCTTATTGAAATTGATGTTAATGAAATTGTTAGACTTCAAATTATAGCTGGAAATAAACTGATTGATTGATGATGCAAAAAAAAGAAAAAAATCAACTTTAGTATTTTCTTTATCAAATGCGTAATCATACTAATCTCTTATGTACCCAAATTCATTTTTATTAGCTCATATTTGTAATATTTGCGATGATTGTATTTAGGAATTTACTCATCCATTTTCTGATCTTTTCCTTTTAAGGTGTTGAGTGCATTCAGTTGGGTTTTCCGCCCTACTTTCAGTGCATCTCCTGCCCGCGTGGTCACAAGATCAACGGCACCAGTTGCTACGATGTTGATGAGTGCTCGATCTATCAGCCCTGCGATGAAGCTGCCAATTGCAATAATCTGAATCCTGGCTTCCGCTGTGGACCTTGTCCACCCGGATTTGACGGCTTACATGCCCATGGTATATGTGGGGCTAAATCAATTTAATTGTATTTTTATATATTTTGAATGATTTTCAGGCTATTCAGCTGATTACCTGGCTGTGGGATTTCAGAAGCAAACCTGCCTGGACATAGACGAGTGCAAGATGGGTTTCTTCAGATGTCCGGAACACTCTACTTGCCACAACAGCATTGTAAGTGTAGTTGGAATAGAGGATACAGAGAGGATTGAGTATAATCAACTGATTTCAGGGTTCGTACAGATGCCAGTGCCATGAGGGCTTTGTGGCCAATGGCACCTTTAGCTGTTTATCAGCAGCAGATCTTTGTCCTGATGGCAGCATCTGTGCCAAGAATGCGATGTGTGTGCCTTTGGATAATTACAATTATCAGTGCCGGTGCAGCGTTGGTTGGGCAGGCAATGGAAAGATTTGTGGACGAGATCGTGACTTGGACGGTTGGCCAGATGAATCACTGAATTGTGCCGAGCTTCATTGTAGGCGGGACAATTGCCCGAACTTACCAAACTCTGGTCAGGAGGATGCAGATTTGGATGGCATTGGAGATGGCTGCGATGATGATGCAGATAGTGATCAGGTGCTCAACAGTAAGGATAACTGTCCTTTTGCGTATAATAGCGATCAGTTGGACTCGGATCACGACGGCGTAGGCGATGCCTGTGACAATTGTGTCTATATTTCGAATCGCCCACAATTGGACACAGATGAGGACGGTCTAGGCAACGAGTGTGACGACGATATAGACAATGATTCAGTGCAGAATCAGTATGATAATTGTCCTTTGTTAAGAAATCCCAACCAATCGGATGTGGATAATGATGGTGTAGGAGATGTATGCGATAATTGTCCTACAATCCCGAATCCGGCGCAGGAGGACCATGACATGGATCTGGTGGGAGATGCATGTGATAGTGATATTGATGGAGATGATGATGGGATACAGGACTCTGAGGACAATTGTCCCATGGTTAGTAACTCGGATCAGCTGGACACCGATGCTGATGGCAAGGGCGACGCTTGTGACGATGATATGGATGGGGATGGAGTGCCCAACTATAGAGACAATTGTCCATTGGCGCGAAATACGGACCAATTGGATGCCAATCGTAATGGCAAAGGCGATATCTGTGAGGACGATGAAGATGAGGATGGCACTCCAAATATAATCGATAATTGCCCTAACAATTCTATGATTCATCGCACTGATTTCCGCACAATACGTTCGGTTATACTTGATCCAGAAGGAGATGCACAACTAGATCCCAACTGGGAGGTGCATGCGAATGGCTCTGAGATTATACAAACACTCAACTCCGATCCGGGTCTGGTGGTGGGCTCGGATTCCTTCGGGGGAGTAGACTTTGAAGGCACTTTCTACATTAACGACGATACGGACGATGATTACGTGGGATTCATTTTTAGTTACCAAAGCAACCGCAAGTTTTATGTGGTTCAGTGGAAGAAGGGCACTCAGACATATTGGCAATCTTCCCCGTTCCGGGCTTCTGCTGAACCGGGCGTTCAGATCAAGCTAATAGACAGCAATACAGGACCAGGTTCCATGTTGAGGAATAGCCTGTGGCATGCGGGAGATACACCTGGACAGGCCAAACTTCTCTGGAAAGATCCAATGAATGCGGGCTGGAAGGAGAAAACCTCATATCGGTGGTCCCTGGTGCATCGCCCAGCCATTGGGCTCATTCGCCTCCGGTGAGTTTTACTGTGCATTTTAGAGAAAGATCTCTATTAACTACATTGAATGTTTCTCCAGCATCTATGAGGGAGAACGCTTGATTCTGGACTCGCACAATGTCTACGATGCCATGCTCACCCTCAAGGGCGGCCGCCTGGGCGTTTTCTGTTTTTCTCAGGAGATGATTATATGGTCGGATCTGGTTTACAAATGCAACAGTGAGTGGCCCTTTGGCTCTTGGCCGTCACAAGCTCATCATCTATTCATTTCTCTTTTGTTTCCACTCGTCATAGCACGCGTACCGCCCCTCATCTACAACGAACTGCCCACACATCTCAAGCTCAAGGTGGAAATGGAGAACTAAGTGCCCAAGTATTGTTGTTTTTGTTTCTATTTTTGAGCTGCCCGCGCCACAAATTGTGACTGCCATAAATCATAACCAAATTAACTAAGTACTTATTTATTTGCGCGTTAAGACACGACATTAAATACAATAAAATGAATATTACGCTGGTCGGCCCAAATTTATGAAGTGTCTGCCCATTTTGATTTGGCATTTCGAATTTAAAATATGAGCTTAAAATTCGCACTAATGTATTTTCTAGGAACGCAATTTCTAGATATAGGCGGATACATAAACTATATGCACGTCCAATCACATATACATAAGTATATTAAGTGAGGACTGCTTCTATCCTTTATTGAGTAATTATTGAAATATTGGTTCGAAAATAGTGTAAAAATATATATACTTTGTGGGGTCTGCCATGCCTGCTTCTGCCTGTTACATACATTTCTGACTTGCACAAACTTTTTTATAGTACAGGGTCTAAAAGATAAAAAATGATTGCCGACTTTTCTAAAATGACTTCCAATTGTTTTCTTGAATTTATCATTGTAAAATGATGTTTTATTTGTCGACCAGTGTTGTTTATTCCAACAGTACGATAATATACTATACTTTATGAATCAAAAATAAAAAACTTTATTTAACCAAATTAAACTAAATTATGTAAAGTCTTTTATTGTAAAGTTAGTATCTAATCTTGTATATTTCACATTTATAATATTCAAACAAGTTTTCTCCCTTCCAGAGTGTTGAACTTAAAGAGATAGTAAGAAAATGGATGAGAGTACTAAATTATATTGTAATAATTACAATGTGTGATATATACATATATACAAAGTACTCTACATGTTAATTTAGGGATCACATAGGCATATCCGGTGTATAGCACCTCTGTAGTCTCTTTTTCCTGGGTCTTGTCATTAGTTGTCTCTCAATTATGTTTGGGTGGTACCCAAAGCGTTGCGTACAATTCTTTGCTCGTACTTGCATCATATCATCTTTTCTGCGCATTCCCCCAAACCCTTTTTAAGTGTATATTTCCCATGTACGATGGGGTTTTGTAATTTCGTCTATTGATTTTACTTTGCAGCTATGCCACGAATTAGATGCACGTTTTCCTGTAGGACTGAGTATGGGCATGTACTAGTTAGCCTTTGCTGAGTAAGGACAGCTTGTTTCCCGTTGGAAGCCCCATGCCATCAACTGTATTCATATGGCATATGAAGCATGCAATACATTTTAAACAAAAATACTTCAAACGTATAAAGTAGAATTTGACAACCCTACTCTGTAGCAAGAATTCCATTGCATACTTTTAGACAGTGGTCGATATTTTTTATTTCTTTTTAAATGTTTGTTGAAATAGCAGGAGTCGGTCTTTACGCAGAATAAAACACATGTGTGAACGGAATGATTAATTTCCTCTATGTTTTCACAGGTTGCTTCTGACACACACAAATTTATTTACTTTTACATTTCATAATTTTACAACATTCAACATCTATTTTTTAGGGTTGAATCAAAGTAACCGTAGAAATAAAATTTACTTGTGTGTCATTAAATCTGTCGTTTATCAACATAGGATTGCAGGGAAAAATTTCGAACAATTATAAAAGTAAATTTCGAAAAAATACCCATTAAAAAATCTTGCTACCAGAATTAATTGAAATTTTTCCAGTCTAGCAGCAAATAGTTCAGGGTATGTTAAGAACCTAACGAATTGTAAATAATTGAGGTAGACAGTATGGCAAGCTGCGAAATACAAGCCACACAATCAGCTCAAGATATGGACAAGGCCATAGGCACAACTTCATCATCAGTTGGAGCAGCAATCTCAGCTCAGGGTGAAACAAACAACGTAAACAATTCTGGATCATTGAAACCAACTAAAATTCCATCGCCAATACGTTCTGGGAGTTGCGCTTACAGGGTTCGCAAATACACAACCTTGATGAAGCCCGGATTTGGTCAAAGCATCAAGGGGCGCCAGGGATTCTATAGTTCCTTCAGCAGTACAAGCACTCTCGTTAATGTGGCTGATGATTCCGGAATACAGATGGATGCTTCCATAGCAGATCAAACGGAGGGAAGCACTTCGAAGGGAAATTCCAACGAAGAATTGCCATCAAATAAAAGCTGCGACACTCTGTGCAATTCCAAGAGTTTTTTAGCTTTGGAGCTGGAGGAGCAGAAAACTCTGCGCTTACTTCATCGTGCCGTCGCTGAAATGGAGGCCGATGTTGCATTAAACTCCGAGAAGCTTGAACAAGAGCTGCAGCTGGACCTTGCACAGTTACACGACGGAGATAACTCCTCCGAAGAGGAGGGCAATGATGACGAGAAATCTGGAGACCATTCTGGAGCATCTACCATACGTAAACGTAAACATGTGCCACTCGAACAGCTTCTGGAGGGTGAAAACAATATGGAAATGCTGACAAAGCTGCTCCATACGGACCATCAACCCGAGAATAATTTTTCTGTTGATGAATCGACGCCGCGCACATTTGATGAACTCGCTGAAGTCTCTAAGCTCAATGATAATGACCCTGCTGAAACAATTTCGGAGAACGAAGGATCTCGGAAGCAAGTGGGCCTATTGCAATCACTACTTCAATTGTTTTATGGCAAGGGCATACGTAATTTGAGCTACCCAATACTATTTTGTGGTGCAGCGGCCGGTATTATTTTTTACTTTCGTAAGGATTAGGTTCTTATAGAAGATAAACTTATTAATAACACACAGCACACAACTAAAAATTGGATTCAATAATAAACCGCTTATATGATGTCGAACTTTTTAAAATTCTATCTCAAGAAAAATGACTGTACATCTAAATCGAATTTAATTTGAGTTCTCAAAATTATATATATTAAACGATTATTTCATGAATATTACTGGAATGAATCGCTAGGTAGAAGTAGTTAAAGATCAATGAGAGTAAAAGTAGTTTCTTTCACAAAATAGAAAGGCTACAGTCCGACGCAAACAACAGTAAGAATCCCAGTACCTAGATTCTTAATTAAGTAAAGAAACCAATGTATATTTTAGTACAATAACTAAAAAAAAAACTCGGAAAGCTACAGTCGGACTCAACTGACAGTAGGACACCCTGTACTTTCCATCTCACACACACACGCTAACAGACATGCACACATAGCGCAAAGTCACACGCAACCACACATACGCTCGCGCTGCTCCCCCCTTACCTAGTACAGGGAATTGAATCTTGAATATCTCCGGTGTTTATTATCCGGTTGAACCACAATTCACAGCATAGATAAAGATTATCATTAGATTATCGTATGCTAAAGTACAAGTTTGCATCTTTATAATTGTGGGTGTGGTGGTTTTTCGCGGATTTTGGGAGAGAGGGGGAGGTATCAAAAATTTAACACAAACCAATAAATAACTACACATATTTAGGAAAACCTAAATACCAAACACGGACAGACTGGCGGATTAAGAATATAGTATGTTCTTTTTGTTGTCTAGCCACGCTTACACACTTTTTCAAAAGAACAAACTTCATAGACTTTTTGAACAACAACGTTCTGCTGTTCTCGAACATAGTAAATTTTGTGATATGCATATATGATACCACGTTTTGTATGTACATATGTATGTGTATTTAAACTTTTACCTCTTGTGTAAGCGAACGTACCGAACGAACCGACTAACTTGATCGCGAGTATCTTGATTTTAAGTATTGAAAGCAAAGTTGGATTTTGGGCACACATGAGTATATAGTACATAGTTCCGGTGCAAGCAGCCAATCGCGAGTTATGCCCTTTGGCGGATGACCTATCAGCTTCGGCTGACTCAACTCAGCGTAATGAATTGAAATCATCTCTAATGTAAACTACCACATGATGCTGCTCTTCTTATCCATTTTAATTAAAAAGTCAAGTCCCCATCTTGTGACACCACAAGACCCTAAAGTCACTTAACAATCAACCCAGCTGCAACTATTGCGACTTAACCATAAATGTAAATAATAATCGTAAAGCCTTTACAGATTCTCTACTGCATCTATTAATAAAAAAAATTTTACTCGCAGTACTCTCTCTTCTGATGACTTCACATATTCAGCCATCTTTCTAAGTTCCGATGTTCTGTAGCTTCTCTGCAAGAAAGGCAATATCGAAACAAACTATTGAAGTATATGTATATGCCGTCTTACAGTAAACTAGTCGTATGGTATCGTAATAATCTATATATACTTAGCCGAAGGCCTTACTATCTAACAACTCTTGTTATTTTTAGCGTTCAAGCAAAAATATAAATATTAAATAAATATATTCCATCTCCAACTCTAGGAGCATTAAGTTGCAAAATATTCGCTTTAGAATTTGTGCTAGGTTCTGCAGGGTTTGCAATTCATAAATATTAATCTAACACTTCAAATGTACATCAGCGATGGACCCGCCTCTACTCTCAGAGCAAACCTGGATTTTTCCGTGATGTTTCGAGACTCGACGAGGCAAAACCCAAACCCTTTTGCGTCTCTCGAAACTATTGCAAGAACAAAATGCACGTATTCAACGATGGTGGCGTCGGCGATTTATTAATGAAATAAATGCAAATCGCAAAAAACAAAACCAAAACTGCTGCTCAAGTCAACTATTTTACAGTAGAGCAATAGCTACGTTTACAGTGGATTTACAGCTATTTATTATTGTAAAACTTTAATAGTGTAATAAATGGAGGGGTGGCAAAATTTATATTCACATCGCGTCAATAATGTTGCTTGTTTATTTTCTTGCTGTTAATTAATATAAATTTCTTAATGAAGTCGTCATTTACCTAGTATTATTTTTACATATTCAGATTTGCTCTTTAAAATCAGTCAATATTTATTTTCAAAATTTTCCGCTTTCCAGTATTAAGAAATGGCATCAAATGAATCAATTATTATCGCCTGTATCGTACATCTATTTCTTCGCTATGGCTTATTGACAGCGCCGTATAAAACGCTAGAGACACCGGGGCCTGTCTTTCCCACAGTCATTGTCGGCTTTGCATTATTGGATATCATTTACTGTCATCGCATTGTTCCAGAACGATTACGGATTGGATTCGAATTCGTACGATTCATTCTTGAGTCATTAATTGCTATATTTTTGTTTGAAATTGGCATGCTCTTTTGGCAGTCTGTACAGCACTCAATATATTTACTGGCCTCGTCAACACTTCTGGGTTTGGAAATCATCTCGTTGAGAACTTATTATAGATATGAGAATTTAATAATTGGTGCATTTATTTATCCACTTTCTGTGGCAGCCCTGGTGACTGCTTTTCAGATAACTCATCGTAATCGGGAATTCTATTAATGATATTATGTGTTGAAAATGTAAGGTATACTTGGGACTTTCAATTATAATCGATTCAAAATGGGGCGTCCTTTAATGAACTTCAAACATGTTTTTATATATGCAATACATTTGTAGACCAGAGTTGCTTAACATAGTTCAATTGACATTTGTATATAACAAGCAGAATGAAGCATGGAGTATATATATTTTTGATCAGGATTACGGACTGAGCCTATATAGCAATATCTGTCAGACTGCTAGTCTGTACGAACATCGAGATATCTCAAACTATAAAAAATAGAGACGTATGTCTTATTTAAGTCAATCAAATTTATTTCTGATTTTCGATATCTTTTCCTCCTCCCCCTCAAAATCCCGAAAATATGTTTTTAATTGGTACTGCAGCCACAGTTTTTGAGTAGAGATTTTCAACTTTGCATGAACAATGCTTAAAATGCATAGAATGTTTGGTGCGATAAGAACAGTCAATGAGCAGTACTTATAATTGAATTTAACCGGGCCAAACCCGGGAGAACCTCTCATATTTTCTTTCCCCATTTTTATAGTACCTAGCCCACATGCAAACAAACTCAATGGGCGTCAGCACTGGAGCAAGCTGGAACGTGCAAATGGTAGAACGCCTAATAGTTGCGTGTACATGTGCTCTCTGTGCACAGTTCAATCGTTGCATACACTGCAGCAGATGGTACGAATTCTTGGATGAAGGAGATATTGTAGGCGCTTCCACACCCACTTATCGTAGACAGCTAACGCTATTAAATCTTCCGCTTACTGTTCGTCTCGTCAATGTGTTTGCTGCGTCATGTGGTGCAGATCCCTGATTCGATCCCATGAAAGTAAATACATATATAAAAAATACCATACTTTTCTTATAAACGTAAGCTTTTTTATTATTAGTTAATTTTTACAGTTATATAAAAGTGTTTTAGGGTTTACCTTCATTTTTGAGATTTTAAATTACAAAGTAACGACTATATTTGATTTGCTTCTTGCAGCACTCGTGAATTTTTCAACAAGTAATGAAAATATAATAGGTATGTAAGATAGGTAAAGTAAATATGTATATTGCAAATAATGATACCTTCTAAAGCAAGGTTGCTTAAATTTATTTACTTTTTGTGTTTATTTATTTTTAGGTAAATAATACTTAAAATAAAAACAATTTATTTCTTTACCATAATATTTATAAGTTCGACTTAATTTCATTTTCGTTTTTCATATTTTAAGAGCACATGTGTGAAATTTATAATTTAAAATTTCGTTTCCATTGTTAAACAGATTCTAAGCTTTGCATTAAGCCACGTAATTGTTGAAGCTTTTGCAAAATTTTAATAAAAGTTCTAAATAGTAGCCGACGATTACGACGATTCAATGCAAAGCTTTCAATTTGCACCTGACAATGTTAAAACAATAATTGTTTGCTTTAAATGAGTATTCTATGGGGGCAGTGTTAGAAATTTGCCTTGAGCAGTGCTACATACTTTTATGACCACATTTTACATTAAAGCAGCTTTTAACGTTATTCGATATTCTTTAAATTATTTGTAATTTATTGTTTTTCTTTATGATTTTCGTTGATAGTTTACTGCACTTCGCTATCACTGTCACTCTTTTCTGAAAAGAAAAAACCACATGAATAAATCTGCCAAATGCATAATGTACTATGTTTTAGCACCAACCTTTCTTGCCCGTGTAAGCGTGACGTTTCAGTCGATCGTATAAGTCTTCTTTAGTTCCATAGAGCGACGCATTGGACCTGGCCAATGTGCTCATCTTGCCACCATGCAGACCTGAAAGTGAGGGTTCCATATTTAACTTTAGACTCACAAAACAGCAAACATCTTTAGACGAGGGCACTTACCGTCTTTCATATAGGTTTCATTATAGAAGTTTGGCATTTCCCAGCCATCTTCCTCGTCGTCATAGTAATGTGCATAGGTGCTGTGATGTGATGGAGCAATGGACTCCGCATAGGGTGTATGGGCTCCATAGTAGAAGTTGACTTGGGAACCAGTCTGATCAATGGCCGGCGTTAACATCTTCTTGGGATCGCGACGCTTTGTGGAGCGCACACAGATCATCCAGATGAGAAGCACAATGATAATGATGAAGATCACGGCACCGGCAATACCGCCGGCAATGTAAGCAAACTCCGAACGCTCTGCGCAATGCGGGCCAGTAAAGGAGCCGACGCATCTACATGATGGCGTGCCCTTGAGATCCTTCACACAGGTGCCAGAGTTCTCGCAGTAGCCATCACAAACATCCGTACAGGCCATGCCAGTGCCATTAAAGCCTGGCTTGCACTCGCACTTGAAATCTGACGTTTCCGGCACCATAATACAATATGCATTCACATCGCAATGGGGTTTACCCTCGGCAATGTGCTCACAGGGATTGGTGCATTCGCTCTTTGATGTAGCTCCGGTGATCTTAGTGCTATGATTCGGTGGGCACTGAACGCAGGCCGTTTGTTGCGATTCCGATTGGTAGAAGCCCTTTCGGCATTCGATACACATGTTGAGCGTGGCATTGAGATATGTTCCCGGGGAACACACTGGCAATGTACACTCTTCCACTGAACTGGCGCCAACCTTGGGTGTGGTACGACCCAGAGGACAGGCAGCACAAGATGGTTGCACTCCTTGCAGACGGTAGGTACCACGTGGACACGGCTCACAGCGACCATCAGCGCCCAATTGCTGTCCAGAGCTGCATTCATCGCGGCACTCCTTGCGTGATGTCGCCTCCGTGGACCGTGTGGTCTGGCCAAGCCCGCACAGCTCGCAACTGAAGGCACCTTCGTTCGGCTGATAGAAACCATGACCGCAGCTGCGGCACAGTCCCGTCTCGGCGTCGAAGTATTTGCCTGCTGGACAGCGCTCCTTGCAATCGGCTGCGGAACGAGCTCCGGGTCCTGCCGTTACTCCAGGACGTCCTGCAATAGTTGGACACTTGCTGCACTGCTGCTGACCTGCCTCTGACTGATAGCTGCCTCTAGCACAGGCGATGCAAGTCTTATTTGCACTGTCAAAGTATGTGCCAATGGAGCAAGGCACACAGTCGGGAATCATGACTACCTGGCCAGCTGGACAGGCATACTCAGAGCCCAGTTCTAGGGATGCCGGATCCGGCACGGTATTGGGTAGAATCTCTTGAACGGCAAATTGATCATCCTCAAGAATAAGTTTCTCCAACAGCTGTTTCACGCTGGACCGTTCGCCTGTTGAGGTGTGTACCACAGGATCGCTATGGGTAAAGAAGTGAATTTAATTAGTATGAATATTTGATATGCAGATGACAATATCGTAAGTTTCAATGAGGATTTGAAATCGGAAATTATGAGGATTAAATTAATATCGAGTATATTATGAACAGTATCAGTTTCAGTTTTTGCATTATTTTTTGGGGTTAGCACGCCACTTGAGTTAAAAGCATTGTGATTGACTGAGTTGTTAGACAGCTGGTTAGTCTGGTGACAAGGTGCGAGAGATAATGCTGGATATCGGATAATATCGGGTGCAAGTTTTTGATCGATTAGTTGGTTCGACATACTTAACAGCCGGGAAGGCTATTTCCAGCGTGTACGTATCTCCACCCGTTTGTTGTCGTCCCTGGCGACCCGTCAGTGCCAGATCATCCTCATCATCGCTAAAAATTGGGGTTAACGAACACAGAACACAGAACATATAACAATGTACATTGAAGAGCTATCAAACTATCGCTAATACCAAGGCAACCATCTGAATTGGATTGCAATTTCCGCAGCAATTTTAAATAAATTGGAATGACATACTTTTAGGATTCTAAAGAAATTCACTTACCATATAAGTGAAATTGTTTAGCATCCCAAAAGTATGCAAATTAATTTGTACGGGCTAATTATATTTCATCCGATGATGGTAGTATCGATAGTCATTGCAGCTCAAGAATATGTATATACATGAAGACACATAGCATGCTAAACCAGTTTGAACAGCATCCACAAGATTGGTAATTGTTTACTTACTTGACCACTGGCAGTTCGGCTTCCATGACATAGACGCCGCCATCCTTGACTTGACGACGCACCCGATTGTTCTGAGCAGCCCGATAGTGATCGCATTTAACATCGATTTGAATGTCCTTGCATTCCCTGTGGACGCAACAGTATTTAGTACGAAACAGCGAAAAATAGTATGAAAACTTACCTAGTTCCCTCAATGGCATAGGTGCAGAAGTTCCAGTCCCTGTTGAGGGAGTTTACAGAATTGGTTACCTTCTGGCGCAACACAGCCTGGCCGGCCTTGTTGCACAGCACATCGGAGGGGAAGAGCATTTTGATGCGGAAGACACGCTGGGCGGGCTTAGCAGGAGAACAGGATGGATAGACAAGAGGCATTGAGGGTTCACGTGTGGGACGCCAGAAGCCTTCGGCACCGCAAGTATAGAACTCGGGCACCTGTTCCGAGAAGCGCAGACCCTGATTACAGGCAATCTCACAGACCTTGAATTGGCCACCTGCACCCCAGTCTTTGCAGACTTGGGAGCCACCCACAGGATCAGCTAATGGTGGGCAGAATTCAGCTGTGAATGCGAAAAGAAGTTAGTTGGGTCTTACGCAAAACCTCATCAGAATCTTACTTAGTAGTGAAACCTTAAAGCTGCATGAAGCCGTGTTGCCGGCAGCATCGGAAGCAATGTAGGTGATATCATAGGTACCCCAGAGCAGCGTCGTTCCAGAGCGATGGCCGTTCCTCTCGTATATTTTCGTAACGCCAATGTTGTCACTAAAGTGCGGCTCATCCCAAGTAACTACCGCAGAACCGTTCTTGGCAATGACCCACAAGTCTCCAGGACAGTGTTCCACCACTGGTGGCTCCTTGTCCACAACCAGTTGCTGACAGTTGGCGCCGGTATAGCCTACCTGGCACTTCCTTTGGCCACACAGCGATGGCACATTCCGTTCCACGCCTCCCGAGGTCTGTTCGTACCCGGCCCAGTTGAGTATAAGACCAGGATAGAGCACCGGCTCGGAACGACAATCGCGCACTTGTTTTTGTATTTCCGAAGTGATGTCCAAGGCACGCGCCCATACCTGGGTCTTGGTAATGGTGCCCTGGAACCCAGAATCTGTGTAGGCCAGCTCATGCTTGAAGTCATCTGGCTGAGGACGACCCAGCACGGACCAGAGATATGCAGGTAAGGCACCTCCTGCGCCATATTCCACCTTGCTAGCAATTAATCCCTCCGTTATAAGTTGCAACTGACCGCTGATGCCGTCCCAGACAACAGCCACATGATGCCACTGTCCATCATTGACAGAAGTGTATTCGCCGAAACTCAGGAATACATCGGGAAGCGATTCAAAGAGCGAGACCTGAACGCCACTGGAGTGAGCTTGAAGCAGTAGACGACGACGTTGGGTCATGCGAGCCGAATCCACGCCATAGAGAGTAAAGAAAATTCCCGTATCATCCTTCTGGGCGAATTGAACCCACATCGCAACAGTCAGGCTATTGGCTTCGCCTGTGGGGAAGGGCACTACCTGAGCAGCTGTAGAGCGTGTTGGATCGCTGAAGTACAGATCGTAGTCCACTTGTATGGCCTTGCGACAGTCATCGCCAGTCATGTTGAAGGGACATTGGCAATAGAATCCATTGGTCAGATCCACACAGCTAGCTCCTGGTGGGCAAGAGTTATCCTTGCAGTCCACAATGTCTTGTTCACAGTTTTTGCCTGTGAAACCTGGTGGGCATTGGCAGCTGTATCCTGCACCATTGTCCAAGCAGATGGCACCGTTCTGGCAAACATGCTCGTCGCAGGCATCATACTCGTACTGACATCCGATGCCGGCATAGTCAGCCGGACAGCTGCAGTTGAGTCCAGAACCAAAGTCCTGGCATTTGCCGCCATGCATGCAGGGATTTCCAATGCAGCGTTCGGGTGCGGTCTCACAATTCTTACCATCTGTGCCGCTGGGACAAACACAGAAATAGTCCAGGAAGAGATCGATACACTTGGCATCGTTCTGGCAAGGCGCCTGAATATTACAGCTGGTTACTTGCTGCTCACAACGCATGCCGCTCCATCCAGGTTCACAGCCACACTCGAAACCACCAACGCGATCCCTACAGATCCCATTATTCAAACAGGGCTGAGGCTCACAGTCATCGATGTCAGTTTCACAAAGCGCGCCCTTGAAGCCATCGCGGCAGACGCACTGGAATTTATTATCCAAATCCAGGCAACGCTCCGTTCCGACGGGATTGCAAGGATCACTCAGGCACTCATCGATTTCGGCTTCACAGCTGAGGCCCACAAAACCAGGACGGCACTTACAGCTAAAGCCATCGAGCTGATCCACACAGGTGGCTCCATGCTGGCAAGGATTCGAGGCACAGTCATCAATCGTGTGCTGGCAATTCTTACCGGTATATCCGGGCTCACAATTGCAGCTGTAACCATCCACCAAATCCACGCAAACGCCATCATTGGCGCACGGACGATTCTCGCAGTTGTCAATGTTGACATCACAGGATGGTCCTGTCCAGCCCGGGTGGCAGACGCACTCGTGCTCGAAAAGACGGTCCACGCAAGTGCCATGCTTACAGGGCTCGGAAAGGCAGAGATCAATCTTTTGCTCGCAACGCTTGCCCGTGAATCCCGGTGGGCAGCTACATTGGAAATCATTGACCAGATCTGTGCAAGCAGCACCCAACAGACAAGGGTTCTCCTCACAATCATTAATATTCTGTTCGCAATGAAGACCCTCCCATCCTGGCAGGCACTCGCACTTATAACGGCCTTGCTGAAGAGCCAGACAGCTCGCTCCATTGGTGCAAGGATTGCCATTGGCTGTGCAGGGATCTATCGTCACATCGCACTGCTCTCCGGTGTAACCACTTCTGCACAGACAAGTGACATTCTTATAGCCGGGCTCATTCTTGCACATAGCTCTAGCTGGACATGTGTCGTTGCCACAGTCACTGGCTTCCTCTTGGCAATTGATACCCGTATAGCCCTTGGGACACTCACAGCGATAGCCCTGAGGCAAATCCTTGCACTGTCCACCATTGTAGCAGGGTTGAGAGGCACACTCGTCGATGTCCTGTTCGCAGCGACGTCCCGAGAAGCCAGCTGGACAGAAACATTGTATGTCGTGTCCCATGGGCACACAGAGACCTCCATGCTGACATGCACCGTCGCCACACACCACAGGCTTACACTGTTCACGTCCTTTGCCACCTGGTGCATCAGTTCTCATGTTGCTCGGGCATTCGTTGCAACTTTGTGCGCCAGAGGAGCTCTGGTAATGATGGGCAGGGCAGGGCGAGCAGGGAGCAAGACCGGTGGCGGAGTAAGTTCCTGGAGCACACTTGGCACGACAGAATCCCTTGTTGGAGGCTGCTGGCTGATAGGTGAAGCTCTGTGCCGGACAAGCCTGACAGTCCTTGAAACCACCCGTAGGAGGTTCAGCGCTAAACGAATTTCTCGGGCACTCCAGACAAGGCACCAGTCCAGTTGGGGAGTAAGTACCGTAACCACAGACAGGAATGCAATCACTTAGCATCTTAGAGCCCTCTTCTTTGGTATAAGTACCAGCAGGACAACGCAGACAAGTGCCCTGACGATCTCTGTTTTGATAGTAGCCGCGGGGGCAGTAGGTACAGCTGTTCTGACCCTCGGATACGTAGGTACCCGCAGGACAGTGCAGACAGCGTGGCACATCACTAGTATCCATATTGAGGACCTCACCAATATTGCAGTTGAATCCTCTGGAGATCTGAGACTTCAAGGCACGCAAGGGAGGACACTGATTGCCAATGTTGGAGATGTTTAACAGCGAATCGATGACAGCACTTGCATACGGAACGCTTAAATCGAAGATTAGATTTAACGTGGATCCACAGAGATCATAAAGCTGGGGTTGACGTACTGCCGGCAGTATGGATAGTATAAAGTCCATTTTGACCACATTTTCCTCAAGCAGCGATGGAACTGACTTCAAGAAGGTGACGTTCATGTTCACATTCACAGCAGAACAGCGCTGCGAGAGCAGCTGATTGAGGCCTGTATAGTGTTGGGCCAAGACATCCTGATACTGACCCAGACAGGACTGTGCAACTGCTCCGTTGGCACGATAGGTAATTGTGGCTGTCACATGATAGGCCGCCTGTTCCGTGTTCTCCGAAACACAGTCTGGCACCACAGAGGTGGGTCGCCACAAGCGGGAAGTCTCGCAAGAGAAGGTCTTCAGAGGTTCACCGTCCGTGAAACGGAATCCTGGCTTACACGTCGCTATACA
The DNA here is from genome assembly GCA_035045005.1 of Liodrosophila aerea. Classification (NCBI taxonomy): domain Eukaryota; kingdom Metazoa; phylum Arthropoda; class Insecta; order Diptera; family Drosophilidae; genus Liodrosophila; species Liodrosophila aerea. The sequence continues at coordinate 70,213 of JAWNNL010001004.1, forward strand.
CTCAATGCCTCGATCGCCTGGCAAGCAATTGATAGCGCCATTTGCTGGAGGCTGTAGCTCCCAGTCCACACATGGTGATGCCTGTACGGAGACTTGGAAATGACAGCTCGCCCGATTGTTATATTTATCGGTGGCTGTAACAGTAACATTCTCAAAGTTGCCAATCTTAATGGTAGCTCGTTCTGGCGTGAATTGGAGTCGCACCTCCCCAGTTTCATCGGAAGTTTTGATTCTCTTTCTCGTGTCATTAAAATTGACATTGTAGCTGTCTTGGTGATCGATCAACTCAATGACATAACTCTGGGGACACTGTAGCAGTGGAGGGGTGACGTCCGGTACGGTTATATTGATTTCACATATGGCGACGTTTCCATCGTAATCAAAGGCTACGTACTTGACTACTGTGTCTTTAAAGATGTGACTAGGAGTGCGGAAGTTTTGTGGCTTGATCTCCAATCGGGCTATAGAACCAGAGTTATCCACAGCTGTAGGTTCGGTAAAGTTGACCGGCAACACACCACCGTTTTCATCGCGTCGCACCACTATCGGCTGCTGAGGGCAGTTCTGGAATATCGGAGGCTCATTATCCACACAAGGTGAATAGCCATAATCGTATCCTAGCAGAGGTTCCTGCTTGGGCTCTTCGCAACCCATCAGCTCGAACTTCAAGCAGGCATTATCCATGTAGCTCACAATGCCCAGAATTACAAATCTGGCTTGCACATATTTGGGAAGGGTTATCATGGCCAGTTCGCCATAGTTTCCGGGGTCTCTCATTGTCAGATTGAAATTCGGGAAATAGACGACATAGTTTTCAGACTCAGCCTGCTTGTAGAAGAAGCGTATCTCTGTCGGACGACCCACAATGTCGTTGGTGACCACACCTTTAACCAATATTGCTTTGACTCTATAGATTTGTCCCAGATCGACGCTAACATATGTGAAAGCCTCTTGCTTGCCACACCAGCCTGTAGCTGAGTTAAGGCGTATGTTTCTGGCTTCATAATTGGGTCGCTCCGAGGTAGCGTTGATAGCCGAGTCGGGTATCCTGCCTGAGCTAAGTCCAAGCGGTTTAATTACCTTACATTCCGGTTCTCGAATGCAAGTGATAGGCCTGGGGTTGATAAGAATATAACCAGGACGATTGCAACCAAAGTAGACTTCAGAGCTCTGCTCATAGCTGCGTGCCAGTTGACGACCATCAGCTGGTCGACCCGGATCTTCGCACACAGGCCCCTCGCACCGCAAGTCACCAAAGTCCCAAATTCCTTCGGCACCACAACGAACCACATTATCGTGACGTTGGGTCTGTCCCGCCAGCTTGAAGGTGTTCTGGCAGCCAAAGAAGAAGCTGCTTTGGAAGCGTGTATCAACAAACTGTCCGTATTCGGCGCCAGGCGTGGGCATGGGAGCGTAACAATCTACTCTTGGGCAAGAGGGTTGCATTCCAGACAACCAATAGTCTGGTAAGCCCGGCTTAGGATCATAGACACACTGTCTGAATCCAGCGGAAGCAGTGGAACGCAATTGTCGTCCTGAAGCACCGCAGCTTATGGTCACGTTGTCACGGAAAGGCACTAGAACGGACTCGGGATCAGGACGAGCCACAGTTAAACCCTCCAGTTTGTCATCCGGCAAGGAAACACACTTGGCATCTAAAAAGGTGAATTGAATTAATTTTAAAATAATTTGAGTGTAATGATTACTTTTAATAAACTTACAATTGCATTCCGGAACGCTAGCATTCCACTGTCCACTAGACAGACAAAGAGCCACCGAACTGCCGCTCATAATGTACCCAAAGTGACACTGGAATCGCACCACATCACCAAAATGATAATCATTGCGTTCGCTGAGTAGTTGACCATTCTCAGGGGCCTGCAACTCGGGGCACATTACTGGGACACATGTCTTGTTACGCTGATATGTGTCTCCATCGCGTTCGCCTGACTCAGAGCGCTCCACATGGTAGCCAGCGGTGCCATTGGAACTGTACAACTGATAACCAGTATTGCAGGCGCAGGCATAGCCTCCTGGAGAATTGATGCATTTCTGATCGCAGCCGCCATTGTTTTTGCTGCATTCATTAATATCCACACAGTCTAGGCGGGTGCAGCCCATCAACTCCATGCGCAAGCAAGGAGCACCCACATAATCCTGAATGCGGAATCGTATGTAACGTGCCTCAATCGGTAGTGGCAGATTGAGTATAGATAGGGTCGGTTCCAAAATTCTAAACTCCACGGCTGTGCCATCTGGATTGGCATAATCCTTGAACACATCTGATAGCTCGTTGGTGTACTGCAAACGCACTGCCGAGCTGAATGCGACATTGCCATCAGCACGTTGGACAGACATAGTGCGGAAACCACGCAGAATAGTGGGAGCCTTCAGATCGATTAAAATCCAGTTGGTACCTGGGTCCAATGAAGCGCCACACCATCCATTTGTGTTAAGACGCAACATACTCTTGGTGTAGCCTGGCTCACTCGCTGAGGTGCTGATGCTCTCATCAGGTATACCACCATTTCCCAAACCGAGATCGCCAACAGGTCTGCACTCTGTGGTGGCGGTAAATCCAGAACGACACTGGCAATGGAATGATCCATTTGTATTCATACACTCCGTGGTGGTCAAATCGCACTGTGATGAGCTGCACTCGTTGATATCTTCGCATGTAGGAGGCTGTTCGAACCGTTGAGCCTCGCTACAGCGCATAATGTTACTGCCGATCAGCTTATAACCCTTAAAACACTGAACTCTAGCCTCATCGCCAAAGTGATACGCACGTGCTGCATCCACGACGAAACCGTTATCAATGTTGGGGAATTCGTAGCAGCGTTTCCTGCTGCAACGTGGAACCTCACCACTCCAGGTACCATTCGACATACAGGTGAGCACAGGGTGTCCATTGCGCTCATAGCCAGGCTCGCATTCGTATTGAACAATCGTGCCATAGCTTCTTCCTCCTCCATTTAATAAAGTCATATTGGCGTGTGCGACCTCTGGCAGGGCTGCGCATTGGGAAGCCATACAGTGGGGCTGGCGTTCCCAGCGTCCATCAGGCAGACATGAGATCTTCTCAATCGGTTCATTGGAGGCAAAGGCAAAGCCAGCATAGCACTGGTACATGGCAATGCCGCGATATGTCACATTCGAGGAGCCAATGGAGAAGCCATTATCAATTTGTGGCACAGGACCGCAGTAGACCTCTGCAAATGTGTAAACATTTATCATTCTGGGAGTGAAATGAAGCTAAATATTAGACGCTTACCCTGACACTTCGGTATGTAGGAGACACTCCAGTTGCCACCGGGCATACATTCGGTTACCAGACGCGTCTTGCCGGTGGCAAACTCCTGTCCAATGGGACAGGTAAAGCTGACCAGCGTGCCAAAGGCCGTGTCGCGACTGGAGGCTAAGGCTCCAATGCCAGGCTGCAGCTCAGGACAATCAGCAGAGAAGGTTGCTAACCAGCTAAACATATAACGAGTTTCCGATTATTATTTATATTATTATATATTTGATATTGGCTTCACTTACCCTGCAGCATTATGCAGCGCATCAGAGGTAAATTTAATCAACATCTCGCCAGAAGAGGCAGTCAATGTCAGCTTGGGAGCTGCAGTACCCGTAAATCCATTGCCTGAATGCAAGCGCAGTCCGGAGGTGGAGGAACCATCAAAGACCTGCACATTATCACTCTTGTGAACGGTGAATTTATCAAACTTCAACGAAAGCGGAGCACGTGCGCCATTCCGTATGGTAAAGTAACACTCCTGGTTCTTGGGATAATCAGCAAGACCAAACGCAGGGGACGTAACCGTTCCATTACGGGCTGTAATGGTTGCCTTGCAGCCTTGAATGTACCTCAAACTGAATCCCTTGCCGGCCTCACCCAGACTAGACTTGAAGTAAAGGTAGAGAGAGTTGCCGGTGGATATGATTACACGTTCGTTCTGATGGGTTTTTCCAGTCAACTCTGCAATGGTACGGCTCATCGGGGAATCACCATCACGTATTAGCAAGTAATCCCTGCCCTTGGCTATGTCCAAGTCATCGACTTCGATAGAGATTATACGACCCGGCTGTGCCTTAATTACATACAAGCACTCCAGACCACCTGGATACTGCTTTGGATAGTTGGCACTGGTCAGAATTTGTCTTTGGAGGGTTGCCTTCAAAGTACCGCCACAGTTTTTGGCCTCTGTCTTCCAGGTGGCACGGAATCCCTTGCGCTCAACACTGCCATCGGTTGTAAATTTGACAATCATGAAATTCGAAGCGGAAACGAAGGGTTGAGTGGTCAGATCCTGCTTTCCACTGAGCGTAGCCAATGACACGGACTTATCCTCGGTACGGCCACCCACCAGCACCTGCACCGTATCAAACGTTTTTTCCGTCTCAAAGTCCTGGAATTGGAGTATAATGTTGCTACCCAACGGACCCTCCAGAGTCCACTTGCACTTGCTCAACGCTCCATACTTGTGTGGATAATTCGGTGTTTCGATGACATCGCCACCGGACTGCATATGAAAGTGACACTGAGCCGGACAGTCCAGTTCGTCCGTGCCATCTCCACAGTCATCGCTGCCATCGCACTTGAATGCCTGATTGATGCACATTCCATTGGCGCAGTGCAGTGAGCCCTGTGGACAGGCTGGGGCACGGCACATGAAGGGCAACAGTGACTCGCAAGTCCCCAAATCCCAGCTCTGTGATTTTCCAGCAAAACTAGCAGCCACGCACTCACCCGACTCGGCTTTCGGTTGCTGCAGAGACCAAAAACCTGAATACTGTGAGATCAATGCACCCGATGCCGACTCCAGGGTATTCGTGCGCAGATCATCTAGCGAGGCCAATCCCAGCCAGTATTTATCCGAAGCACGCTGATTCGGGTCACTTGCCCGTGCTATCGCCAATGTCTCATTGTTTTCCGCATAGGTATCGATGGCAACTAGCTCGGCGCCGTATCTGAAGAAGAGGAACATAGGAATATTATCTTCAATTAATCTGATTAATAATGATTAAATACTTTTGGGAGCTTTTGTGGTAGTAGTAAATCGGACAGAATGTCGTATTTTCTCTCAAGGTCGTAAGTCTTCAGAAGACTGTTTCCGCTGAGCGCTTAATGCAATTTCAATTATCTAGCTGCATTTTTCTAATGCGCTTTACTTTCTATTTTCAGTTGCTGCATAAATTTCGAGGCCAGAAATTTACTTGAGCCAAGCCCAAAGAGTTTAGTCACAGACAAAAGAGATGAAAAACTTTCGTTTCCAATCGAAAACCTCTATTCATTTATCAAAACTATGTTCTACGACAGCCACAACCCAAGTCAAAACTAGTTTTCGAACAAAAGACACATAGTTACTTTGCCTTTTTGACTGACTCACACTACTCTCAGTAAATCTCGAATATTACGCATACGCAGTGTGGGCGCCATTTCGTTACGCCTGTGTCTGCTTGTTGCAGCTGTTGCATGCCAAAAAATATGCAAGTTGCACACACACGCCCCATAACAGACTATTGTACCAAGTGAAAACTCAAGCGTTGACTTTATAATTATATATGTATGTAAGCCGACAGATGACAAGGGAGTGTGTTGAGTGGCTTATTTGATTATTCACTTAACAATTTTTAAAGGACTGTACCGTCTGATATTTTCACCAGCTACGCCCATGACAGTTTCGCACATTTTAAAGATGAAACTGTTTTCTTAAATAATAATCTCAATTATAATTATTTGATCACAAAGTCGATAAGGAAATCATATAATATGTTATGACGTTATTATTAAAATTTTATACCAATATCACTTATTGTTATTATGTTCCTAATTCATTCACCTAAGCCAAGGATAGGTATTCGCCACGAATACTGTACACGAAAATTCGGATACAGTACTTCATTCAAACAATTCATTGAGATTCATCGGCTACGCCCAGACCAAAGAAGAAATCCCAAATCAACACTTGTTTTTAAGTCAGAGCTCCGTTAACTTGTAATGTTAACGCTATATCGGTGTTTCTGTTCATTCTACGCATTTCGCATGCTGAACACGCAAAATTGTTGATCAAATAAAAAAAGAAAGATAATGAAAAAAGTAGAGGAAATAAAAGAAAATTTCACCCAAGACAAATATACTAACAATTTAGTAGTGAGTTTTGAAACGAAATATATAAAGAAATGCATATATAACTCATAGTTTAATTTGGCAGGTCTTTAGCTGAAACAATTTGAGTATTGCGAGCGTTGCTGGTTTGTTGAACTTTTGTCAAAGCTAAGACTATAATAACACAGACGCCAGTCGCATTTTAATTGCCATTGGACTGGGGCGAGGTCTATGGCATGTAAATGACGCGAGCATTAGATGGCATCCACAATAGTTATCCATAGACGAGCTCCACTGTCAACGCATTGGTATTGTGGTGGAGCTTGTGCCGGGCATATGTAATTGCCATTTAACACTTGGCTGCAAAGTGAAACTGCGTAGGCCAATGACACCAAGTACTGGTCACTCTGCAAACTATAGTCAGTCGATAAATATATTTATTATGCTTGGAGTAAAACAGTAAGAATTCACTCTGTTGATTCGTAACTTTCACCTGACATGCCCGGAGGTCGAACTGAGGATTCACACGCTCATTAAATCGAGCAGAAATTTATAATCGATACAGCCAAAACCTTCACTTCCAATCAATACGAAACACTCTCGGTTTTCAGGCAGACCCAGCAGTAATGAAACAGAAGGTTCACGACTTCTCTTGAGCAGGTGCCATGGACGGACGACTCATCAGGTATTTGGGTCAACAGCAGGGGTTAACACCCAAAGACCGAATCTGGCATGTATTTTACGGAACGCCGGAAGCTTTATTTACGACAGTCTCGACGACTTTCTTTTCATTAAAAGTGGAAAAATTATGATTCATCGAGTATGGATTTCGGTTTGTCGGATTGCAGGCGTAGTCATGCCTAAAAGAAGAGCCATTACAAACTTGGTCAAGCTGTTTGGCTCGTTTTGGCCTGACTGTGTACTCAGCTCGCTTTGGCATTGACAGTTAACTGTCAGCGTTCAATAGGGATGGCGAACGGAAATGCAATGCGGTGCCGTAACGGCAAACTGCAATAGCGACGCCAGCAATAGCTGCAAACAACATCAAGTATCTCGGTATCTTTGGATCTCACTATGTATCTCTATATATCTATCAAGAAGAACAGGTAGCTAAGTTCATTGAAGCATAACCACTTTGAGCCACTTGAGCGCAACAAGTTGTCTAAATCAGGGAACTGAACCCACCACTTCCTATACTCACACACATACGTGTGTGTATATATACTCTACTTGTATTCAAATTATCATCTGATTATGGTTATGGCTTTATGGCTTTACTCACCTTCGACACAGCTCGGCGCTTTTCTCCCACGAATGTTTGATATTAAAATATTTATAACAATTTAAGCCGCGCAGTTCCCAGCCTGAAAATAGATAAAAGTAAAAGATTATTACATGTAGTATTTCATTAAGACAAGGTCGCTTTTTGATTCCAACAAAACTGCACTCAATATTTGAATTTATTTCTCTAAAAAAAGTAAGAACACTTCTTGTATCAGTATGTTAATAATCTCATTATCTACTTAAAATCGGGTTCTATTCTAGATTCTCACCAAGTTTCATTAAAGAATTATTTTTTTCTGCATTCTATCCTACACATGACACCACTTAATTCCTCCTACCCGCGGAATTAACCTTCCATAACCGAGCTCTTAGACCGAGGTCTTAGCCCACTTCTTCCTGCATACTTCGTTGCCGTGGAAGCATATTAAATTCTACAACTTCTTTAGCCAGTTCTTGACATTTAATTCAGATGCATTCCAACTCGTTTCCCGCCGAGTTCTCTATCCCCGTGACCCCAATCAACTTCGACTAGTTTTGCATAATTAAATTTCTACAGAGCTTACATTAGACATTTCTTAGCTGAGAGACAGAAGAGCTTTGTAGGTTTAAAAGCCTGTTTTCGAGATAAAATACAATTGAATTAGTGTCTGATTAAATGAAACATTTAGCTAATTGCAATTAAAAGTATTTGGTTCGACTCGTGGCGCTTTCATTTTCCTCCTCAAACTGAGTTAATTTTTCCTACTAAAATGGGAAAGTTGCAGCCGCCTTCTGTCAGCTTGATTGACGGCTTTCATTTAATATCGAATCATTCATAAAAGATTTTTCGAAAAAAAGGAAAAGTATTTGAACAATCTTCATGTATAAATAAGAAATAAATTGTCAACAAAGTTGTCTCCCCATTGGCCTTGCCAGATCTACTACGTCGATTTATAAGGTGCTCTCTGAAAGTTTCTGTAGCTTTTATTTATTTATTTCTCTTATATTTGACATACTCGTATCTGAGTTTCATAGATAGTATTTGGTATTACGACTTTCACGATTTCCGTGTGGACTTAACCTACAGACAGCCAAGACACACAGAACACTATTTGATAAGTGAGTGATATATGGAACATAACTGGAACCCAAGTTATTCAATGAAAAACTGAAGTTCGCAAATAGATTGCTCTTATACATTATATCTTATATGTATATTATGTGTTTTCTTTTCTAAGTAGGCATTTGGACTTGGATCTCATGGCACTATGCCATCACATTAGGGCAAAATCTGAGCTTTGACACCGGTTATATATATTATATATATATATGTATATATAGAAAAAATAATGAGCAAAATTAGATTTTAATTCTAATGTACATTTTTATAAATGTCTAAGGGTGATCAAAGAAAACATTTAATGACTTAGAAATGAACAAAAAAATCAATTGAATGCTAATCACTGTTAACATGTTCACATATTTTAATTACAATGTGACATTATCTAGAATGATGCGTAACTAATTCGGATTTTAATTCTACAACACTTTGCCAATTACCGTGGTAATTCCTGCTATACGCCTGTAATTACTTCTATTTTTAAAGTGATTCGTCTTGTCTGAATTGTTCATTTTTATTTTTAACTGTAAACCGCTATTTGCCACAATTTCAATTTATTTATTTGCTGCCCATTTACCGCAGTAATTTCAATACAACTACGAAATCCCCACAGCATAACCGTAAGTTGTGCCACTTACGAAATACTCGTAAATTGAAAGAAATAGAAAAAGAAGTAGAACTGTTGACTTGGATTCTTTGGGTTTTGTTAACATGCTTCAATTGAAATCAGTCGAATGGCAAAAGAGATTGCGGAACGATGGAAGAATGCAACGTAACAAACCTCATGTAATTGTTTATAATGATCTGCACTTGCCTGTCCCTCTTTTTCCCCCCTATCGTTCTCTCATCAAACTGTTCCTCCCACTGTCTATGTGTGTTTGTTGTTGTCAACCTGGCCAAGCCAACTTGCTGAAGTTTCTCTACAAGCCATTTAATGCCACGTAACTGGCAAATGGCTTTAAAAATTCCTCTGCTATTGGACTGGGTGCAGTAAGAGCTGTACAAGGTTAGCCGGTTTCTGAGTTCTTGGCGTCTCAGTTCTTTTAATTTTCTTTGTTAAGTTCTATTTATGCATACTTTTTGCCTGACTGTAAGTTTATTGATTTGTGCCACATATTTGAAATTCTTGCCAGGAAGCTCGCTATGCAAATTTGCTGCGTGACTTGATTTTCATGTTGCTCCATTCCACCTAAAAAATAACTCTTAGACTCATATATAAACTCTTTTTGCAACTTTTCGTTGCATTTGTTAGCTGTGCTCTAATTGCCAGCTCAGCACCTGATCATTGTCTGCGTATAATCTGAGGCTGAATACTCAGCGAACTCCAACAAAACTTATTCAGACTCACCGCTCTCTGATGAAATCGGATTTAAAACAATGCAATTTGATAATGTGAGAATTTCTTACATAAAATTTTGATGCTTATTGATATAGCGAGGTATACATATATAAATAAGTCTGAGCACCTGGGAGCTCTATAGTTGCCTCTAACAAACTTTGCACTTTATCAAACTTTAAAAAAAAACTAAGAGCTGTTTAGGCTACATCTGTGACACTTGAGCTACCTACTGTACTGTGTGAACCGAGTTAAGATAAGTTATTCAAACTCCTTCAAAATTGGCCTTGAAGTACAAACTTAAGAATCTGAGAATATTATTTTAGAATTGTCTTTTTTTTGGAGTAGGGTAAGAGCCACACACACAATATTTTAGTGTGCTTATTCTCTTAATGCTCGACTCTGTGTACCTACTTGGACCAGTACTAATCCACAGCCCATAAATCATTTATCTCTAGCCCGTTGACCCAACTGATGAATACTTAACCCAAAAAAGTTATAATGATTTTAACGTCCAAGTCGCTTGTCCTATTTTAATTATGTGGAAATTCACTTTGCCAACTTAGAGGCATCATAGTTTTTCGTGTTTTTTGTTGTATTTGGTTAGTTCTTTGTTCGGCTAAAACAAGAAAGTGAAAAGCAAGTTGTTCGAGCACGCATACGTTTCACAAGTGCAATAAATCTTCTTCGCGCTGCCCCCTTTCATTAACCTCATTTTTCATGCATTTCTTTTGCCTGGGCAAACTCAAGTTAATCTTTTCCATACAATCTACCAGAGAAGAAAGACATCAAAAGCAGAAATCTTCATTGCGTAGAAAGCGGCTACAAGTACTCGTAATGTGGTGAAGAACCATAATATTCTCTGGCAATTCTAGCTGCGGATTAGTTGGTAAATATCTGTCAATGTGTTCATGTGTGTTCATTAAACCCCAACAAAAATGTAAAGTTCATTTAACTCTTCGCATTCTGTTCCATACTGATGTCTCTACTGATTGCTCAGTTCACACAGCAATCAGTCAACTAGAAAAGTGTTGACTTCCATAAACCACAAAAACACAAATTTGTTTAAGCTCATGAGCACACGAAGATTTTACGCTCTATGATTTCCTAAATGCTCAAATTTAAAAATCATAAATAATATTTTTCAGAAAATTACCGAAAGGTATTAGTGTCTTGCACATGTCTGTCATAATGCCTAAGCTTATCAGTGTGCCATATATCATTTTGAATTGTGCTAGCTGACCCAGAAACTTATTCAAAATGTTGCACTTCTCCGAGATGAACAAATTAACCAGTGGCATGGAAATAGAACTTGATTTAATTAGCTTTTTAGAGCTCTAGCTCCAGACAGTTGCTCAAGCGTGTCCAAACATATTGTGGAAGTTGGGAAGTCAACACTCGGCTCTCGTCTTTTGTCATATTTTTAGACTCTGGACTTTGAAGAAGTACAAGAGGGTATATTCGCTTTTTTCCACTGAGCAAAGCAGTCAAAGTCTATGAGCTTACTTCAAAAATAAACTATTGGCTACCCTATTGTCGACTGTAGTCTTCTCGACTGGTTTCATTTGTCTACTTATGCGTTACATTTCGTTTTTAGACCCTGTACTTTAAAAAAGTACAAAAGGGTCTATTAAGATTGTGCAAGTCCGAAATGTATGTAACAGGCAGAAGGAGGCGTGGCAGACCCCATAAAGTATATATATTCTTGATCAGGACGACGAGCTGAGTCGATCTAGCCATGTCCGTCTGTCCGTCTGTCTGTCCGTCTGTCTGTCCGTCTGTCCGTCTGTCCGTCTGTCTGTCCGTCTGTCCGTCCTTATGAACACCTAGATCTCGGAAACTGTAAGAGCTAGAGACATCATATTTGGCAGTTAGATGCCCCTATAGCGCAAGCAGATCAAGTTTGTTTTAGATTTTTGATACCTCCCCCCCTCCCCCAAAAACCGCGAAAAACTGCCACGCCCACAATTTTAAAGATACAAACTTGTGTTTTGGCATACGAAATTCTTATGATAATCTTTATCCGTGCTGTGAATTGTGGCTCAATCGGATAATAAACACCGGAGATATTCAAGATTCAATTCCCTGCATTAGGTAAGGGGGGAGCAGCGCGAGCGTATATGTGGTTGCATGCGACTTTGCGCTATGTGTGCTTGTGTGAGTGTTAGCGTGTGTGTGTGCAAAGGAAAGTACAGGGTCTCCTACTGTCGGTTGCATCCGACTGTAGCTTTCCGAGTTTTTTGAGTGTATGTTTGTTTGCTTTGTCCATCTCGGTCAGTCTTATAGATTTCAGGAATTTACAGTTAGATATGACGCTAGAGTGATAAATAATGAAGCCTTAGTAAACTTTGGCTTGTTCTCAAATTGATTACAGTTTCATAAGCTTTGCAACAACCATTGACAAAACAAACATTATTCTATGGATACTGTTAACAAACAAAGCACAAGACTTGAAAGATTGACCTAAATATATTTCAATAACATTAAACAATTACTATTAATCAATTGCATGTATTGGCTAAAAGGCAGAATTTGTACTAGCATAATATAAAAAATTAGTTTATACAAAATTATTGAAATGATTGAATTAAATTATCGATAAACACCTATGACAGTAATCGGATATTGTCCGTATGGATATATTTGTTGTGATCCATAACTAAAGGCAACAATTAAAGCAATGCTTGAGCAGAATAACAGCTACAACAACAACTGCAACAACCGCCAACTGTTTGGCCTATTTTTTGCACAACTGCACCTAAAAACAAGCCACACACGCACACATCCCCACACACATGTACACAGACATCTATGTAACCCGCCTTGCATATGAAACCAAAAAAGAAAAGAGAAAAAGCAAAGATAACGTAAAAATATCCAAAGACTTAGGCAACGAACTTGTTTTGGCCGCAGCTCCATTGGCAGGTGTTTGTAAGTGTGCTGCATGTGTGTGTGTATGCATATAAAAGTGTTAATAAGCAACTGCAACTGCAGCTAGTTAAGACGAGGCAGCTACAGCTATTCCAACAACAACGACGCAGAGACTAGTACTGGGATTCAGACTGGGACTGAGTAAGACGGAGGAGGAGCTGCAGCCGATAGCCAAGTTAGTCTCTCAGTCAGGAAAACTTGGCTTGGCATTAAACAACCGTTAAGAAATCTTGTTTCGAAGCGCGTTAACTTCATTTTTTCTTCTTTCTGTTTTTCTACTGTTGAAACTTATCTTATGTATGTTGGCAGTGTCTTGACATGCTGCAAGAAGTATATAGTCGAAGCTCTCTACAAGGCACATCTGTCACTTGGAAAACTCTTTCATAATAACTTCTATATGGCAAAAAAAAAAGAAAAAATACTTTCTATATTGTTTGGCTCGTTTTAGTGTAGTTTTACTGTAGTCACTGCCAGTGTTCTGGCGCTATAACATTGTCTGTCATAGAGCATTCTTGGCATTGCCGCCCAGTGGGGCAACAACACCAGAAACCAGTTAGAGGCATATGTAATAACCGTTATTGTTATTGCTGGTTGTGAGTGTTGTAGGTGGCAGTGTCCATCGAGTGAAAGGCCTCTGGCTAGTGCCAAGTGTTGAATGCATTCATATATTGATTGATTGCTCCGTTCAGCATTTCCGTCACTTATGCTCAATTCAATTCAGTTCTTATGGCCAAAATGTAGCAAAGGCGAGATTTCAGCTGTACCAACTCGTTTGGCAGGTTGCTAACTTTTGTCTATGGTTTTTGTAGATTTGAGATTATCGATAAACACCGACACTCTGGCATTTTTATTGCCTAAGTGTGCGCTATGTTTATGACAGGAGCTTAACAACAACCACAATTTTTAAAGAAGCAAGTTTTTAATAGATGAAAATATACCATATCCCATAGCGTAGGCTTAGCTGCATATACATATAAGGGATTATAAGATATTGGAAATAATAAAAAATTGTAATCATATCAAAAGCAAAAACTAAGAATCATTTAAGGAAAATATGCTTTCATCATGCTTTCATTCGTTCATTAAACTGGAGGAAATTAATGATTTGTTTTAAGTAATTATCAAAAAGTACAAGAGATGCTCTTGTAATTTGAGTTACTTCCCAATTTAACATGAAATAATGATGCTGTTGTTTCTGCTTATTATATCGTTTTTCAAAGATTACTTGGAAATTAAATATGAAAATCATTGGGCTTGTGTCAGATGAAAAGGCGGAAAAAGAACAAAAGCCACTTAGCTACAAAAAAGAACGAAGAAGAATTAGTTTACTGTATTTCGAGTTTACTTGTCGGGAAGTAGTCTGATCTATTTGAATACTGAAAGTCATTAACTTTAATTTCAATAATTAAGAATAATATGTGGTTAATTTGAACACACTTGAAAAAACACACTTTAAATGGTAAACCAAATTTTTGCTCTATAGAATCTATAAGACATTCTAAATGGTTTGATTCTCAGAAAAATTGAATTTATTTTAAACGATTTCTTTAGATTAAAATTAACTTTTCCAGTTTGTCTAATGAAGTCAGCTCACTTCCTGCAAATAAATTACAAGATAAATTTAAACGGTCTAACTTAAGCTACTACTACTAAGTTAAGCTAAACTTGCAAATAGTAATTAAAAGATGTACTATTGATATTCAAGGTATCATCAAAATTTAATTGCAGAGTAACACATACTTTGATTTTGGCTAAATACACTGACACAAAAACCATATAAAGCGACGGAAATCGAAGACAATTTGCCGGGCCCAAAGTCAACATCCGTTTTATCCATATACGTTTAGCTATGTCTGTCCACCTTTATAATTACAAGTACACACGCTTTGATTTATGCACAAAGTTTTGGCCACACCTGCAGCAAGTTTACTTCGGCACGCACGTGTGCCATTCGAAACTAAAGTTCGAGTGCAGCTTTGAATAGTGTTCGAGTATTTCAAGTTGAATGCAAACTCACCATTTGGACATGAAAACGCTTCGTCCGCTGTGGTTGTGTGGCTCAGCAGCACCAGCAACAACAACGACAGCAATGCGGCCAGCCAATGCGAATTGGCTGCCGTCGTTTTGGTCATGATGCCGATTTAATGCCAATTAAAGTTGAGCGAGGCAGCCTGGAAACAGAGAATAGAGAGAATAGTTCAATTTATCAAAAAATACAAAAAAGAAGTAATATCACTAACACCAAATAACTATAATAACAACCCAAAACTGGTTGCTTCATTCACACCTCAAAACCGATAGAGAATCGCACATGACATCGATTCGGTTTTTTTTGCTAGATAAATACCTTAACGATTAGCAATTTATTCACATTCAGTAATCTCTGCTTGGAGCTTGGAGCTTTGAGCTCGTAGCACGTGTTTTGTGGCTGCCAGACTTTTCGAATGCGGTTTAGAAAGTTTCGTAGCCATAAAACCGCATCACTTTACACCCCACCGAATAGATTTGCATATGTTTCACCAACTAAATTGACTAATGTCGAGGTCGCCGTCGAGTAATAAATTCAACAAATGGGGGGTTAATATGCTTTTGAATGAATGGTTTTTAAGGTTATGGAAATTTGGTGGTGAATGTTCTAAAGTGAAGAAATGTAACAACAACATATAATCTGTCGAAAAGTTAATAAGATATCGAAAGTTTTGGTTAGCCACATAATTTATGGAGAACAGTTTCTAATTACTGAACTTTAATTTAATGAATAAAACAATTAATAATTCCACTTCTACTTTATTCATTCATTAATATAACCTGTTTTTTCTTTACTACCTTAAGCTGAACTATATTATAGCAAATGTTAATTGTACCACTTTTACTCTTGACTCTGAAGATCTATTCCAATTACCCCTTCAAAAAGTCAGGCGCACTTATCTCTATATCACATAATCTACTAAATTGTAGCATCCCCTCTTCTCTGTATTCACTACTTCACAGACAAAGTTTAAGGCTCTTTGCTTTGTCTGCCATAAATCACAAGTGCGTGTCTGTCTGAACTCTGTGTAGTTCACTTTTGTCTGGCAGACATATTCATTTCGTCCAAGTGTAAATGTGAGTGCTGGGTATGAATATTTTCATTCATTCACATTGCCCAAGTACAAGTCTGTCGCTTTCTGTAAGCTGAGATCAAGGCGCAAGGTTGCCGTTATTGTCGAGCAATTACATCTAACTAACTAACACATGATGAATCGATGTGTTCTCAGCCGGACAATTAAACACGATTTTATTTCGACTTTGGGAGAGTTTATAGATGTTGCAAATATAGTTGAGAGCGGTCTATAAGTAAGGCTTTTCTCTTTTAGCAATGCAATTGTCTATACAAATAATTATTGCCGTATCTCGTTAATAATACTCGCTTAACAAGTCTCTAGCCCAAACCGTTTGTTTTTTCGTATTATTTTCATTTACACTTACATAGTTTGCAGGCTGGGCAGCTTGACGTATCTGATACTCACCAGCTTCAGCCCATTGACAAACTTCCGCAAACAAAATACACACACACAGAGACAGACAGACTCCGACAACAGCTGAAATCTCAGCTTAAAATTTAGTCAAACGCGAAGGTTGTACAACTCAGCACCTTGCCCATGTTTCATTTACAAACAGAGAGACACGCAGGCACAACAAACAACGTTACACTATACTCATACAACCATACATATTAGATAACTTTGATTAATGCATGCGAAAGGCTGAAACTTAAGCCAAAGCTCCCCCTCATTGAAAGCGACTTACGGTGGCGTCGGCATTTTATTGAAAGGCAAATTAATTTGCAAGTAACCATAGAAAAACTCCACACGCACCACTCACCCTCGCTCCCACCACCCCTCTGGCCTGTAAATTAAGCATTAAAAATGTGTAAAAAGAGAGTCTATTTTTCCCGTACTTGTAATATGAATACAAAAGGACGGCATTCGCTTCTTAATTGCTTGAATTATGCAATGCGCATAATTTTTACATTTTATGTATTTTATTTTTACTATATTTTTAGCAGTTAATGCAGTTGTCATCATGATGTTTGTTGCTTTACAATTCAAATAATAAATTGACTAATTTCATTTTTAATCGAAACATTTCTTTCGAAAACTATTGCAAGCTCCCTTAATTTAATAAAAATAATTGCACACAAGAACCATTTTGAACCAATGGTTTCATATCGAACTCATAGGCAAAGTAAACGGTTTGCCGTACTGCTGACTGTTTAAAGATAATTAGTTAAACTATTATTTAACAAGTTTAAAGTATTTTTTGCACTCTACAAATATGTTCATATTTCTGTCTCCTCAGGAAGTTTACCCCTTCGACCTTACAGTTTGCAGGGCATTAAATAGCTTTAAAAGTCTTTGCTACTTTTTTCTGCCATGCTGCAGCTGTGCAGCCACCCAAACCGCATTCTTCTATGCCACCAGCAACCGGCAGCTGTTGCCTATTGGTGATTACAATGTTGCTGCTTGCGTTGTTGTTGCAATTAGCTGACTATGCGGTTTGGCCCAGAAAGCGACTTGCAGCCGAAACATTTGCAGCCAGCAAACTGGCTGCATACCACTTGACAAGCGCTGTCGTTGTTGCCCAGCTCAAATATTTAAGGTGTCTATACATGTGTGTGCGTGTGTGTGTGTGGGTGTGGATGACGGTAGCCATTGTTTAGTCTGCGTAAAGGCGCCAAAAAAGAGGTTTGTTTATCAGAGACAAGTTTATTTACTCTGGCTGCTTAATGAAGCTCAGACATCAGACTGTTTAAGAAGGCGTAAGCTTATATGGGCCTGGCCAAAAAAGAGCCATAGTCATTAGCTAAACCATCGAGTAGATGTCAAGTAATTTCATTGAAGGTCTTTCAACATTGACATTAATTTGTCAAATTAACAAAATTGCCATCAAATAAGTATATTAAAAGCGGTAAGTTGTCGAAATATTAATGGTAAAAAGGAAACCATCTAGAAATTGATTCTTGTTATTTTCATTTAATATTTAACAAGAATATTTACAAAATATAGTCACCACCGAAGAAATTATTTGTGAACTGCCTCGAACTCTGTCTAACTGTATGCGATTTCCGTTAATTTAACTCGATTTCTATGACTAATTGAATTGCTTTATTATCTCTTGGGACACACTCGCTTAC
Source organism: Liodrosophila aerea (assembly GCA_035045005.1). Taxonomy (NCBI): domain Eukaryota; kingdom Metazoa; phylum Arthropoda; class Insecta; order Diptera; family Drosophilidae; genus Liodrosophila; species Liodrosophila aerea. The sequence goes on from JAWNNL010001004.1 coordinate 88,151, forward strand.
CCTGGAGCCACACAATTAGCAGTCGGTTAGAAGTCAACACCCCGGCAAATCTTTTTCTTATATAATCATAACTAATGAACAAAACCCAATGAGCACGAACCCCAGCACCAAAACCAAGGCGCACGAACTATGCCAAAAGGCAATAGCCAAAAAATGTCTGGATAAAATGTTCAAATTTCATTTGCAACGATCATCGCATCGTTCAGTATAATATTTGACTCCGACTCAATGTGGACTTTAAGTCTCTTGCCAAACTGCAGTCAGAGTATGCAATATGCAAATTTCAGTTGTCGTACTGCAACGAATACCAATAAATGATCAAAAATGTTACACGTATTTAGCATGATAATCGAGTGGCAGGCGAGTAAGAGTGAATGGTGAAAAATACAATATTCGCTTCGCCTTTATAGCATTTAATTAAGCTTTTATTATGTATCCACATACTGTGTGTTGATTATGCGCCAATATGCATTTCGCAATATTGAACATAAATTTACATCGAAATGGTAGTCATGGGAAATGACAGCTGACGTCTTAGTTACGTCTGGATTTTTCGTAATCAATTCGTATGCAGCACATTCATAGAGCTATTAATTAAACGTTTATCCAACACCATTGATTTTTATCTAAAACTAAGTTGATATATGATAAGCATGGAGATAAACTGATGTAGACATACATATGTACATATGTGTCCGTATATTAGCCTGCTCTCTGAAAGAGAATTTTAAACACCTCTTAAATCTCTGACTCGATACGCCTGGCTGTAGCCCATCCGATTGGTCAGAACCTCTAATGCTTAAATACAAAATGACAATTTACTTAAATTACCCATCGCTCACCATTTTAGATATTCTTTATCTTATGACACTTTTGGGCCATGGAAAAACCAAAGACTTGGGCAACGAACTTGACAAGCTCAGCAAACAAACTCAATTCGCTGGCAGGCAGACAGCCATCGCATAGAACACGTGATAAAAACAACAATAGATCATCAGCTCACCGGCAGCGTCTACAGCAGCATCCATGAAGAACGCAGACTCTGCAGTGAGGCAACACATCGAATGGAAACCTTTTTGCAGCCATAATGTGAATGCAAAGACATTTCGCAATTCCGCAAGCAGCGGGAAACACACTGCATGAAGCGTCAATCAAAATTCAAATTCAAATTTTCAAGCATATGCAAAGCGCTGAAAATGAAAAACACAACAGCCGACAGCCAGCAAACAAAGAGCATTAGCAGCATCAACAACAACAGCAACGGCAGAAAGAAGATCAACCAACAACAATAACAACAAGCAAGCCAAACCGGTCGTTAGTTTTTCTGGGGCCGGGGCCCCCATTATTGATGACACCTTCGACATTTAAGCGCAGCAAACAAAATGCTGACGATGACTAAATGCGGCTGACTCTCAGGCAAACAGCAGAGAGTCAGCTAGTGCCAGACAAATGGTAAAAGTCAAACTGGTAAATAATTTTTATATTTTTTTTTCAACAAATTTGTTGCCTCCTGTTTACGAGCTGCCGGCTTTTCCATTTACAGGCTGTGTTTAGTTTTCTATTTCACATTTACCAACTTATATTTACTATACAAGTTTGAAGCTTGAGTTTTTTCTTTAATTCAACTGAACTTTCACTTGAGCACTTGAGTCTGGCGCGTTGATCAGTCAGTCAGTCAGTCAGCTCAAAAATTGCTTAAACCGTGGCAATCTCGTTTATTTTTATTTTTGGGTCCGCCCAACTAATGACCAACAAATTTATTAGTTTCAGTTTTCTTTTATGATTTTACAACCAGATTGTAAATCGTACAGCTTGAAGGTCAATTGGGTTTTATGACAGCGCGCATTCATGAAATTGGGTTGGACTAGCAGCTTGTCTCTTTGGATTTCATATGGCTTTTACGGATTGCAAAAGGAGCAGGTGAACAAGATTTCAATAGAGAAACTGGGTCAGGTAACTGTGTGTGACATGCTAATCTGGAAAATCAACTAAAACTAGATCTGCACTGAGAAGTGCACTATGTACATAAATGGAAATGAGTATAACAACCATAATTTGTACTTAGTTTTATTCATGGATTACATTTCCGAAGCCATTTCGCCTGCAGTCTCAACCTTATCAATAACTTTACATTCATTTAGAAAATTCACTCTTATTTGCAAATCTTAAAAAAAAATAGTTGTATCAGCTATCACATTGACATCGTTTGAAGTTTCAGCAGACTTAAAGACTGCAATCGACTTGAAGTCGGAACAATTCGAAACGCTAAGAAGAAAAGTTCTACGAACCAGAAACAAGATTTTTATGTAAATTTCAACTTATCGCTTTCGTTGTTGCTGTGTTTGTTATTGATATTTTGCCTTAAAACTTGAGTATTCAAATTATTTTTTCTTTTTGCTCTCTGGCTCTCAGGTAGAAATGTTGCCAGCGGCAACATCAGCCTGTGGCCGGGTCTGTGGGGCTCTGAGCAGCTTACCACTTGGAGTAAAGAAAAAAAAACAAAAACCCAAACCAGCTGGGCAGCCCCATTGAACTAGTTTCGGTTTTGTGGCATGCAGCAATTTCAAATCATTGGAATTTGGGTTGCCAAAAGTAATAAGAGAGACCGTAGATATCGGAGGCTGTATCTGAAATCGAGTTTGTGGTGAGAGAGCGAGCACTTTAAAGGCTCTAATGAGCTATGAAGGTTGCTGGTACGGTGTGCGAATACAATTTGTGGTCAGTGTGGGCATTATAGTTCAAGAACTGCAATTTAATTGTAGATATACAATTGGTCTCATTAGACGGCTTATTTCCATTGATTAAAAGAAATGTTTTCTCGAGTATCTTAACTCTTGCAATGAGTCGAATTATTTCGACGTTTAACTTATGGTCAAAAAACTCCGTGCTGCTACTACTTGCTGCGTGTATGTTTAAGCCATAAAAACAATGTTTTCCTGACGAAAGCTGTGCACAGCACCACAAAATAAACACACATACAAATGGTCAAATGATTTCTACCAACCAACGCTTTCACAATGCACTGGCTGGCACTCAGTGAGGGGTGAGCACTGAAGAGGCGAAAGAGGGCGGTCTGAGAGTTGCAATTAATGCTTAATTTGTAAATAGGCAAGAAAAAGTTTTGCTTTACAATGATTTTATTTTGTTATTTAAACACGAAAAAGTAAAGTGAAATATCCGTTCATAAATGCTAAAAATGTAATGGGCCGCACCTGAAGACAGCCATACAATAATACACACACAAACATCCAGCCTACATGATCGCGTCCAACTCAATTTCTCAGTGACTTTTTAATATTCAAGACGCAGTGCAATATATAATCCAAGCTGCAAAGATGTGCCACAGAATGCAGCGAAATCAGTAAACAACAACAATGAAAATAATAAAGGCAACAGCAGGCAAAACAACAATAAAAGACAAACAGGTTAAAGCCAACTTTGGCAGCTTAATATGCAGGCAGACCAGAGTCAAGAGTCAAGCGAACTGAGGGTGTGTACTTGTGTGTGTTGGGGTGTGAATGTGTGTGAGTGTCGGTGTGAAGCAGTCATGTGAATTTTATACCTTTTTTTGCTTAGTTATTTTGTTTAGAGTTTCGGCGGTAAGCTAAAAGTGAGCGTTACCCGTTGAGGAATGCACAAGTTTGTTGTCTAAGTCTTTCATTTGCCCACTAACTAAACACGATTAGCGATGGGAGGGGGATAACAAAACCAAGCAGCATTAAAGAAATGCACAGCAAGTAATAACGGAAGCTTACTGAACTGAATGTGTATAGAGATACAAATAAATTTAAAGGAAATTAACAATTGAAAGCTCATCAGTCACTAAAAACACAACACGAGTTCTGAAATTAGGAGTATCATTCTGTCCTTGAAATGACCTCAAAATAAAGTCACATTAGTATTTAAGTTGGAGTGTCACTCTTGTGTAAAAAATAATACTAAAATGTTATCAATTTCACGCCACATATGAAATCTAATGAGCCTTTAACCCGATAAAATTGACTAGCCTAAATAATAAATATTTTATTAATTTATTTTATAGGTCTTAAACTTTGAAGACTTATTAAAACCCCTAGGTAATGCGTCTTTCAAATTTCATACACATAATTCTGTAATTCAATCCCTTTTGTAAGGCATAAGTATTACAAAAAGAAATAGTTTTACCTTAAGTACTCGCATCAAACACACCTCGTCTCTGCACCACACAATGCTTAATCATTTTTTAACAATTGTCGGCAATGACAGCGCCAAAACGCTTTGCCGGACGCACACCTGAGATCCACTTTCCACCGGAATGTACACAATTCTCACAATTGAAAATAAGAAAAAATAAATTTATGAAAACAAACGAAAGAAAGAGAAAAATATTTTTTAGTGTCAATTGTAACTAATCGACATTGTCGCGGCGCCGTGAAAGCGCCCACCTTGGAAAACTTATGAAATTTATATTCGAGTATCTTCGCATTCGTATTGTCAACTGTTTTTCAAGATGATTAAGCGGCAAAAGACACTTAAGGGTCAGCATTAATTCGCTTCTAGAATGAGCTTGGAAAAATTTGAAAACACTTTCACTGAGCCAAGACGGAAACGCCAGAAGCGGAAACTTCAAACTTCCATTGTCCAAGGAAAAGTTGTTGATTAGAAAATTGTTGCTGATTAAATCCAAAATTATCATTATTGACAGACGGGAAGATAATTATTACTTTTTCTGCGTGATAGCCAAGTCATATGTCGGACTTAAGACACAAACTTGCCGGCAGAGAAACTCAGAAATAAATCAGCTTTGGCTATTTAACTCTAATCAGTTTAATAGTTCTTGTTGCGTGAGTCATAAGGCCACGCCCCTATATGGGTACCCCTAAACTGGCACTTGATGTATTGTGAGCTGCTTGTCAAAATTTCCCAGTACTTTTCCTTTTTCCTCCTTTTCAATTGTTATCGAAATGTGTCTAATTTTGTCTAGCTCTCAACTGACTTCTTGCACCTTCCGTCAGGTAAACAATCTTCGAATGGTGCTACCATTTTATTACCTGCGATCCATTTGGGATATGGTGAATTGAATTCGTTTTTCTTTTTTGAGGGTTCGGTTTTGGGTACGGGCAATACGCCGCCACTCGGGCGTCAGCTTCTATTTATAGAAGGAGAAGAATAATAGCAGACTATTTAAATGCTGACTTTTTGATGTTTTTGGTTCTAGGATCAGATTAAAATTCTTTGGAAACTCAAAACTCAAAGAATGTGGATTAGATCATTGGGCAACATAGTGAATGCTTCAGCAATTCATAGAGATAAAGTAGGTAAAGTACTTTATACCAGTGTATTGCCTGATAAATGTTCAATAAATAAGTTTATTATTCTACTTATATACTGCATTTGCAATGTGCCAACTTCCGTTTATTCGCATGCCAATATACAAATTATGAGTAATCATTGAAACTAGGCACATACGTAAAACAAGCGCTAAAACAAGTTACACAGGTTTCCAAAAGGCACAAAAATTACTAAGCAGAACTCATCTCAATAAAAATCCATAAAGTTTCTGTACTAAAAGACACAATGAAACGGGTTTATCTAAATATGAACTCAGCTCAGAAAAATGCTTTGCCAAAAGTTTATATTTATTTCTTTTTTCACTTTTTTATTTGTTTACAGATCTCACAGCGAGGGAGTTGAAGTCGGAGCTCAGGCGTCATTTATTCTGCATTTCACTTCCAGTTAGTGAAATTTTTCTACTAGCTCTGAAAAAACAATAACATCAGCAACAACAATGCGTTTTGTTATTGTTTTCTGTTTTCTGTTTCATATTAGGCAACAACACGCGGAGAGTGCGTCTTGAAAATGGAAGTAAAAAGTAAATTGAGGTTAACTCTTTGTGCTGTAGCGCTCTCGCTTTTCGAGTCTCCATTTGGAAGTTGTCTTGGCCTTTATTAAAAAATGCGACAAACGAGTGCGAGACGGACAGACTGTCGAACTGACAAACCGACAGACTGGTCGAGTGTCAGAGTGACGGCCGGTGCTTTTGTATACATATATTTGTTTTTATAGAAAGTAAAAGAAATTGTTCTTTCATGTTGATTGCTGCTTGTGCTACTTATTCAACTGGTCTCTCTCTCCTTTTCTTCTCTTTGCTGTCACCCTCTCTTCGTCTCTTCTTATTAAGTAAATCAATCAATCAATTACTTGAGCACAATTAAGATGCCAGGTTAATGCACAATCAAATTGAACTCTATTTGTCGGGTGAAATGAAAGCGTGCCATTTACATATTATTGATAACATTATTTTAAATATTAATACTTTGTAGCATATTTTCACATTGAGTGTGGCCAGGGGCGTGGCATAAAAATTGACTATTATAGCAGAATAAAAAACAGCTTGAACTGATACATGATGTCAACTGCTAGCAATGGTAAAGCATAGTTATTGAATAGGTAGTGATCTCAGCCCACCAAGAACGTCATCCACTCTATTATTAGACACAAATTGTATTTCAATACTAAGACTTTCTTAATGAATTTTATAATTGTAGCTGTCCCGTTGAAAACTCATTTTGTTCATATGCAACTCACCTCTTTTATGTGCAGCCTTTATACACAGTCTGTATATGTATTAATTTATATATCACGACCTGACTTCAGTAATCCAATTTTTGTTGCACGCCAGCTGGTTATCCTTGAAGCGTCCCGGTTTTCGTATGCAGCTCTGGCCGCTTTAAAACTATGATTTTAATCGATGTTTATGGCCACTTTAAGTTAACTTTTATGTGTATATTTTACTTAAATATAATTATATATGTTTCTTGTTTTCAATACGCAAGGCCAACGCTGTTGCTCTGCAGATAGATAGTTGAGTTGGAATTGAGTTCGAGTTAAGTTGGGTTAGATGGAAAACTTTTCCAAATAATATTAATTTATGAACAGAACATGTTTGCGGAGAGTTTAATATTTTAATAGGTCTTTATTAATTATGCATGCAGTGGCAGTCACCGGAGTCGCTTGATAAACCTCTGCACGTTTTATTTTATATTGGAAACAATTTTGTAAAAGAAATCTAAGAAAAAATTTATGTTAATTAAGCGGAGTATTGGCTGACGGAGACGCAGGTCTTATACGCTTACCGCCTAGTATGTATGTTCTACATGAGATTTTGTGTTTCGATTTTCTTTTCGCTTTGCTCAAACAAACGACTTAAGCCACAAACTTGCTGCTCAGACCTACATATATTTCAGTTACCTAGTCCATACGTAAGTCGTAACCACAAACTGCAATTTTTGCAGCTTATTCACGTATATTATATTCGTGCTACTGTTTTAATGCTTTTCTTATTTTTTACCTCAATTTCTTTGGTCATTGCGCAAAACACAAAACACTTGTTGCCCAGTTGCTGTTATTGTGGTTGGTGTGCCTGTTTCCCCTGTTTCCCGTGTGTAATTTCTACCTGGTTAATGGGAGCGTAAATGCGCAGCTGGCACGCCAGGTTAGTATGAATACTCGAATAGCACTCAGTCTGCTATTCACACAAGTACTCGTATTCTAATGTCAGTGGAAGTAAAGTGCAAAAGCCAGAGACGAGTTAATCGACTGCTAAAAAAGAACTACAGTAACTTTCTGAATTACCTAAGGTTCAGCTAACTCAGCTGGGATTAACTTGAGCATAGTAAAGTTAAATGCTAAAGAGCAGCGAAAACCTCTATGTAAACATAAATACCCAATACTAAATATTATAGAAGAACTTTGACAATATTCCACGTTATTTAATTTATATTTTGAATTCGGCGTTATAAAATGTTTTAAATATTTTTATAGATTTCTTTTTCAACATTTTCCACTAGTAACGTAGCAAAGTTATACTTTTTCTTTATGGAAAGCATTTCAAATTCTTCGATTATTTTTCACATTCCATACAAATCAACTCTGTTTAATATCACTTAAGTATTTATTCATCTGTTTTTTATTCAGTTTTCAAATCACTGCCAAATATCACCGCTAGTTTCTGTTATACTCTTTGGCTTAAAGGTTAATTTTCTGCACGCGTTTTGACTGGCAAAAAACACTATACACAAATCCTTTAGGCACACACACAAGCAAACACAACTGGTGCACAATCAATTGTAAAGAAATCCAGTTTGAGAGCCGCTCAGACATTCACATACACACACACTCGTACACATATACAGACACTGGAACTGTCAGTTATTATGCTTAGGGTCTGATCGATAGATTCGGCAGCGGATCCGATGCGTATACTATACCATGCCAGACGAAGGCCAAACTCTGACTGAAACTTGTTCAAGAAATTCAACACGGCTGCACCTGAAGTTTCAGTCCACAACCGCATACACATGCACACACACAGCCATACAGCCATACAGACACACACCCATGCGAAGTCACACGCACAGCGAACGACAGAGACTGAGACCACAAGACACGCCAGCAAAAAGAAGGCAAAACGCAGGCAGAAAGAAGGTAGAGAGATAGGTAGAGGTAGAAAAGTGCGCGATGAAAGAGATGAAAATAAAATAGCGCGACGTGCCCGTTTTACAGATTTTATATTTTTTCATCGGTTTTGTTGTTGTGTTTCTTTCAGTCTCGTCTCTGGCGGTAGTCGTTCGTTGGCTTACTCAGTGCGAGACTTCTTAACGGCTTTCACACAAATACACAGTCGTATGCTCATTTACACACTCACACACATACGCAATCGTACACACATATGCCACATACACTTAAGGAACAGCGCCAACGTCCGCAACGCGCCACAGTTGAAAACAAACTAAAGCCGAGCTGAGAGCTTTGGCGCGACTATCTTTATGGCCGGCAAACTGCATGCCCCGCAACGCCGTTGACTTGCGGTTAAAGGCGGCTTCGGAGGCTATTTAAACTTGCGGCGAATTCAGCGTCTCTTACCTGATCGTATTTACAGATTGTTCCACTGGGATAATCCGGCAGTTTCTTGAGAAAATCCTTACTAATTATTGTTGTGCTGGATTTTCCAATGTATGTTTTCAAATATTTAACTATCTTGGTGTGCGGAATTGCGGGGCTTGATCCTTGTGCCATAAACACTAGTGTGAGAATCCTTCGGAATGTGCGAAAACTGAATCTACCTCGACCAATTCTCTTTCATTGAGACAAGTTGCTGCGCAACACAAGACATTTGGGAAAACGAACTGTTGCATGTCGTAAGCAAACGTGACTAAAAATGTAGGATAAAGAATAAAGGGTAGGAGTAGTTAAACCCAACAATTCTCAAATATTTTTGGTTGTTTTATTATGTGCTAATGGAGAAAAGGGAATATCAGGATAATATAATATAATATAATTGCCGTGTTAAAATGTTTATTAATGAATGTAATTCATTCTGTAAGCCCGTTAAAGTGACAAACTGATTTTATTGCTATAATTTATGACACTGACATATAATCCTGTTGGGATCTCGTCCTGTTCGTGACACCGGTGTATTGCATACCCTGTAGATTTGGTCTACAGCTAAACACCAGGCGACTTGACAAAGTTTATTAAGTAAGAGAGATTTCCTTGATACCTTCTTGAGAAAGGTACAAGTGTGTAGGTGCGTCATGAGGGATCTCATCATATTTGATACGAAAAAAATGTAAACTTGTCATCGAAAAAAGTACAAAAGTACAAAAGGGTCTATTAAGTTTGTGCAACTCAGAAATGTATGTAACAGGCAGAAGAAGGCGTGGCAGATCCCACAATATTATTGACCAGAACGCCGAGCTCGATATAGCCATGTCCGTCTGTCTGTCTGTCCGAATGAACACCGAGATCTCGGATCTATATGAGCTAGAGACTCAATTCTTTTTTTGTTAGGTTCGTGAATTACATACGCAGGCCAACTTTATGTTTTTAATTTGATATTTCATCCTCCTCCCCCTCAAATTTCCAAAAATGTTTTTTTAAACTCGTACAGCATTTACGATTTTGTATAAACAGAGCTTATAATTCTTAGAATGATTGGTGCGATTGGCTAAATCGGACCATAAACAAAGAAGTTATGAAGTTAAGGACGCATAATTTTCATTAATACGCTCGCCTTACTATTCTGCAGAGTACTGCGTAGATCGTTGGTCTTGAAGTCGAAATATATTATGGATAGCCTAGATATAAAAAAAGGTCTAATACCAGTTAAATCGATATTATAGACAAAGGCAATGCAACACTCTAGAATCTATAGTCTAGATACCATGTAAGGAACCCTAATACTATCCTTGGTTGCATCATGAAAACTGGAAGCCAATTATGGACCTAAGGGCAGTATTTATAGGTCAGACGAGTAGTATAATAAATGTTCGAAGTGCATGGGCCAGAGAAGCAGTCGGAATGCATTAGGCCAAACTGTCAAGTGGTGGACAGGGAGGCAGAGGAGTTGAAGCCTCATAACCACAATACCCCAACTGTCTGCAAATATTTTGAGTAGAGAACGGAAGTGCCAAATAAGCTGGTTCGATGTTCAGAACCGTTAGCAAACGGACACACAGATATCGTACAGAGACTGATGGGCATGTAATGAATTCTTGGCTTGAGTGCGAGTTGTTTACAAATTTGTACAAATCAAGTACTATGGAGAAAGTTTAGCCATTTACGTCAACATGATTAAATGGATCTGAAATAAATTACTTAAAAAAATAAAAATTAGAACAAGACATATAAATTAATGGAAACTATTCGAATTCATGTGTGAAAATGCAACCGTTAGATGAAGAAGTAAAACTAATAAATGTTGGGGAAATGCCTTCGACCTCGGGCATATTATCGTATCATAACAATCAAAAGGCAGTATCCATGTACTAACTCGTGTGGCGGAATCGAACCGAAGCCAAAGCGCCAGAAATATTATCTGCTGGGTCTAGCGATAACAATTTTACCTGGAATTATTGTGGGAGCATACTTCGCCAAGAACTTAGCCCAATATCTGGAGGAAAGCCAACTATTCTCACCACAAGATAATGAAAGTACTGTGGATGACTGAAGGAAATCATAACTTTTACCTTAGGAATCGATTTTAAATAGATTTACAAAAAATGGAGAAAAATTATTTGTTGAAATTGCATTTGTTAGCAGTACAATTATATTAGATGTTGAATTTGTTAATTTTCTTGAGATCAAAATCCATTATGATAAAATTACAACACGATGATAGATCGAACAGGCAGCGATAAATTTAAGAATTTCTTTATTTATTCACTAACTTAAATACTGTCACAATAAATGACATACTATCATTAAACATACCCACCTAGCATTTCGAAGTTCATTTAAACAAATAACTCGGAAACCTACAGTCGGATGCAACCGACAGTGGGAGACTCTGTATCTTCCTTTGCACACACTCACACATGCACACATATCGTAAAGTCACACGCAACCACACATACACACTTATGTATATAAATGCATTACGTTCTTGTTTGCACTGCCCCTCCCCATCAGTTCCTAAAAAAAAAGTAGGGAAATCTACAGTCGAAGTAGGAGACCCAGTACTTCGATTTGCCTTGGTAGTCGATAACAGCAGCAGCAAATATGTACATACTCACATGTATGTGTATATGGATTTATACATACACACATACTCTTATACAAATATACGCTCAAATACAAACAATAACCAATACATCACAATAAAAATAACAATAACCAAGCTTTATTCATGCAAAAAAGGAATCCAGTGACTCTAAAACTGTACATGCTAAGAACATTTCTGCAAATTTGAAGGGGAGGGGGAGGAGATACAAATTAAAAACATAAACTTGCCCTGCCTATGTATTACACGAACCAAACAATAAAAAATTACGTTTTTAGCTCTTAGTTTCCGAGATCTCTGTGTTCATACAGACGGACGGACAGACGGACATGGCTATATCGACTCAGCTAGTCGTTCTGATCAAGAATATATATACTTTATGGGGTTGCCATGGTTCCTTCTTCCTGTTACACACAAATGTCATTTGCACAAACTTAATAGACCCGTTTGTACGTTTTTAAAGTACAGGGTCTAAAAAAAATTCTCAGCACGTACAGTTTTAGAGTTCTTGTCTTCCTTTGCAGACTAATCGGATAATAAACACCAGAGATATTGGACAATTAATTTTCTGTACCAGGCATTTGGCTGGGGAATGGGGGAAGCCACAATGCATGAATGTACACATGTATGAGTATTGGTTATTGTTTGTACTTGCGCGAATATTTGTATGCATAAGTGTATGTGTATGTGAGTATGTACATATGTATATGCTGTTGCTATTATCGACGCCCAAGGCAAATCAAAGTACAGGGTCCTCTACTGTCGGTTGCGTCCGACTGTAGATTTCCGGGCTTTCTTAACCTACGTTTTGCAGCTTGGCGAAGTTTGAAAAATAAACGTCTATTTGTTCATTACAAGGAATTTGTATACTTTAATTTTAACTTTTTGTGTTTTGACAACTGTTTATTCTGGTTAATCTATTGGCATTGGTCTGTCAATTATGTATCTAATTGTTCATATTTAATTCTGTTCTGCTCCAACGCTTGGAATATTTAGTTTTTTTTTTTGGCTAAGCATTATTTACGCTTTAATGCAACTTACATCGATTACCTTGTCTTGTATGCGCAACAACAAAATTTCCTTCGCTTACCCCGGTTCGTGAACATCATGAGCTGTGCCGACGCAGCCTCAGCAACTCGCAATCGTCGCAAGCAGACGATAATTCCCAGGGCTATTTACACAATCGATAACTACAATCTCGATAGTTAGAAACCAACGCTTAAGAATAAATATTAAGTGATTGAAATAAAGCCACAGTCTTTATAATATATTCGCTCTCTATAGAGCTTTCATTATTACCTCTTTTACTACATAACCCACAATCATCTTGGCGGTAAATTTGAAAATGTGCCAAAGTGAGTAAAAGAAGTGTTGAAAGACGAGTCAAAATTGTTGAGTGTTGCTGCACAGCACTACGCTAGAGTTGCGCGCAGCTTTTAAATATTTGAATGGTAGAAAGCTCAAGCTCGCACACTGTGTATCATTTGTGTGCTGCAGCTTTCCACAAAAGCATAGACAACGTTTATAGGAGCATTTATAGCTTAGTAATCCGAACTAATTAGTATCAGTAAAATCAATTAATTTACTTTCAAGTCGCCGCTGCTCTTGCTCTAAATATTTATTGTTGTGCAAGCATGTATTGCTAAGCTATGAATATTATTTATACAGAGATATATTTATTAGATAATTCTGGACACAATACAAGAAATTAATACACCATTTAAGGCAGCAAATTATCATCATCATCATCATCATCAGGCAAATAAGAAACCAGTTATAATAATTGACTGCAGGTCATTAAAATTAGAGCCTACCTCAAAGTTTTTTGAGTTATTTTCGTATGGCACATAATTGGTTAATAATTATAATATTTAGATAAACTAAAGATAGACAACCATTTTGCGAATTTCGATAATGTGTCTGCTTGTCTGTGACGTATTGCTGGTCATGATTAAAACGGCTTTTAGTTAGACGCCCCAATGGATGCCGCCGGCCAGGTCAATAAGTTAGACACAAGCACATGTGGCTTTAAAGTAGGCTAAGCAAATGCGTATTTGAATCGGTCGAGTTGACTTTGTTTTAAGCCTTTTAGTTTCTTCAAGTGAAACATGCCATCCAAATTGCATGTATTAAACATTAACCAATATGCATTGATTGGCGTTGCCTTAAATTCAAGCAAATTAATCAGGTTTTGTCAGGCCCTGTCTGAAGGTCACATATGGCAACAATCACTGCTGATGCTCCCCGAAACCAGACACAATAAAGCGAGAAGAAAACAAAACAGATTTAAAAAGAAAAATGTAAAGAAACGGGCATTGAAACTAAAAGGAAAGAGAGAAAAATAAAATGCCAACTAATGCAACGATTGGGTAAAAGTGGCACCCTGAATTATTGTTTGCAAAAAGGCAAAAAGGCAAGAAAGACAAACAAATACAAATTGTAAATTACTAAAATAACATCTATAATCAAGGCTATGAACGGTCTTTTGAACTTAACTGGTTCAAACTGTAGTGTGAACCACAAATAAAAAACACACACATAATATTATTCCAATTACATTAAGTACATTGTGGCTTCTCTGATTAAAAATTTAAACAAAGAAATTAAATAATATTTAAATACACAAAATATTTACGGGCAATTAAGCAAATTTTTAATATATAATAATTTGTAATTATGCTTTGAATAATATTGTTAATATATGTAAATATCTAATATTTTATGTAATGTCATTTTTTAATGGAAAATAAAAATATGAACTTAATTATTTTGTCAAAAACAATAAAATACACCAACAATTAAGAATACTTTCATATAGTTTATTATAAATATTTAAATAAATTTATTAAGTGACCCAACATTTTTAGACCCTGTACTTTAAAAAAGTACAAAGGGTCTATTAGGTTTGTGCAAATGACATTTGTGTGTAACAGGCAGAAGGAGGCGTGGTAGACCCCATAAAGTATATATATTCTTGATCAGGACGACGAGCTGAGTCGATATAGCCATGTCCGTCTGTCCGTCTGTCCGTCTGTCCGTCTGTATGAACACCGCGATCTCGGAAACTATAAGAGCTAGAGACTTAATTTTTTTTTTTTTTTGGTTCGTGTATTACATAGGCAGGCCAAGTTTATGTTTTTAATTTGATATCTCATCCCCCTCCCCCTCAAATTTACAAAAATGTCCTTAGTATATACAGTTTTAGAGTCACTGGATTCATTTTTTGCACGATTAAAGCTTTAGATGCTTTGCATGTTTGGTGCGAGTTGCAGCCCAATCGGATAAGAAACACCGGAGATATTAGACAAACAATTTTCATTACCAGGCATTTGGGTAGGGAAGGGGGGAAGCCATAGTGTACGCGGCTACTAAGGCGTATGCGTGATTTTTGATTGTGAGTTTGAATTTCTGTATGAGTATTGGTTATTGTTTGTATTTGCGTGTATATTTGTATGAATAAGTGTATGTGTGTGTGTATAAGTGCATGTGTATGTGTATGTGAGTATGTACATATATGCTGCTGCTATTATAGACTCCCAGGGCAAATCAAAGTACAGGGTCACCTACTGTCGGTTGCGTCCGACTGTAGCTTTGCGTCCGACTGTAGCTTTCCCTACTTTTTAATAATATTCCTGTGATTTGAAAAGTGTAATTTCTTAACCAAAGTACAACAAAGTTTATATATAGTGATAATATAATTTAATTTGAAAGGTATGTATTTCAAAAATTATAAAAAAAATATTTTATGACTAAAATAAGTTATACACTCGCAGGAATCTTTTTATACGGCGATAATTAAAACATAAAGAGGCATTTATGTGTCTACATAACTTTGACTTGGCAACAGCAAGCTCAGCCTCTTTCAAATACTCGTAAATTAAAATTAATTTAATGATGGTGTCGTATGGCATGGCATGGGTTATCCTTGAGCCGAGATCAGCCAAGCTTGCAGCTAAGATCAAGCAGCATGCATCCATTAGCACCGTGTCTAATAAAACAAATTAACGTACGATAAAAATACTTTGGGCCTGACTTTATAATATCCATGAAATGGGCTCAGAAACAACAACAGAAATATACTCTGACCCTAGTTAGGGGCCCTTTAATTTCAGTTTTGATTTATGTAGGTAGATGTGTGTGTGTGTCTGTGTGTATGTGTGAGCATATGCTAATGCGTTGGCGTGTCGGCTACTGGATAGCTTTGCCCTATTGACATTGCAAAACCTTCGGCCGAACACATCTCACAGTTGATAAGCAGCCGAAAGCGAGGCGAAGGGAGAGAGGTGCGTAGAGTGGAGGGGAGATGGCCAACGAGATCTCGATCGAGCGAAGAAGACAAGACCAAACTGAGCTCAGTCACCAGCCACACGTTGAGAGCGTCTTTTTGTATATAAGCTGGCACATCTGCTGTTTGTCATCATTCAGAGTCGGCCACTTGGTCAAACCAAATCCAACGAATCTTTACAAGCTTTTGCAACAACAATAACAACAACAATGGTAAGCTACAACAAGTGCAGCAACAACAAGAGCAACAAGAGCAACAAGAGCAACAAGAGCAACAGCTGAAAGTACTTCACACACTACAACCAGTCAACCCATATCAGAGATCCATCAGTTGACCTTACGACCACTGTTTACCTCTATAACATTGGCCTGTCAATTAACTGTGCGCTAATCTTGCACGGATTATCATCGTCATCGTCGGCAGCATCATCATCATCATCACCTTCAGCCACTGCTCCAAGGGATTTTATTTCAAGACTTTATCTTGATTGCGCTCTTTTTCTTTCATCTTTTGCAGAAATTCTTTATTATGGCTGTGTGTGCGATCGCCGCTGTTTCGGCTGATGTTTCGCATCTGAATCTGGGCGGAGGTAACGGCTACTCGTATGACAGACCAACGCCATCGTTTGACATTGACATCCGCTCAGCTGCCGCTCCAGCTCCAGCTCCAGTTTACTCCGCACCTGCACCAGCTCCAGTCTACTCTGCTCCTGCACCAGCTCCTGTCTACTCTGCTCCAGCTCCAGCTCCAGCACCTGAGTATCTGCCACCTGTCCACGATATTCCTGCTCCAGCACCTGCTCCAGTCTACTCTGCTCCAGCTCCAGCTCCTGTTTACTCTGCTCCTGCTCCTGCTCCAGTTTACTCTGCACCCGCTCAGGAATACAGTGCCCCTGCTCCTGCTCCTGAGTATCTGCCACCAGTTCACGATATTCCCGCTCCAGCACCAGCTCCAGTTTACTCTGCCCCAGCCCCAGCTCCAGTTTACTCTGCACCTGCACCAGCTCCAGTCTACTCCGCTCCTGCTCAGGAATACAGTGCTCCTGCTCAAGAATACAGTGCCCCTGCTCCTGCTCCCGAGTATCTGCCACCTGTTCACGATATTCCAGCACCAGCTCCAGTCTACTCTGCTCCAGCCCCAGCTCCAGTTTACTCTGCGCCAGCACCAGCTCCAGTCTACTCAGCTCCAGCACCCGCACCAGCTCCAGTTTACTCTGCACCAGCTCCAGTCTACTCTGCACCAGCTCCAGCCCCAGCTCCTGAGTATCTGCCACCTGCTCACGATATTCCAGCACCAGCTCCAGTCTACTCTGCTCCAGCCCCAGCTCCAGTTTACTCTGCGCCTGCACCAGCTCCAGTCTACTCAGCTCCCGCACCCGCTCCAGTCTACTCCGCGCCCGCCGCCGAGTCTAGCGGATACGAGTACAATGTGCCAGCCAGACGTTTCCGTTTCTAAGCCCTCCCTTCTCCCCTTCCCTTGCCCTTCTCTATCCTCATCGAGCGTTGCCTCGTTTGTTAAATTAATAAGCGACCTTCGCCGTTTTCTTTGTTGTTGATTATATGTTGTTATTATGCAAAGTTTCTGTTGAGATTTTTAGCTAATAAATAAATATAAAAATTAAAAATTTAATTAGTACACATACAAGTCTCTTAATTACTTCTACATGCCAGTTTCCAGCATATAGTACAGATAGCAATGAAATTATTTACCAAGGGCACAAAATGAGGGTTTGATGCATTTACTCTTATTAATTTTGATTTACTTTTTTGACCTTTATTTCTATTTTACTTATTCTAAACAGAACTCCTGCAAAAAAGTCTTAAGGACAGTCTTTAAAATATTCCTCGGTAACTCATTAATGAATTGCCTTTATAAATATAAATGCAATACAAAATAAATAATAAATAAAACTAAAGCTTTTTCAATAATTTGCTTTACAAAAGTACAAAAGGGTCTATTAAGTTTGTGCAAGTCATAAATGTACGTAAAAGGCAGAAGGAGGCGTGGCAGACCTCACAAAGTATATATATTCTGATCAGGACGACGAGCTGAGTCGATCTAGCTATGTCTGTCCGTCCGTCTGTCTGTCCGTCTATATGAACACCTAGATCTCGTAAACTGTAAGATCTAGAGACATCATATTTGGCAGTAAGTATAGTGATTAGATTTTCGATACCTCCCCCCCTCCCCCAAAAACCACGAAAAACTACCACAGCCACAATTTAAAAAATACTGGCATAAAATAATCTTATGATAACCTTTATCTGTGCTGTGAATTGTGGCTCAATCGGATAAAAAACACCGAAGATATTCGAGATTAAAGTTTCCGGACTAGACATGGGGGAGCAGCGAGCATGCGTGTGTGTGTGTGTATTGTTAGTCTGCTGCAAAGGAAAGTACAGGGTCTCCTACTGTCGGTTGCATCCGACTGTATTCTCCTAGTTTTTTAATATAACTTTTGTATTTTTTTAATCTATTTATTTAATCTGTGGTTTCAAACTCGCGAGCTGCGAGTAATACTGTCGATTGCGCCCAACTGTAGCATGTTCAAACGATTGACAATTCAAAATATATATCATAAAGATGCTATATTATATCACTACAAATGTCAGGTGCCATTAAAACCTGCGTACAAAAATTATGCAAATTGTATTTTACCAATTCGCAAATAACGATTAAGCAATCACAATAAAAGGGAAATAAAAACAGTTTTAATAGCTGCGAAACTGGCTTTATAGGCATACACTAAATTTAGCAATATCAGTGCAGCAGCTTATCAGCATGTGTTGATCAATCGCAACCATAGAGATTTGTGAATGAAACCATATGAATATTTGTTCTTTACACGAAAACGTACTAGTTTCTAATAATTTTGATCATACATACTATCTTTAAAAACTTTAAAATATTATAAACCCACCCTTTACTTTTATGTAAAACCTAAACGTAGCTTTCTTCACCGCATTCAAAATCGATTGGTGATTTAGGAAAGTCTCACTCTGATTTGTGACCCAACAATAACAATTTGCATTTGTTAACTGATGCAATTTATTGAATAGATAGATCAAAAGTCAATCCGATTGCACTGCATACATTAAATACAAAATAATTATGCCTTATGCAAATGCCACACGGCATTTGATTCGATCTCTGTATTATCTGTTTGCAAATATACACATATCCATATGCAAAAGATAAGCTCGTCGAAAGGTCTTTACAAACAGGTCATTTTTGCCATCAAGTTTCTTGTTGAAATATGAACTTAAACCAGCTGAAAGCAGAAATTGAAAAATACCGGCTCTATGCATTTGTTATGATCGATATAAAAATAGGCACTAATAGAGGAAATTATAACGAAAAGATCGCCTAAATACAACGTGGACTTGTAAAAGGATTATAAATTGTATAGTTGATAACACAGAGTGAAAAGCATTAGTATCTCTGACCGGGACTGCAGAACTAATCTGACTAATTAAGTTGTTTAAGTTTTCCAATAGTATTTCTAAGAAGTTTACTATTAGAAGTTTCGAACCAAAAATAGTTAATAATTATAATAATAAGTCAAGAATTTGTATAATGTGAGGACTATCATCATTACCATAAATTTCTTTTCATAATTGTTGAACAAATGCAATCCCGCCATTAAAAAGCATTAGTTGGTTTTATTATTTAACTAATATTATTTTGTTTTATTTGATGTATTCGCTTGTTTCGGGTTTTAATTTTTTGTTACTTCTTTGCAGTATACGTCATTACATCCATTGTTGTTATATAGTTACTTATGCATTGTCATTTGTTAGTTATAGTTATTTATAATTTAGTTAAGGTTTACTAAACATATATGTAGGTATATAGGGTATTGCGTAGTATTGGTAGGTATATAAATTATTATCGTATTTATTTGCCATGCTTCTAAACGATTATGAACCGACCCGCAATAGATTCGCATTATCAAAATCGCACTAATTTACAATTACAATTAAACTAAAATACTTAGACATTTGTTGCAGTTGCCGTTGTTGATTTAGCGACTCTAGGAGCACATAGAGAATCCATTCAATATAAAATAAGATTTATACTTAAAACATGTATCAGTAAAAACCTATGAATTATTTTAACTTAAATTAAAATAAACGTTAGCATAAGAGTTGACATTCGCTTTCACTTTCCTACACGCATCTTGAAATTGCTTTTAGGGATTGATATATGTATATACTTTAAATAGCATTAAGGAAGCTAGCCACGCCTTTCATTACTTTACGGTATATCCTCTACACATATACATATAGATTACAAAATACATACACACTTTATTTAATTTCTTCTAGTACATTATATACAAGCTTGGGCTCACGGCGGCGGCGTTTGCTATGTATCGTAATCATCTTGCTGTGAACTGAAGTAGCTCACCAAGCCACTGAACTCGCCGACGCCACCGGCTACACTGTTACCCACTGCAGTGGCACTGCTACTGCTGTTGCCATGAGCCGAACTGGAATCCTCTTCGGCAATGGCTGCGGGGGAATCTTGTGTCGTCTCCAAGGGAGATTTGGTATTGGAGTAGGCCTCCAGGGTGATCAGCTTTTTACTCGTTATCACTGAAGATTTGGGCATCTCCGTTGTAGCAGTGCCTGATGGTGCTGCTGATGCTGGTGGTGCTATAGGCATCGGTGCTGGAGCGGGTGCTGGTGATTTACCGCGTGTTAGTGCGGACACAGAATGATTTGTGGGCGTGGCAGTCGGGGTCGGTGGTGCGCTGACTATTACTGAACTCGGCGCTGCCGTATGCCCAGGTGGTGCAGTAAGTGCTGGTGGTGGAGGGTAGTAGCCATAGGGGGGATAACCGCCTGAAAATCGTAATATTGAGAAAAGTTAAATATACATTTACGAAGCTTTAGTAGTTACGTTTGGTACTTACGTGGTCCGGCTGCATAGTCAACCGCACCAGGTCGCAAATTGGGCGCTCCTGGTGGTCCCACACGCGGCGGATAATTAGGATTACCATAAATTGATGGAGGTCTATGTGGAATTAGTAAAAAATTCAGTACTATGAATTTGTATATAAAATAAAATGTAGCTCACCTATATGGATTAAGATGCGGTGAGGCATGCCGAGCTGGTGGTGGACCGACTCCATAGACGCCAGCCAGTCCCCCGGGCGGCGGTCCATGGTGCTCTGGACCTTGCAGATATGGCGGTGGACGCGTATTTGGCGTGCCCCCCGCTGCACCGCTTACTGTGGACGTTGGTGGTGGTGCGCCACGTAGTGGCGGTGGTGCACCGTATGTGGGTCGCAGAGCAGAACTTGGGGGCAACGGTTGACCATAGAATCTGGCCAATTCCGCACTGCTAGGGTACATGCCACCACTGCCAGGTGGGCCTACCTGTGGTGGCGGTGGTGCACCACGAACATGAGCAGGTGGCAGCAACGAAGGAGGCATAGGCATTCGAGTGATCACTGAAGCCTGTGAGATGTTCACCGGTGTGCTATCCTCGTGGGGTTTGAAAAGTTGTGCAGGCAGTGCCGCTGACGGCACCTTGCAAGTGGCTGACGTTTGTGGTGGTGTTGCCATTGGCATTGGCTTATCGGTAACCCCAGTGCTTGAGGTTGCGGCGGTAACAGCAGCAGCCGTCTGCTGCTTTTGCAATTGGTCTCGCAAGGGTGTGACTTTTTTTCGGCGACCACGAGGCTTTGAATCTGCTACTGGCGCCGATGGACGAACTGCAGCAGCCGCGGCAGCCTGCATGAGATGTGCAGCTGCTACCGGCATAGGCATGCCCAAGGGCATGCGCTGTATTGCTGGTGGCAGGTGTTGTTGTTGCTGCACTGTCATTCCCGATGGTCTTGGTCCAGGCGGAGCATAGCTGGCACGACTCAATGGTTGGCCTAGCGGCGCGGAGAGCGCGTTTTGAAGCAGTTGCATGGCAGGAGGCGGTGCCAAGTGGCGCTGCAACATCGGATGCATGCCAGGTGGTGGCTGCTGGTGCTGTTGCGGTGGCGGAGGCAGTAGTGAAACTGGAAGAGCTCCGGCTGTTGACCCATGACCGGGAAAATGATGACGCAAAAGTGGTGGATGCATTGTTGGCATGGGCAGACGCTTCCTTAATGGTTCCTGCAATCCCGAAGCGCTGGGCATGTGCTCTGGCAATTGTTTGGGGGCCACCTTCGACTTAGCGGGCGTTGTGCGCAGCACTTCGTCTGGCGCTGGTAACTCCCGCGCAGCTGCAGCCGCCGTGAACTGTTCCTCCTCCTCCACCATGCGAGCAATGGCATCCTCCATATCTTCGGGCAGATCATCGGGTAACTCAGCATCATCCAGTTCCGATTCATCCACATCGTCCAGATCATCGATAGTTTCGCCCTTACGCTGCAGATAATCAATGTCCAACACCTTGGCCTGACGGATGACCGACAGTGGAACAGTTGATAGAGAATCACCAGCACCAGAGCTCGCACCTCCAGCTTTATTTGAGGTACGTTTATCAGTCATTACGGCCGTTGCACTTGCTCCTTTAAGGGGCGTCAGCCTGGGCGTGGCAGCCAATTTTGCACCTTCTGCGTTCTTTTCAGCCAGCATGCGTTTAATCTCTTCCTGCTTTTGTATGAACTTTTGACGCTCCTCTGGTGGAGTATCTGGCCGATGAACACCAGGTTTTATGCCTCCATCTGAACTGTCATCGTCAAAATCTTCGATGTAGGCATAACGCCTGCCCCGTGTGCGCGTCCTTTCGTCGGAACCAGCGCCTGCAGCTCCCTCATCCGATGATGCTGCACGCTTTTTCTTTTTGCTTGCAACACTGGTACCACTGCTACCGGATTTGCCTTTGCCCTTACCCTTGCCAGACGACTGCGCCTGCGCTGTCGACGAGCTTGTGCCCGTCGTCATTGCCGCCTTCTTTAGAGGCTGAGAGCGTGGCTGTTTTCCCGAACCTTTGCCCGATAGCGGTGCGCCATTGGCTCCCAGCGGGACTTCATCTTCATCCTCCTCTTCACTCTCACTGATGTCATCGTCAGAGTACTCTAATCGTTTAGGTTTCTTGCTCAGCGGCTTCTTCAGTTTTGGTGATTTACGTGCAATTCCAGCTGCTGAGGATGATTTCTTGGCATTTGTCTTCTTCCGCTTGGATGGATGCCAGGCTCCATCGTCGCTTTCGCTGGTTGTATCATCACACAGATCAGCACTGTCCACGTTTTCAGAATTCTCGGAACCATTCTCATCGTCATCCTCCGTTTCAGTTTCGGTGTAATCAGATTCTTCTTTTCGTTTTTTCTTTGACTTGGCTAACTTGGAACGTTGTCTTTGGTTATCCTCTTCGCTCTCTTCACTTTCCTCTACCACGAATTTGCGGTCCTTGCGGCGTTCTCTAGCCGCACGTCTCGCTGCCTTGCGCTGTTTTTTGCCCCTTCCAGGACGGCGATATACCTCTAGGCTGGAGTCCGAATCATCCGACGCAGACTGCGAAGAGTCCTCGTCAGAAAAACTAGATGTTTTGAAATCTTCGTCGCTGCCATGATCCTCCTCAGAACTTACATCCAATGTAGTCAATTTTCGGCACTTCTTTTTGGGCTGGGGAGCTGTTTTGAATCTTGATTTATTGCCGACTTTAAGAGGTTGTTCGTCATCCTCGTCATCTTTGCTGTCTTCGTCGTTGCTAGAAACCTGTGCCTCTTTCTTTTCATCCTCTTTCTCTTGCTCTTCGGGCTGTTCGCCTTCCTCCTCGCGTCTTGTTTTCTCTTTATCTGCCTCGATGATTGTGCTAATATCCTTACCCCTGCCAAGATTCCCGGCACCTGCCACCTCATCCATTTCTTTCTTTAGCGCCGAATTAATCATATCATCGTATTCATTTAGCCGATAGCTTACATTGATCTGCCTTCGCTTGCGTAGCTTGTAGATGGGCGTGTCGTCCGAATCCGAGTAACTGCTACTACTACTACTGCTGTCGCTGTCGCTAAGGCTTCTGCCGGATCGTGGGCCGGTTTCTCCGCCAACACCACTCTTTGATCCACTGCTACCACTATCCGATTGATCGTCTTTTCCACTACGTCGCCGACGCGTTCCTCGCTTTGCAGCCTTCCGATTGCTGCGTCCATCGCCGCGCCGTCGCGTTGATTTGTCGGCCTTGGATCGTTTTGCTTTACTGGATGCATTGTCATCATCATCATCATCATCATCGTCATCTTCTTCATCTTCCCTATCTTCTCCGTCATCCCTTTTGCGTGCTTTCAAATTGGACCTTTCCTCCAGTTCGCTTGCTGTCCGTGCAGCTGCTGCGGCTGCTGCCTGACGCTGTAAAATATTTACGATATTAATCAAATGAATAAGGTACGCGAAATTATTAAAATGCTAACCTCTGCCTCCTCGGCTAAAAGTTTCTCCTGGTGCTTACGCGCAACGAGGTCATCGAACTCCTGCAATTTCTGCTCCAGTGCAATTATGAGCTGCTCCTGTTGACATGGCGGGCAGTGCCAGTCGCCTTCGGGTATATAGAAGAGCACAGGGTTGAGACAAGAGCAGTGATAGCCTTTATTACAGTCGGGTGTATCGCAGAGCAAAATCCACTCGGGATGATCGGATTTACCACACTTCTGACAAGCTTCATCCGCATCTGCTACAGTAGCGGAATCCCCATCGTCGGCGTTCTCCTTGCGCAAGGTACGAGCCCGTTTCATGGGCACCACTTGGGAATCATCCTCTAGCTCCGATTCGGGTGAGAATTCATGGTCGGATTTAAATAGTGGTGAACCCGGATCCGTCTCATAGTGTGGTGGTTCTTCCTCCTCCTCCTCGGTTTCGGCCTGCTCCTCAGAGTCCGATGACCAGCCATCCTTGCCAGGCATTTTCTTTTTGATCTTTCTCTTTGTCTCTTCAGCTTCACTTGCCGACTCACCAGATTCAGACTCACCCGATGGTTCCACAACAGTGGGATCAGCCTCCTTTTCGGCTTTCTTCTTAATCTTAAGCTGTTGTTTCATGGTGCGCAAGGCTACCTCTTCCAATTTGCGTCTCTCTGCCTCCTCTTTGATCTTCTGTTGGGCTATGCGCCGCGATTGGCGCACTGGAGTTTCAGAATCATTTGTTTCGATAATGTTGGTGGTGTCCACCTCACGCTTTTTGCGCGGACCACGTCCTCGACCAACTCCAGGAGGTTTTGCTGTCTTTTCTAGTTCTTCTATGTCTCCATCCAATTTATTTGGTTGTTCTGCATCGGTTTTTGTTTCGTTTTCATCCTTGACTGGAGTTTTGGCTTTAGGTGCCGCTTTGACCACTGCCTTAGCCGGTTGGTCCCTTACTTTTTCCTCTTCTTGTTTATCCTGCTCGTGAGGCTCTCCTTCGGTTTTCAATGGGTCCTCCTTGCTTTGCTGCTGTTTCTCTAAGCTCAGCTTCTCTTTGGGTCCACCTCTAGTTCGTTTTGGCTGAGGTAACTCGGTATGTATAACAGCACCACCTCCACGACGTCCAGAACGTCTACCAAGACCATCAGCTTGAGATAGGGTTTCCTCCTTGACAGGCGGAGACATTTCCCGCTTCACCAAATCGGTCTTCTCTTCTTTTAAAGGAGTAGGCATGGCTTGCTCAACAGACTCTGAACTTGTTGTTTCCCTTGACTTTGGCTCTTTTTCTTGTGACTCTTGCTTCACTACTTCCGGCCTCTGATGTAATTCCTTTGGCTGCATTTTGGCTTCTTCCGTTTCCTGCTTAATTTGCTTCGGCTCTCGGTGCTCTGTCTCCGGTTGCACTGATGTTGGCTCTTCCTTTCGACAATTCTGCTCATTGTTACGCTTTAATTTTTCACTGACTGCAGAAGGCTCCTCGTCAGCGCTTGCTTCCTTCAACTCACTGGTCTCCTCACTACTACGACGCTTACGCTGCAATGAGCATTCCGCTGGAAGTTGTGAATTTGCGACTGCAGCCACAACTGTCTCACTATTGGTGCGCTTTCTGGGCACCGCTTCGTCGTCGCTTTCCTCTTGCCGTATTTGAGTAAGCAGATTTTTCTTGAGCGGCTTTGTTATGGGCGATTTTTTGGGCGGTGTAAAAATTGTAGGTTCTGACTTTTCCGCGACTGGCGGGGTAACCGGTGCAGGTGTTTGTACTGCGACTGGAGGATTTGTAATAGGTTGCTCCTTTGCTTTTTCTGGTGCTTTTTTCAGCTTCTTTTCAATGATTTCGGCCAGTGTGGGCTTTGACTTAACTGGTGGTGTAGGTTTTTCCAGATGACGTTTAGGAGCGATAAAATTGCGACGAATCCGTGCATCTTCCTCGCCACTGGAAGAGGTTGTTTCCTCGACGTGAGTCTTCTGTGCCTCCACCTTGCGACGTACCTCTACGTTCGCGATCTTTGGACGCATTTTAATACGTTTCCCACCCACATCCAAGTCATTATCATCGTCCAAATCCTCGTCCAACTGTTGTGGATCAATTTCACTCTCCGAAGTGGAATGACGTGGATTTGGAGCGGTAAAATCGGAAAGACGACGTTTACGATTGGGCAAGAGCACAGAATTTTTGTTGTTGTCATTGTCTACGGCTGTTTGTGGCTTGACTAAAATGGATTCTTGTAATTCCTTTCCTTTGCTTTGCTGCTGCTTATCATTTTCTATGTGAATTTCATGTATTTTGCTTTGGATTTCCTTGGGGCTTGTCACAAACTTGGATGTGCTGGGCAATTCGTTTTGTACTGCTTGGTTTACAGCAATCGATTCGCTCAATTCACAAACCGCTTGGGGAGTTTCAACAGTTGGTTTAAGCACTTCAACATAATTTACGGCTGTTTTATCATCTGTAACCGTTTCACATTCTTTAACTTTTTCAGTTTCAATGGTTTCAATAACTTTTTTGTCAATAACACTACTTGTTGCACTTGGCTCGCATTCTTTTTTAGATCCAGATTCTTTACAATCTTCCACTTCTGTTGATTTGCTTTCAACTTCAACTTTTTTCGCTTCGGTTTGGTTGTGCGGACTGTCCAACTTCTCTCCATTTTCATCAATTTCAGCTACCGGTTCAATTGATTTGTCGTTTTCTACTGTTTCCGTTTCCGTTTCCTTTTTTGCCTCTAATTCATCGCCTGCTTCTATGACTTTCACTTTGTTGACTGGATCTGGGATTGTCGCTGGGTTATCAGGAGTTTCTTCTTGTTTCTCCATTTCTGCTTTTGAAATATTTTGCGTTTCACTCGTTTTTGCTGTGCTTGCTTCAGTGTTTATCTCTTCTGCACTTTCATCAATTTCTTTAACAATTTCCTTAGATGGCGATTTTTCAGTAGTCTGCTGAGCTGGCTCGTTTCCATTTAGCTCTATTGCTGCTTTTTCGACAAACTCATCAAGCTTAGAACTCTCTCCATTGGTTTTTTCTGGCTGCACTCCAGCATCTGATTTAGAATCTGGATTTTCTGTTTCTTGTTCCAATTGTCCTATACTATCAAAGATGCTCCGTTTCGTCTCTTTCGGTATCTGCTTGATTGGACTCAGTTTGAGACAGCC
The DNA here is from genome assembly GCA_035045005.1 of Liodrosophila aerea. NCBI lineage: Eukaryota > Metazoa > Arthropoda > Insecta > Diptera > Drosophilidae > Liodrosophila > Liodrosophila aerea. Next base: position 115,466 of record JAWNNL010001004.1, read on the forward strand.
GGGTTCGCCGAAAAAGAACGTTGCCTTGGGTTCCGCTTTAGATGTAGGCTCATCCTGTGTAGATGGTTCGTTCTTGCCGTTTCCCACCAAGCATTCTGCGCCGCTACCGGATCCGAACACCACATGAAGCGGTTCCTCGATAGTCTCTCCAACAGTTTGATCTAATTCTTCAAAGACGATGAGGAATTGTTCTGGTAAAGCTTGACAATCTCGTCCCGTTCCCTGGCCACTTATATGCAGAGTGGGTTCTTCGATAGCTTCACCTACTTCATCTTCATTGTCATTCTCGTCTTCTTCATTGAATTGTTGCTCATTTTCATCTTCGTCGGCAGCAGCACTGTCTAGCGAATCCTCTTCGCCATCAATCGATTCTTCGTCCTCCTCCTCCTCTTCTTCATCCAGCTCAGAATCCTCAGAATCTACTTCATTATCATCCTCGGATTTGGTGCTTTCATAGCGACTGGGTTTCTTTATGCGTTTTGTGTCGAGTAAAGTTGGGCGCTGCTTCTTTTGCTGCTCCTCCGCTCCCAGTGCAGTGGGACTACTATCGACTTCCTCCAGCGATCGTTTCTTGGCCGGAGCAGGCGATCCTCCCAGTTTTGCTTGTGTTATGAGTAGTGGCTACAAACATAATTAAACAGTTAATAGACGAATTTTTATAATTCGAGTTATATACTCACCTTGACCTTTTTCTGTTTTCCATCTTGATCGTGGTGCTCTTGTTGTTGCTCGGGCGTGCGAAGTTTGATCTTTAAATTGGGCACCTTTGCTTCATTCGAGTTCTCTTCCTGATCCTGATCCTGATCTTGTTCCTGATTCTCTGCAGCTGGCTCTGTCGTCGGTGCATTGTTACTGCTGCTACTACTACTTGTGGTATCCTCATCGGCTTCTCCAATGTCTTTTGATGGCAAGACCACCTCATTGCCACGCAGTCGTGCAATAAGATTGACAAATTCATCTCGATTCGTTGCCACCACTTGCCAAATTTCTTCATCCAAGTGCTCCTGATAGATGCGTAAGTTGCAGTCGCCGTCCTGTGTTAGCCAGTAGGCATGTCCCAGACGATCCCTACCAATCGGCTGGGCACGTAAACCGCTGGCATTCAATGTCAGAATATGGCTACGAAACTTTGCATTACGCTCGAATTGACTTTCAAGAAGTTCCTGTTTAGAATGTGAACGAAGGATTTTACATTAGGTATGCACTGAAAATCTGATTTTAGACTACTAAAATCGTGTAATGCTTAGGTTTCTTACACTGACATCGGTCTACTCTCACTTTATTCATTATTTTCATTTATACTTACACGCAAAATCCGAAGCTTGACCTTCAAACTGGAGTTTCGATAGCCAAATCTCTCAATTTCCCAAGCATCCTGCACAGAGTATCCAAAGCAGAATTTGCTGAGTGCCGATTCCCAACTTTTCTCGTGGACCGTTTTTCTCGTCTTGCGCAACAGTTTTATGTGCAGATCGCGCAGTTGAGCCACTGTAAAGTACAAAACATTAATATTGTTGATTGTTATTATTTTTTGTTATTGTTTTTGTTTTGTTTTATGAGCAAAATCTTTTACGTACTCTGCTTTACTTCATGCCAAACAATAACACAAACAAGCGAGCGCTCTCTTCCTCGCTCACCCAACCACACACACACAAACATAAAGCCACACACAACCGCATACAACTGCACATACACACAACACATGTACGTACCTTCATCGTTGTTTGTCAACCACTCCTGCAAATGCTTAAAATTTGGCAATACCAATCCCAAATCTTTGGAAAATTTTTGCATAAATGCACAAATTACTGCAAAGTCCGGATTATTCGCACATGTATGAAGTGTTGTTGTTAATGCATCGTCATCTTTTTCTTTACATTCAGCCGTAGCTGAAGACGCCGCCATTTTTCATGCGTCTGTTGAAAAAATTTATTATAGACCTTCAAATACTTGTGCACTAAACTTGCAAAACAGCAATAAAAGCAGAAATAATGCACAGCATCGGTTTGAACATTAGTTGAACCTAATGCACATCATTTTATTGCACAAATTAGACATAACTTAAATCACTTTCATAGCACTATTACTCTATTTTTCGACGCATGAGAACGATAGACATCCGATATATTGTGGTGGTCCGTCAATCGTTCGAACCTGTTCGATAAGTCCATAGTTGCCACACTTGGCGTTTTTCGCCAAAATTGGTCATTTTTTTCTTGTTTTTTTTTTTTTGGTTTTATTTTTCGCAGCTTGCTTAAGCTAAAAACGGGCTTTAGTTAAAATCATTTCCCAGCAATGTATTAATCACACAAATTTTTCATTTGTAGGATTTTTGGGCATCCCTAGGTTAGGTTAGCAAATAGCCGGTAGCTAAGGATTTGGGATTCTTACCTCACTTAGGCCATTAGAGGTCCAGTGTGATCTTTACTCCGGCATCCCTATGTTTCATTGGGTTATCTACATATTTAATTAAAAATATCTTCTTCTGTTGGGCTCACTGGTCATTATTATATTATGGCTAATCTGTTTCGAGCTTCACTTTAAAAATTATCTTACATGTATGTATGAATTCGGAGCTAGAAAACTAGTAGAAAAATTATCGTTATAAAAATAACAGTTTTATTTATTTTGATATTGTTTTGTTTAAATATTACTTATTCCTTATTTTTGATGTTCTGCATTTTATAATTTTCAAGTAGCAACCGTAGATAAATCTATTTTCTTAACGAATGACTCACTTGACGAAACTTTTAACAGAGACTACGTTCACAGTCGCCGCACTTTTACAAGTGGAGTAAAAGCGCTGTTATGTTGAATTTATTCCTTTCATTCATCCATCACATCTCATAAAATTAAGAAGCAAATTAATGTTTAATAGTAAATGCTTTAACTTATTGTTAAGTCAATCTTGAGCTATAAACAAATTCCCTTAAAAATGCCAACATGCTGTTTTTAAAGCATGTTTGAAGTGTAGCAACCGTGGTGGAAACCAGTGTTAGCGCTTGATAATAAGTGATAAGATAAGATAATAATAAAAATGAATTTAAAAAAAGGGTGAATCGCCTAGAAAAAACGCCAATACATTGCTATTATAATATTTAAGCAATAAGCATCGATATAGATAAAACATAAATTAGTATAATACCGAATTCAACCAGGTCTTACGACTTTTTTTGGGGCTACGAACTTTTCTCTTGAATTTCCATGTTGGCGCACTCTGTTACTACTTAACAAAGAAGAAGAAAATAATGTCCCGCACCCTACGCTCGCAACAAGTCCGACTGTTTCGATGTGTACGCGAACATGTCCGCAAAAACGTGCGCGAGCAATTTAGTTTTTTGAATTGAAGCGCGAAATTAACCTATTCTCGCAAATGCAAGGCACAAAGTATATATATTTTTGATCAGGATGACCACCTGAGCCGAAATAGCCATATCTGTCTGTCCGAGTATGTGACCGCGTCGATCTTTAAGCTTGAGGCTCCATACGGAGACCAAGTTTATTTAAAATTGTGGAAGCCATGAAATTTGAACATAAGCATATTTGCCGTACATCAAATACATGTTTTTTTTTTTAGCACCATTATTAATCTCTTCGAAGCGAACAAAATAGCCAATTCCACAACCTAATTTAGCCAAATTCACAACCTTACTGCATGCCACAACCCCGAATAGCCGCTACAATCCCTAAATATCTTGTTAATAGCCTTCAGATGGCAAATAAATCTGTCAAATAAATTTGTAGTCAACGAAAGAAATTATATTATTTACATATTGCTACAATCTGATTTTAACTAAAGTTAAGGCTATCTTAGCGACGTGAAGAACCAAATTAAGCAATAAAGTTCAATTGCGCCAACATAAAAAAGTGCCGATTTTGGCGCAAAAACGCCAAGTGTGGCAGCCGTGATGGTAACCGTGTTTACATTTGTTTGAAAATCCAACAGAAGCAAACAAGAAGAGCGTAGAAAAACAACAAAGACGGATAAAAACTACTTCGAAAATCGAATTTATACAATTACAAATAATTTGAGAAACTCAACACGCATTGTCCACTCTGTAAATTTTAGTGTTTTTTGCCGTGAAAAGTTCTTTAAATTTACATACGGAAACATATCATACATCTAAAAGGCCAAACAAACCCAATAAGAAATTATACAAGTGAAAGTGTGTGTGGATAAAAAAGGTGTACACAGCATAGATAAAGCAGCTGAATCTGTTTGATAAAATGGCAGCATATCAAATGAATTTCAACCAGGATTTTACGTAAGTTACAACAAATTGAACGCCTTCTCCCATTTGTACAAAAGCCTTGCTTCCATCAAAAGAAGGTCATTGTAACAAAAAGAAAAAAAAAGGAAAAAAAGGCAGATACAACGTCAAACAAGACAAGTAAACAAGCGAAACAGCTGCTGTATTAGTTGACGGAGAGAGCGGAGAGGCAATAGTGGCTACTAATAGTGAGCTGAGCTGAACTGTATCTGTGTATATGCATGCATGTGTGCGCGTGTATTGGCGTAGTTTGCTTAATAGAACATGCAAACAACCAGTTCTAATGGGACTGACATGCATACATCTATTATGAAATATAGTGTAATGACAAACTGGGAAAAGTACACTGTCATGCAAAACAAAGATAATAATGTGCAGAGTGCCACCTTATGTGCAGTGTACTACTTGGCTCTTGGCATTTATCCTGTTAAAGTCTCGTTGACATCATCGCAAAGAATTCGCAGAGTATTGATTTATAACTTGTTGTACAGTGTGATAGCTGCGTCGAGCCATACAACCATACAACCATAAGCAAGCACTCGCACACATACACTCTCACGTACATACATGCGCAACAGCTGATGCTGTTTATTTGTTTTTATGACTTGCAAACTGAATAAACTTGTTTCTCGCTGTATTTAAACAATTTGAGTATTTCTGCTCAGCTGATGTCACTTTTGGGGTTAGATTTATAACAATGCCCCGTTACTCTGCATCTGTTCTCTCATCCACCCCGCTTCCCACTCCTAGGTGCTGGCCAAGCACAAAGTACACCAGTGACGCACACAACAATACAATCAATATGGCGAAATTATGGAAAAGAAAAACACTTAACGAATACGTACATACATGCAGCAACAGAAGAGAGGAAGCAACAACACTGATAGGCAGAACAAAGAGCCACGGCAACTGAGGAGATAGCTTTCTAATCAGAGCAATTCAATTAGGCTTTAAAAGCACTGTGCGGGTGAATGCGCCAACAGAAATTCAATTAGACATATTCCCAACAATTCCATTGAGCGTCAAGTTCAAGGGCAGAGGTGCAGCTGCAGGGGCAGGTGTAGGTTGCAGGGATACGCCGATAACGATACGACGCTGAAACACTGAAACACTGCAACACGTGATGTAAACCTGCTTCGTGATTCCAATAGTGCACTTCAGCATTTCATAATATTTGTTTTCACGCTGTTTGTTTTCTTTTCTTTGTTTTTGTTTTCTCTTTGTTTTTGTTTACGCCAGCTTGTTTATGCCCAGCCTGCTGGTCAGCGTTTTTATTGCGTTTCCTTTTAGTTCTTCTTTCTTGTCATTCTGTACACTTACAGAAAGAATTTAGCCAAACGAGTTGATAAGGAATAGTATAATATAAAAAAATGTAGAAAATATGTTTATCAATTTTCCCGCTCATTATCATATTTTTATTTATTTATTTATTTATATTATATCAACTAAGTGCAGTTGATGAAAATTTTAAAATGTAAAAGTAAATTAAAATTAGATTATTAAATTAAAATATTAAAGTAATTTAAGTTTATAATTTGAAAAAATAAAAGTTTAAAAGCTGAAGAAATTAAAATTAAAATTAATATTCTGGGCACAAAATTAAAAAAAAAGGGGAACAAAAAAGGGGAAACCCAGAAAACCCCAATCAGACCAACGTTAGTAGTTAGTAAGATTAGATTAGACAGCTTAATTTGTTATGTTATTAGGGGATCTCAAAATAAAGAAGAAATGAAAATGCGGGAAAATACGGAGAGTTATGCAAACAGGATAGCTAAGGAATAGTTGGCGAAGTTAGTTGCACTACGAAGATAATTAAGGAGTGAGGATTTAGGAAGATTAAGGAGTGAGGATTTAGGAGGAGTTTGGGTTTCGTATGTTTAAGCATTCCGTTTAATGTTCATACCAGATTTTCTTCGAATAATTTAATTGGATTTTGATGTTTAAAAGCTTTTATGTACATGTATGTATATGAATTTACATCTTTTAATATTTCTTGTGATTTTGTTAAAATTGTTTTTGATGTGTTGTATTAAATATTTGACCCATTGTGCGATTCTCCTGTGGTTCTGTGTTTCGATTCTCGAATGCGAATGAACTTGAGTGCACTTTTGACTCCTCGTTTGATTTATAAACAGATTGTACGCGCATATTGTACGGATGTGATTCACAAGCATTTCAAAGTACACTCAACGCAACAAAACATTCAAGCATTATTTTTAAGCATGTGTAATATTAGTCTATGGCTAACTAGTTGTTAGTAAACAACGCGAAAACAACAACAATAGAAGCAAGGGAGAATATAATGTGTAAAAATAAAAACAAACCACAGACAGAGGCCGCAGTGTTATCGGTTTGTTAAGGGGGTCTGGGTTCCACACAAGGCAAATGCAGACCTTGAGCCTCTTTTTTTCGCTGCGACGCCTTTGCTGGAAACTAGTTTTGAATCCAAAAAAATAGCAAAACAAATCGCCTGAACAGACACGTGTTGCGCTCCGCATGAGATTCGTTGCTCAAATCTAGTTTTTTATGCTGAAACGTGTCTGAAATAATATTTGGCACACACAAATTCCAAGCTTACACTTTTCCATGGTCAAAGCGTTGGGAATAATTTCATGTGTAAATTCAACCGTGCGTCATCACCGTTCAAAAATGGCGCGTCCGGCCGCAGTTTATCAACACTTAAACTGGCGACTTGGCATATTTATAAAATACACAATGAAACACAAATCGCAGTTGCTTTCATGGTTTACTTATTTAGCTTTAAAGATATAGTAATACAATTAAAATGAATTTCTCCGCATTGTGTGCAATTCTTATGTGAAATGACATGGCAACATACATACCCATCGTCTTATTTAAAGTGCCCGCCCTATTCGTATTTTTCAACACTGCAACTGCAGCACAGTGTGGCAGTACGCGACAGAAAAAATACTAAACTCAAGCGGACGCACGCAAAGCAATACGAACAACAACAAAGCGCTTGATTTTGACATTGAATAAAACGCGAGAGAAATTGGAGCACGATAATTGATTGAAAAGTGGAGCTATTTGGCGCTGCAGGTGTGAAAAATCAATTATATAGCACAAGTGGCATGCAATGGAGCAGCGAGCCAATTTCCTGGCATTAACACTGCTCGATGCGCTGGAGGACGAGAATGAATCGGATATATTTTCAATGCTCGACAGGAATCCCATCAATTCGAGTATTGTGCCCTGCGACCGTGGCTTGGCCCCATTGCATTATGTGTGCGGGATGCGGGACGGGCATCTGGCATTAAAACTATTGCAGAGATTTCTCTCCAACGATGAGGTGGATGTGAATGTGCGATGTGATGGCAACATGACGGCGTTGCATGTAGCGGCAATTCATGGAAGAGTGGAGTTAGTCCTCCTCTTGTTGGAGCACGGTGCTCAACCGGATCTAATTGACGATGAGCGCAAGATGCCCGTGCACTATGCCATTGAGGAGTGCCATTTGGAGGTGCTACAGGTGTTCAGCGATCACGTTCTAAAGCTGAAGCAAACTATGAAGACACCCAAATCTGGGATTAAGTATAATAATGATGTTACCTCGCCATACTACATCAATATTACACACAGGCGTCACAAGCCGCAGCCGATTTTTCCAGCAGAAGACGAAAAGAGAGACAATCTATCGCCGCACGAAGAAGTAGAGTATTCTGTAAATCTATTTGAGCTGACCCGGGATCATCTGGCAGAGCTGGCGAATCGTCAGCAGGGTATGGCACCATGCGGTCGACGCACCCTCATCGAAAGCTGGCGGGATAAAGTGGAGCGTTCACGGGCACGCAAATCCTTGCTGCTACAGGATGAGCATGTGGAGGCACTTGTTGAGCAGGCAATGGATCAGGACAACTTTAACTACGAGCAGCATATGCACCAACAGCTGAGGCAAACACAACTGCTGGAGCAGCAGCAACAGAAGCAGGAGCTGGAACAATTGTCCGAGTCTGGCAGAGCAGCCTTTGGCCAATTAGTGGAAAAGGTGGCTCAGGCTTGTGTGCTCGAACAGAGCTTCCACACAGCTGAGGATGAACCACAGAAGCCCAGTAAGGAGGAATATTATCTGCAAATGACCGAGGCGTATGTCCACACAGACGACGAAAATGGCTTAGTGTTCTACGAGACGAAATTACTCCAGAATCCAGACAACAAATTACCCAGACAAAGGAAGCAGCAACAGCAGCACCAGCAACAGCAGCACCAGCAACAGCAGCACCAGCAGAAGCAGCAAGAGTACCTGAGAGTTCCCTCCCCGCCTCCTTGTCACAGCCATATGGATAGCAGCCACAGCACTAATTTAACACTACCGTTGGACTACGAGACAGATGCGCTGCGTGCGGAGCTGACTCAGCTTGGAGCACCTGTTGGACCAATTACTCACACCACAAAAAAACTGTACATAAAGCAACTGATCAAATATAAACGTAACACAGCGGCCCTGCTGGTTGCACAGCAGCATGCAAAGGCGGCTCAGATTCGCTACACCGTTGAGTTGCATCATACGCTGCGGTCCCAAGAGGATTACGAGCAGATCTTGAAGTTTATGGTACATGAGGAGAACTCTGCGAAACATTTTTCCACTGCAGCCGGAACAGACGCAAAGCACTTGCGTGAGGGCCATCTCAAACAGAGTTTTATTTACATGTTGATTGATCCCCGCATATCGAGAAATTTGCCAGGCGAGCGTTCGTTTCTGGATCCATTAAGCATTTGGTCACGGTTTCTGGATGCTATTTTCTATGTGGGCAAGGGAAAGTCTTCCCGGCCTTATGCACATCTCTATGAAGCCATGAGACAGCATACACGGGCTCATCAGCAGCAAGCGCGTACAACAGAAGCAACTGCGCCTGAGAGAAGACGTAGAGGCGCACCAATTGGACGTCGTCTGTTGCAGCCGGACTTCTTTAAATCACCACCACCGCCGGGAAGTGCTCCAGCTGGTAGCAAGAAACTGCAGCGTATACTGGACATCTGGCAACATGGCAGTGGCGTCGTCTGCCTGCATGTGTTCCATAATATTCTGCCAACTGATGCCTATACACGCGAGGCGTCTATTATTGACGCCATGGGCCTCATCCATTTGACCAATTTGAAGCGTGGAAACTACTATGGACCTGCTCGAATGTGGACCATGAAACAGAAGAAGCAATTGGGCATAGCTCTGCTTCACAAAGCTCTCCACATGTATTTGGCCGAGGGGGAATCGCAATTGTCACCAAGTGATTTAATTTAGGATTCATTTCTATCTATTTTAGTAGTTAGTACCATGTGGCTAGGTGCAACTCAAGTTAAATGGCTATAAAGAAACGTATTTAGCCGGATCTCAATTAAATAAAGTAGACAATATAATTTATATCGCCAGAACTTAAGGAAATAAAAGTACATTTTAAAATTTTCCTAAATTATACCAAATAAGTTATTTTTTGGTATTTTCTGCTACTTGTCCATATACTTGTCCCTTTCCAGCACATTACCTCATGTTTTCAACTTGTTGAGCGGATCCACGCTTGCCACAATTATAAGAATTGTGGTGCAAGTGGTGTTTTTTTTTTGTTATCTTCGTATAACAATAATAACATAAACAATTATTAAAAATATTGTAGAATTACTGCCAAATGAATAATATTGCTGTTTTTATTTACTCCGTTTATTTTATTTATTTATTTTCTTGTATTTCAATTGGCAACAGTGTGCGTATAGTACCAGCAACAAGCATTTAGTTTATTTTTTTTAATTTTAAATTTTTATATGACCATGGAAAAATTATGACTTTGAGTGAAAACAATTAATAATATAATATTTTATATGCATACTTAACATGTATATTTGTTTCCACCTTGTTTTTCGTTTCGTATGTTTCCATTGAATTTGCAGCAACTGTGTATCGCACTACAATCAACTTTTACCTTAGTTTTCTGGCCCTTAAATAACACAAACGAAAAAGGGATGATGATGCATTTGCGTTTAATCTGCGGACCAACCACCACAATATAGCAACAACAATGCACCCGAAAAGTATGCTGCACATTTTCGACAACAACACATCTAAACGTTTAACTGCCGACTGAAATTTCATTTCATATTGTGCTTACAATTCTCAACTGGTTCTAGTCCGACTTGAATGAGGTGGTCGTTGTTTGCCGTGCTTAGGTTATCTTTGCGCAGAGGCGATATCGTAACCAATGAAGTTCTACTGAGGTGCGATTATTGCTAGTTGAAAACTTTAACCAATACCCCGCCATGGGGACGTGAAATACCGTCCACTACGGCAATTTTTGGAAGCCCGAGAGGGCTAATTAAATAATTAATTTTATTCTAGTTTAAGTTGACCACTGTGGCCACAATTAAATCAAAAAGTGGTGTTTTGCTGCGGCTCGATAAAGGTATGACTGAACATGATACAATTATACATAATAGTATAATTGTATCATGTGACTGAAGACTTGAGTGTACGAGTTATTTTTAAAGTTGTACGTACAACCGTAATTAGTAATGTTTGAATTTCTGGAACGGCAGAAAAAACGGGTGTTGCCATTTCCGTTTTTTTCCCGTCAAATTGAAGTAGCTTTTATTATTTTACTTTTACTTACTATAGTTTTGAGAGTTGGTTTAATTGAGCTTATGTTGAAATGTTAAAAATATGTATATTTCTATAGGAAAAATATCGATATTGACATATTTAGTGAATTTAGTAAAAACAAAAAAAAAAAAAATGTTTAACGCTATATTAAGTACAAGGTTCATATTTAAACTTATTTTTAAATTAGAAATGTATTCACTCAAAATTTTAGGTATGATGATGCGCAAAATGTTGACGATAAATTAAATACATTTTTCAATTTGTTTACATTAATGTGTATAATAAATTAATTTCATTTGATGTTTAGTATAAAATTATGTCTTTATTAATGAAAAACAAACAACACATTATTTTATAGAAATCATATTTTTTCTTAACTTTTTCCCTTGGTATTCCGCTTTTTTTAGCATATTTTTTCGTTGATCAAGCTTTTTTTTTGCTCAGGAGAATATGACATCACTGGTCTACATCAGGAAGGCAATAGAAATGCAAATGCGAATTTGTCTGTTATTTAATTTGTGATAAGTTTTTAGTGAATGCTACGCAGAAGTTGGTTATTCGATTACTCAGGTCTAATAATCTTCATGGCAGATATTTTCACTGCAGTCATATTTCCGCGAAAGAAGCTAGTTTAACAGTTATTGCGGCAAATTAAAAGTGTCAGAACTGGCGAAAAAATAGCTAAATAACTAACGCTCGGCGGCAGTGGGTAGTAGTCGAGTTTCAGTGCATTCAGTCGACGTTCGCAATCACTTTTAGGAATAATCAAAGTAAAGTTTATGCATTATTTTAATTACATTTCAATTTGCTCTCATTTCAGATCCCTGTCCGTGCTGAGCAACAGTGGTTTGAGGCTGCACACCATTACGGGGCAGGATAAGGTGGAGGAAATATTTAGCAAGGAGAATACGGAGCAAATAAAGATTGTGGAGCGGCTGTTCAACAGTTCCCTGGTGGTGCTGGTCACCGCGCAGAAACCCAACTGTTTGAAAATGCTGCATTTCAAGAAAAAACAGGATATCTGCAATTGTTTTTATCCCTCGGAAATACTTTCTGTGCGCATGAATCGTCAGCGTTTGATTGTCTGCCTTACTAAGAGCATACACATACACGATATACGCGATATGAAGATCCTGCATTCCATCGAGAATATTGCACCTAACGAGCTGGGTCTCTGTGCTCTTTCCCTCAATTCGCACCTGGCGTTTCCGATCTGTCAGTCCAGTGGAGAACTGCGCATCTTCAACGCGAGCCAGCTGAGAACCGGAATGACCATTAAGGCCCATGACACACCCCTCTCTGCATTGGCTTTTTCGCCCAGCGGCGCTCTACTGGCGACTGCTTCCGAGCGGGGCACTGTGATACGTGTCTTTTGCGTGAAGAACGGTCAGCGAGTACAGGAATTCCGCCGTGGTGTCAAGCGATGTGTCCGCATTGCATCCCTTGTTTTCGCAGTGGACGGGAACTTCCTCTGTGCATCTTCTAACACTGAGACCGTGCATGTCTTCAAGATAGATACGAAAGCGGTGGAGGTTGCAGAACTGAAGGCCATTGGTAAGTAATTCGCATTATTTCATCAACCTTTACTCATAGTTGTTTATTCCCACAGCCGAAGTGGCAGCCAAGTCTGAAGAGGCAACCGCAACGCTAGCCAAAGCACCTGCACCAGGAAAATCTACAGAAACACCAGCAGCGGAGGAATCCGTTGAATCTCCTTCTGCCGCCAGCTGGGGAGGCATGTTTACAAAAGCGGTGTCATCGCTGCTTCTGCCGTCTCAGGTGAGCGATGTACTCGCCCAGGATCGTGCCTTTGCCACCGTGACCTTGCCACAATCAGGTCTAAAGAATATATGTGCCCTGACGCGCATACAGAAAGAGCTACGTCTGCTAATTGCCTGCGAGGATGGATTTCTCTATATGCACGAATTCAATGCAGAACGTGGCGGTGCCTGCAAATTATTGATGGTACACGATCTACGCGGTGCCCTAGAGGATGTCATTGAATTGCAGCTAAGCGAGAGTGTACTAAGGGCGCAGACAGTGATGCCGCAACAATCCCTAACGATACTGAAGAGCTGTGCGGCTAGTGTGCTCATCGAGAACCCGGAACCAACAGGGCCCGATAATAGCTATGCTGCAATATTACGCGGAGAGCAGGCGGATGCAATGTCAGGTGAGTTTAGTTGTGAAACCCAAAAAACCCAAAAATCCAAATGCTTATTCAATGCTTACTCCTATAGATTCCGCCAAATTTCGCAAGCTTTGCGATGCCATTGACACACCCTCGAAGCTATACGATGAGCGACAGTTTCCACCCGTAGCCATTGCTGCGAAGGATTGACGACGTAAGGGCCACAAGGATATGGTTTTTGTAGACAGATCACTGTGTGATGAGCAAATACGCTCTCTACATTTCTCCCCAAAAAAATGTTCAAAAATCTAAAAAAGAATCCAAAAAAAGTTAGCTGATTATTTAAACGTAATTTAGTTTTAAATGAAAAACGAAAAGTAAAAAATTAAAAAAAAGTAAAAATACTCGACAGAGAAAAATCGCAAAAATAGTATTTTAGCTAAGACAACTTTTAATATTTAATTTGTATGCTACGCAATATTAATGTCATTTTGTATATAACTACTATAGAACGGAAAGTCCTGACTTTATCGACAGAATTTCACAGTGTTACCTCTCATTCCGGTCTCTCTATGTATTTATTAGTAGGGAAAACTACACTAGGCTGTTGTATATCTTCGAAAGCTCAACAAATATCTAAATGTATACAAACTAATCAAATAGATGCTGCTGGAGTAAAAGATAATCAACTAAAATGTACCTTAAACGACGATGAGCAACAAGAAACGTATTCAATTAGCTTTGCAAGCAAAATAATAATGTAATTAAAATAAATATATTTTAGAGATGAGAAATTTAAGTATTAACAACTCAACGAGATGTTTAGGGAGAATATAATAATTAATGTATATTTAAGACTCTTCAAAAACAAAACTTTAAATCGAAACTCACAATCAATTCAAATCAAATGTTTAGAGCCAAAAATTTGTCCAAAAATAAGAGTCATCTCAACGTAACCGAAATAACAATATTAGAAACTTACAGAATAAATGTAAAACCAACAAAAAAGTAATTAAAAGAAACTGCAAAACCGATATGGTTTAAACCAATTTTATGAATGTGTCTTTTTAATACTTTGCAAGGTAGGCTACAAAAATATTCATTAAAATTAGTATGAATCCTTTAACTCGAATAGATTTAGTTGTTAGACTCTTTATTAATTTTTGCGCCGATAAAATATCTTTAAATGCAGTGACTTACTTGAATTTCGGAAATCTAAATAAGAAAAAGGATTGAACGCTATTTTAACAAGATATAAGAAATTCAAGACTGTGATTTAGATTTGTGTCTATGTAATCAGAAATTCGTTGCTTTGATAATTAACTTTTTTGTAAAACAAAGAAAGATCTTTCAAACTCCATTGCTTAATTTGCTTACTCGTTGGTCTGAAGGTTGTTCTGGCTGCTGTGGCTCGTGACGATGGTGGTGGTGATGATGATGATGATGGTGATGATGCCGTTGTTGCAATAACTGTACTGGAGGCTCTTCCTGTTCCGGCTTGCTGTCTTCCTTTTCTGGTGTCTCTGGTTCCACGCTCATCTGCGTTCCCTTATCGAATTTCCAGCCAATATCGGCCGGAGGCGTGGCCGACTTTTGGGACTTGAGCGAAAACAGTGAGCCAATCTGTTTGAGTTTACTATGAACTGAGGCTTCAACATCACCTGAACTTTTCAGACTTTTGCTCGATATGCCTAAGGATTTGGAACGCGACGAAAGCGATTTGGAGCATTTTGATTTGCCTGATGAACCCGACGAGGAAGAAGATGTGCCGTTGGAGTCCGCACTGGCATGGACAGGCTTAGTGGTAATCCAAATGCGTAAAGCAAACATAATCTCCGCCATGAACGCGTCCCTTAACGAGATCTGTTGAAGCATATTGTATTCAAAGTTAAGAAACTAGTTTCCTATTAAAAACTCACCTTTTCATCGATGGCTACTGTTTTGACATTCCAAAGAAATTCTACACAACCGAGGACCATGGCTGCCATTAAGCCCAATCCCAAGACCAGAAAAACTCCACCCACATTCTCCAGCCCCAGCTCCGGCGTATCAGCATTTCCCTCCTCATCGCCCTCACAACTACCTCCGCCGTGCATTTCCTTCCACCACTTACGCTTCAATTCTGAGAGCACACCCAGCTCACCTAATCTTAAGACGGCACCACTCACGAGCTTTCGATAGGGTGAATCTGAAAACGTAAATGGGTGATTACCGATGATCTATCTTATGATCTGTGTATTAAACTCACTAAATGGCATGGCGATGCCATAACTCTTGTAGTCCAACCATCCTCCAATCTGCATTAGATCACATTTACGTTCCACGTTGTACTCCAACGTTGTAGATTCCATAAAGAAGGCAAACAGATTTTTGCCTTTCTACACAGAACGACAGAATTAAGTAGGGAACTTTATCGTTTAGGTCAACTCACCTGCACCCGCTCTACGCCCTCATCGTTTGTTTTGGTGAATACTGATGGTGAGGCACTTTCCATGGCCGTCCACATTTTTTGATAAGTACTAAAATTGGAATCCCTAAAAAAACCCATTGTAGAGCCGCCACGAAGAACTCCGTACTTAATTTTTGTTTGGGCAGCCAAATCTTCGGCATTATTTATAGAGCTGGCTTGCCGAGAATTGGTTAAAAAGGCAGCCAAATTTGCTGTGTAGGAGTTTAACATCATGAGAGCAAAGAACCACCACATTCCCGTTACCAGGCGGGTAGAAGCAGCTCTGGAAAATGTAAGAGTTTAGTCAGAAAGGACTTCACTTGAACCCTACTCACTTGGGTAATATATCGCAACCTTGACCCATAAGAGAGCCAATGGAGAGCCACATGGTGTTGTACAAAAACCAAACATTTTCTACTTCTTCGGGCTCTTTGCAGGGATGTGGATTCTCCCAATCGTCGGGTGCCATGCGGGCCAATGCAAAAAGTAAGAAGGAAATGAATAGATAGGCGCTACCCATATAAATCCAAACATCCAAAGAGAATGGTGACAGAAAGGAAAACAGGTCTGTGGGTGCTATTGGTGGTTTGGAGAATAGAATGCTAATGCCCAGATTCATAAACGGTGGCGTAAAGTCAACTGCTTGTCGTCGCGATGACGTCATCGTCAGGTCGCATATGCCCAGGTCAGCATTCTGTACAAGAGTGGAAATCGAATAGTTACTTATATGCCTGGCATATTACAGTTTCGTTTTATTATACTCGTATTATTTACTCACCCCGTCGAGAAGCTGTTTAACTATACCGTCCCACGTTTGGGTCAACTTATTTAAGCTGCCGTAATTGCCATCGGGTGACATGCGGAATTCATATTTGAAGTTCAGCATGCGAGCTATGTTATCGATGAGATCAATGGAGTACCCCTCGTAACGTGCATTTCCTTGCAGAACTTGACCCTCTTCGGGTTCTTTCAACGTTAGAAAAGGTGCTCCAATGCGCGAGGAGACTATAAAGGTTTTGTTCATTAACTTCTGTCCAACGCGCTTCTCGCTCTCCTCATCATCGTTAATCATATCCAAACCATTGACGGGATCCCAAATGGCCAGGTCCAGAAATCCACCCGCATCGATTTCCATAAAGCGCAAGCTAAAGAAGCTTCGCTGTCCATATTCGTTGAAGTCTACTCGACCAGTGGCTACCTCCTCGGATCGCTGTCAAATAAAGGTTTACAGGTTTACAATAAGCAATATATAAAGATAAATAGTAAAATCTCTTGTCGTACCGCTTTCATAAACTCTATGATGCGTCTGCCATGTGCCCAGGATTTTTTTCTTCTGCATTCAACTTGTGGCGCTGTCAGTTCCTCAATAATTCCCAGTTCAGTGAGGCCCTTGGCGAAGAGCCAAACTGCATCGTTCAATAATATCATCTGAGTTTTGACCTGGGTGGGTAGAACGTTATAATAGCGTTCTTCTTTTTTCTCACGTTCCTCCCAGTCATGAACAACATTCTTGATATGAAAATCTGTGGGGTCCATTAAACGCACTGTTGTTATATTTGCTTCCACGTTCAAGATTTCCCCCAACTCCAGGGTGTGTGTGTCCAATAGGGGTATAAAAATGCTCTGAACGTGGTGAAGTTAATGAAATTAATTGTATGTACCTATGTATATTCAGTTAAGAATTATCCATACCTGATATTCGCCCAACATTTTCAACTCGTTTGCCTGATCTAGTATGTTGAGTAAGTTTTCGGGTGAACAGTGCAGTACGAGACAGTTATCCGTGGATAGTTTAATTTCCTTTAAAAACGGTCTATGATCATCATCTGGGCCGAGTTGCCTCACGGTAGTAGGATAACTACTTGGATCACCAATTTGCAATATATCCTGCAACTGTTGCAGCTCTGATGAAAAACCAAATGTTTTTAATAAAGGCAAGTGAACTTTAATTTATCACAAATACATACCTTTGTCGGATTCATAAACTATCGTAAAGCTGCGCCATCCGAAACTTTGTACAATTTCAGCAAAGCCACGTGCCAAAAGTAAACTGTCTGGATACATGTTCAACGTCATTGTTGAATGTTCATATAGGCGGTTGTCTGGTCGCCAGTCATACACAATATGTGGTATTTCCAAAGTATGACAAATGGAGGCAACAATATCTGAAAGAAGGATCACAACGAAAGAACTATCTTAAAACACAGACCATGGAATAAAGAATATTTTAACTAATTATTTATAATTACGTAAATAATTATTATAATCTATTATTACCTGAGCTGCTGCCTGTGCTGGGTCCAAATATTGCAATAACGCCCTGAGAAATTAGATCACAAACTAATCAAGAAGAAGTACTTCGATTTAGCATTGACACACATATATCTGTTAATTTATTTTTAATATTAACCTGCTTTTTCCATTATGAAGCTATCCTCAGTATCTGCATAGACCACAACTGGCACCAGTTCGATATTTCTTTCCAAAATATTGGCACGATCCACTGCAGTGCGAAATGCAATTTCCGCTTCATCATTTTTGGATGCGAAAATGCTGCCTAGAAAATCAAAAATAAGAAAATATGTATTGGTACACACACATACATTTCTGCGAGTGTGAATGACCTAGTTTATTTCAAGACTCACCCAGCATAAACTGATCCCTGGCAAAGCTGCCATGCAGCATTAGAATATAAAGGACACACTTAAGAATCATTTTACTACAGTTAAAACATGGTTTGCAACTGTTTTAAGAACTTTAAACTCTTTGGCTGATGACGTAAAAATTGTGAGAACTTGTTCAGCTGAGTGCAACTGCAGTGTGCAGAGGTTTTGAATACAATGAGCTACATTTGTCGCCCGTATATAAGACAGAACTAAATTATGCTAATTTTAAAAAATGTATGTATATGCACGGTTGCCATGTAAATTGCAACAAAAATTAATGACAATAGAACCAATTTCATTAAAAAACGAACTTATTGCTTTGCAGTATTCTTCGATAAAAATGTAAATTGCTCTCATATAAAATAAATCACACAGCAACAAAACTGCTTTCTATGTATTTAGTCGTTTTTAAACAAAGGTTATTTTGCAAATCATCAAAATTTTAATTAATAAAAGGGTTTTTTGGTCTAACTTAACAAGTGAACACTTTCACCAAAGTAAGCAGAGTTTAGGCAACTCTACTATTGGCCATAACTAACTATGTTTTATGACATTTAACGCCACGTATGAGCTAAATTAACAATCATAAAACTTGTTTCACTAGAAAAATGTTTAAATTAAAAATGAAATGCGTAAACTTATTTGTATAAGGGTAATAATAAGGAGAAAATCAATTCCAATACCTGTACCAACAGGAAATAAACACCACTTTTAGTACAAATTGTGGCAACCGTGCACACATGTCATCAGCGAGCATATGCAAAGAGCGTGAGAGCGCCCTCTGTTGTTTGTTGTGCTACGCATGTTCAAAGAGTAGGAAAAGAGAAAATTCGTTGAAATTTCTTGGACCTCTGCCAGTGAATTAGGTATTTTTATTAATTTGCGTACATTTTGATTAATTTGTATTTAGGATTTGCTATCCTTAGACCTTCTTATGCCCAATATGATCGTAGAGTAACTGAAATTCGTTTATGACCTCTTCCATGCATCCTCTCGTATGTTACCATCCATAATATGTTTATTTTGGATTATTTTTATGCTGCAGCTATGAATTGAGGTACTGATATGAAGTGCTGATGTATTGCTCAAAGGATTGAGTTTTAGATAATCACACAATGGTACTGCCATAAGCACCAGGATACCTTATAACGTACTTACACTATAACAGCTAGAGACGTAATTCTTTTTTGTTAGGTTCGTGTATTGTATAGGCAGGTGAAGTTTGTGTCTGATGACCAATTTCTCCTCCTCCTCTCCCTCAAATTTCCAAAACTGTTTTTCAAACTCGTACAGCATTCACAGTTTTAAAGTCACTAACTTATGATTTTGTACAAACAATGCTTATAATGCTTAGAATAATTGTTGCGATTTTGAGCTAAATTAAACCATAAACAAAGAAGTTATGAAGGAAAGTAGTGACGCATAATTTTCATTCATACGTTCGCCTTACGATTCTGTAGCCTAATGCATAGAGCATTGGTCTTGAAATCGAATGGTTGTGGGTTCGATCCCGCGGTCGGACGGTCGTACAAAAATGTTTTTTTTTTTAGTTTGTGCTTTTTCAATTCATATTTTTGCATTTTTGTTTTTTGTGTTTTTTAGACCCTGTACTTTAAAAAAGTACAAAGGGTCTATTAGGTTTGTGCAAATGACATTTGTGTGTAACAGGCAGAAGGAGACGTGGCAGACCCCATAAAGTATATATATTCTTGATCAGGACGACGAGCTGAGTCGATATAGCCCTGTCTGTCTGTCCGTCTGTCCGTCTGTCTGTCTGTCTGTCTGTATGAACACCTAGATCTCGCAATCTATAAGAGCTAGAGACTTAATTCTTTTTTTGTTAGGTTCGTGTATTACATAGGCAAGGTCAAGTTTATTTCAAATGTTTGAAAAGTCATCCCCCTCCCCCTCAAATTCGCAAATATATTCCTAGCATGTACAGTTTTAGAGTCACTGTTTTCCTTTTTTTGCATGAATAAAGCTTTAGATGCTTTGCATGTTTGGTGCGAGTTGCAGCCCAATCGGATTATAAACACCAGAGATATTTGACAAACAATTTTCAGTACTGACCATGTGGGTGGGGGAGGGGGAAGCCACAGTGTACGCGGCCACTAGGGCGTATGCGTGATTTTTGATTGTGAGTATGAATGTATGTATGAGTATTGGTTATTGTTTGTATTTGAGCGAATAATTGTATGTATATGTGTTTGTGTGTATGTGTGTATGTGTGCATGTGTATGTGTATGTGAGTATGTTCATATATGCTGCTGCTGTTACCGACGCCCAGGGCAAATCAAAGTACAGGGTCTCCAACTGTCGGTTGCGTCCGACTGTAGCTTTCCCTACTTTTTAGACCCTGTACTTTAAAAAAGTACAAAAGGGTCTATTAAGATTGTGCAAGCCCGAAATGTATGTAACAGGCAGAAGGAGGCGTGGCAGACCCCATAAAGTATATATATTCTTGATTAGGACGACGAGCTGAGTCGATCTAGCCATGTCCGTCTGTCCGTCTGTCTGTCCGTCTGTCTGTCCGTCTGTCTGTCCGTCTGTCTGTCCGTCTGTCTGTCCGTCTGTCTGTCCGTCTGTCTGTCCGTCTGTCCGTCTGTCCGTCTGTATGAACACCTAGATCTCGGAAACTGTAAGAGCTAGAGACATCATATTTGGCAGTTAGATGCCCCTATAGTGCAAGCAGATCAAGTTTGTTTTAGATTTTTGATACCTGCCCCCCCTCCCCCAAAAACCGCGAAAAACTGCCACACCCACAATAAAGATACAAACTTGTGTTTTGGCATACGATAATCTTATGATAATCTTTATCTGTGCTGTGAATTGTGGCTCAATCGGATAATAAACACCGGAGATATTCAAGATTCAATTCCCTGTACTAGGTAAGGGGGTAGCAGCGCAAGCGTATGTGTGGTTGCATGCAACTTTGCGCTATGTGTGCTTGAGTGAGTGTTAGCCTGTGTGTGTGCAAAGGAAAGTACAGGGTCTCCTACTGTCGGGTTGAATCCGACTGTAACTTTCCGAGTTTTTTAATATGTGCCTTGTTAAACTTAAATTATATTAAGATGCTAAGTACAGGGTCTCCTACTGTCGGTTGCATCCGACTGTAGCTCTCCGAGTTTTTATCTTATACGTATTCACTATGTAGTGTGAATATACGTATAAGTTATGGTTTTTGGGTGTAAGTACATACTACAACTCTACTAGTATACTTGTGTTATAGGCCGTTTACGCTCAGGGCATGGTTGGCTGCATCTTTTATAATCCAAACTAAAAATGATTGTATAGCCGTTTAATAGATGAATCAATTAATGTAAGAACTATTCATCGTTTGACAGTACAAACATATAGTCACTGAAGAAAAACACTTGATCATTTTGCCTCTCTTCAAATTTCCAAATCTTCTTTGATAGAAACAATTAAATGCTCTTGACGAGATCAAAGACATTTGGGGAAATCAAAAACAGCCAAGAGCAAGCACATCATAATATTTGGCACACACTACAAGAATCCCCTCGCAAACATAACAAAACGAAGGAAAATAGAGAACAAAAACAGAGATGGAACTGGCGAATGCCCGCTAGACTGGATGCCGCCTACGTCATCGACAAGCGTGATAAATAATATAATGCAGCAGAAAATGAATAATTCCCACAGAGAACCAGGGAGCGAATGTTTTTTAGAGAGAGCTAGAGAGAAAGAGAGCTTGTGAAAGAGGGAGAAAAACACAAAACATGTGGTTCTCCTCTCGAGAGCACACCAGAGTCAGATCGAACAGTTAGCCAGTCAGTGTGCGTGCTAAGCGCTCCAAGTTTGGATGCTGCGAACCGCGTGGAGCAAGAATCCGTAAATAATATTGGAAAACACTACAGATATTTTGAAATTTACGTAATTTTGTAGTGATGTGTATGCGTGTGCTTGTATATACTACATAGATGGAAAATCATCAACGAAATGGTTGCTGCATTTACATTTAGAAAATTCAATTAGAGTAAAGTGCGTTGAGTGTGACAGAATTTTCGCATATTTATCATTCTTTTTTGGAATCGGAAAGCAAAGGAAAATGCATTTGTATCCAGTTTACATTTATGTTGTGCTATTTATAAAATACGCCCTCGCCGTTGGCGCCGACGGGCCTACAAGAATTACAGTGGGTAGGTGCCTCAAAGAAATAAATAAATAATAAATAAATCAAGTTTATTATTATAATAACAAACACATGTACACATTACTGTATACATACATACGTATTTCAGGTGCCATTTTCTTTGAGAATGAAAAGGAAATCGAGTTAAGCTTCGACCAGGCCCTTCGTGAAGTGAACAATTTGAAATTTGTCCAACTTCAATTTGCCCCAATCAAGCGATATATGCCCACAAATGATAGTTTTCAACTGCAACAGATCAGTAAGTACATCCGATTTATACTTATCGTAGTTTTCAAAAATCTTCCGTGTTAGCTTGTGAACTTATTTCCAATGGCGTTGCGGCTATTTTCGGACCAAGTTCAAAGGCAGCTAGTGGTACGTGGTGATTGTAATTTGCTTTTCTTCTCTGTGACCATATGTTCTGATCATTTTGTTCGACTTGTTTCCCCCGACAGATATTGTAGCGCAAATAGCAAACACGACCGGCATTCCACATATAGAATTTGATTGGAAACTCGAGGCTACACGTCAGGAGCATTTAAATCATCAGATGACGGTTAATGTGGCCCCATCATTATTAACGTTGTCTCGTGCCTATTTTGAGATCATCAAAACCAACTATGAATGGCGCAAATTTACATTAATCTACGAAACCCCAGAGGGTAAGTAATTTTATATAATCTCTCGATTTCTTAGACTCGCCTCTAAGGCAGAATAGGGGTATCGCAAAAAAAAAAAAAATTGTTATGGAATGATCTTCTTATTATAGTTCTATTAAAATTGTCATTCACTTACTTTCAGGATTAGCCCGCCTTAAGGACCTTTTGAACATTCAAGCTCTTAACAGCGATTTTCTTAAGATGCGAAACTTAGCTGATTACGAGGATTTTCGCGTACTATGGAAAGATGCAGATGAAACTTTTCATGAACATCACATAATATTAGACTGTGATCCGAAATCTCTAAAGGAATTGCTGAAAGCCTCCATAGATTTTAAGCTACAGGGTCCATTTAGAGTAAGTTGGAAATCCATCTAAATGATAAAAGTAATTAATTGATTAATTATTCTAAAGAATTGGTTTCTAACGCATCTGGATACACACAGTTCTGGACTTAAAGATATCTATAATCAGGACTTCAAGGCGAACATTACTTCGGTGCGCTTGAAAATTGTTGATTCAAATCCGTATGCACGGAAGAAGACACGGTTCAGTAAAGTGGATGTAAGTGGTGATTCGATTTTGCTTTATTAATTTATTATTTTTAATATACTTAACTTTTCTAGGAAATTTTGAATAGCCAAATGATGCTACCCATTCTAATCTATGATGCTGTTATCCTCTTTACAAACTCTGCCCGGAATGTGATTGCTTCTATGGGGCAATATTATCCGCCCAGCAGTCACTGTGGGCTAGCTTATGCCACTCCTTGGTCAATGGGGCCATACATTGTGTCGGAAATGAAAAGTATATCGGAGGATGATGTTGAACCCAATTTCAAGACGGAAAACATGAAACTTAATGAGTATGGAGAGCGTACAAATTTCAATCTAGAAATCTATAAGCCAACTGTTAATGAGCCGCTCATGGTTTGGTCTCCAGAAAATGGCATTAAAGTCAGAAAGCTGAGTCCAGTTATGGAAAGTTCAGCACCTGCGACAGATTTCTCAGAGCAACGAAAGGTTTACACTGTGGTAACGCACTTTGAGGAACCTTACTTTATGATGAAGTGGGTAAAATTGAGTAAGAGGGAACGCTACAATTTCGAAATAATATGAAATTTATCTTCAGGCAAGATCATGAAAACTTTAGGGGTCAAGAGAAGTTTGAAGGATATGCGGTGGATCTGATTAGCAAACTGTCTGAGCTTATGGAATTTGATTATGAGTTTATGATTGTCGATGGAAATGGAAAGTACAACCCTGAGACTAAACAATGGGATGGCATTATACGCAAGCTTATAGATCATGTGAGTCTCGGATAACCTAGAACGTTATGTTGTTAATAAACACAAATCTTTAAATAGCACGCCCAGATCGGAGTCTGTGATCTAACAATTACTCAACTGCGTCGCTCTGTTGTGGATTTTACAGTACCTTTTATGCAGTTGGGTATCAGCATATTACATTACAAGAAACCACCGGAGCAGAAAAATCCGTTTGCTTTCTTGGATCCGTTTGCACCGGAGGTATGGATGTATGTGATTTTTGCACAGCTCGTTATGACGTTGGCCTTTGTGCTGATTGCCAGGTAATCTAGAACTTTCATTAAATAATTCCTAATTAACATTACAATTTTCAGACTTTCGTATCGGGAGTGGATGCCTTCAAATCCAGCTATAGTCGATCCAGATGAGCTCGAAAATATATGGAATGTGAACAATAGTTGCTGGCTGATGGTCGGTTCTATAATGCAACAGGGTTGCGATATTTTACCCAGGTTGGATGCGTTTCACTTAGATAGTTACCATGCTACGCTCTCCTTATAATTTGTTTCTTTCGATCCAGGGGTCCTCACATGCGCATTCTAACGGGCATGTGGTGGTTCTTTGCCCTGATGATGCTCAGCACATACACCGCAAATTTAGCTGCCTTCTTGACCAGCAACAAGTGGCAAAGCAGTATCAAAAGTCTGGAGGATCTAATCGAGCAAGATGAGGTGAAATTTGGCAGCATGCGCGGTGGTAGCACTTCTCTTTTCTTTTCGGAGTCGAATGATACCGACTACCAGCGTGCTTGGAATCAGATGAAGGGCTTTAATCCCTCTGCGTTTACCAGCAACAATATGGAGGGTGTGGAGCGAGTGCTTAAGGAGGAGGGTAACTATGCGTTCCTCATGGAGACCACTAGCCTAACCTACAACGTCGAAAGGCGTTGTAAGCTGCGACAGATTGGCGGGCAGATTGGTGAAAAGCATTATGGACTAGCAGTACCCTTAGGTGAGTTCGATTTCAATTGAATTCGATTAATCGTTTATATTTAATAATGCTTCACATTTCCTTCCTATAGGCGCCGATTACCGCACCAATTTAAGCGTTTCCATACTCCAGCTAAGCGAAAAAGGCGAGTTGTACAAGTTAAAAGATAAATGGTGGAAGAATCACAATGCTAGCTGCGAACAATTTCACGAGGTGGACGGCGATGAGTTGTCCATCATTGAGCTAGGAGGTGTTTTTTTGGTCCTCGCAGGAGGTGTGTTGGCTGGCCTAGTACTTGGTATATTTGAGTTTCTATTGAATGTACAAAATGTGGCTGTCGAGGACCGAGTTACCCCATGGCAGGCTCTCAAGGCGGAACTGATATTTGCGTTAAAGTTTTGGGTGCGAAAAAAGCCGATACATATATCGAGCAGCAGCAGCAACGGGGATAAATCATCGAGAAGATCGTCGGCGTCCAGACACAGTTCCAAGGAGAAAACACGCAGCAAGACGGCCAGTTAGACAAGTTAAGTGGATCTTCAATAAATATTTTACTGAAATATAGACAGCGAAATACCCAATTGTAGTTGAGTAATTATTTTATATTTCTACATCTTAAATATAGAACTTTTCTATAGAGCTGATGTGTCTGCCAGCCATTTTTTATGCACCACTCTGCGCACTCTACATATTGCGTGGGCCTTTGCTCACACGCGATTTTATACTAGATTTACTTTTCATTATTTGGCTCATTTCCAGCTGCAGCCCATGCCAGAGTCTTTGTGGCCCAAACTGTGCAGATAGTGTGGCCATTGTATTGTCTCTCCATAAAGACAAATAGCTCTGATATTGCTGCTAAATTAAGCAGCACTCTCCCAAGAATTTCATTTTGCTTCTCCAAAAAACTAGAAATGTTTTATTTTTTAACAGCGTCTCAGTGCCTCGTGAGAAGCGCCCCGGATAGGTTCCAAGTGGCCATATGGTTCTGAGTTCTCCAAAGAAAATTCTGCTATTTCGTCGTGTTGAATATTTTCAAAGTTCGTTTGGGATATTTTTTATATGATGTTAATATGTATATACGCATAAAGTGAATTGTGAAGTGTTGCTATATGCTATTTGTATTATATAAAAGATGTGCACTTAATAATTTAGGATCTTTAGCTTCTAAATAGAGATATGTGTTCTCTAAAGTGGCTAGTTCTGCTCGCATTGGCTGCTAGCAGCTCAGCCAATGATGAAGGATTGGTGGTTAAAATAGGTAAGTACATAGTTCCGCGAGACAGATAATGAATATTAAAATATGTATTGCAATTGAATATTTTAAACATTTGATTTGATTGTCGTATAAAGAACTAAAAGAGTAAAGAGAGTAATGAAACATTTTATTAAGGTGCCATATTCTTTGATACCGAAATGAATCTGGCTGAGGCTTTTGACTTGGCTATTAAAGAAGTAAATGCGCTCAGTCCTGAGCTTCAACTCGAACCCATCAAACACTACCTAACTATAGACGACAGTATTGTACTTCAGGATGTATGTGAGTATTCAATAACAAGTAGTATAAAGTTCTTAACATTTATTTGGGGTATTCTTTTTTCTTAGCTTGTGACTTGATAGGAAATGGTGTCGCAGCTATTTTGGGACCAAGTTCAAAGACGGCCAGTGGTGAGTTGACTTTCTATCGACAAAAAGTTAAATTATTTTTAAACGAAATTCAGCGTCATAAAATTATTGTTGTTGCCGGAACAGTCTAGACAGTCACAGCACATGTGTGTACAAAAGAGGAGGGGGAGAGCCTAAAAGAGAGACATATAGTACAGATAGGCATAATGAGCGCCTTGCCTCCCTAGTATTCAAAGTATATAAATATTTTAAAATTATGCCACTAACCTCGATAATGATTCTTGGCGTTTCTCATAAAATTGGCAACAATAAACATAGGTTTTAAATATTTTGCAGTAAATAAACTCAAAACATGAGATATTTTGCGAATTGTTTTTTGGCGCGTTGCCAGATAAATACGTTCTATTTAGATACAAATGTATACGTATCTTGAGTGTCTTGATGTGTTTTGCTCACCACTTTTCTTGTATGTTTTGTTAGTTCCCCAAGTCTTTCTAAACAAATATACACATTCGCTCAATATTCTATTCACATTTTTCTTTTTTCCCTCAGATATCGTCGAGCAGCTGTGCAACATGACGGGCATTCCCCATCTGCAATTCGATTGGCATCCACAGCCATCCTCTCGGGAGCGTCTTAATCACCAGATGTCCATTAACGTGGCACCATCAGAGGTTGTACTAGCCAATGCCTTATCCGATATACTACGCAGTGCATCTTTCAAATGGAAATCTTTCACAATTGCCTATGAGAAAAATGCACGTGAGTAGAACAAAGTAGACACAGATATGGAAGCATAATTATGGTTCATATATGTGATAGTATCTGTATTACCTAAATCTACCTTTAAATGCATATCAGTCTTGCTTAGAGATTTTCTTCGATCATTGTTTTTCAATAGACCTCACGCGATTACAGGACATTTTTGTGTGGAAACAGCTTCACAAGACTGGCATAAAGCTACAGGAATTTCAGCGTGGTGATGATTATCGCCTGCTTTGGAAACGCATTAGTAATTCACGAGAGAAGTACGTGCTCCTAGATTGTTCGTCCGACATAATAGCTGACGTGGTTAATGCCTCGATTGCCTTTAACATGACTGGTTCCTTTAATGTGAGTTTGTAATGTGCTGTGCATCAAGTAGCAAATAAAGTAACAATTCCTTTCTGTCTTTGTAGAATCTGTTCTTAACCAATTTGGATACGCATATCAGTGGCATCGATCGTTTCTATTCCCGTGATTTTCGAGTTACTGTGGCAGCTATCCGACTTCGTACCTATATTCCTCCTCCAGTTCACGATGAGATTGATGTATTTGAAGACAATGTGGATAATCGAGTAAGATTATTTAATTCCTGGGCTGGGTCATGTTCCAATTAGATATTCAGATGTTTGTTACTTAAAATGGGTAGTAAGCTCGAGACGTATTAATGACAATGACCTCAACATTGTATCGAAATTTTGTCCGTAGAATGGTTGCCAAAGTTATGGAAACAGGGGCAATCCCAAGATCTTTGTTGTCTTATACAACGCTCAAAGCTCTTTAAATTGTAGAAAGAAAAACTGGCTTAGAATCTCCATCTACATATATTAAAAAATATTCAAAAAGCAATTAAATAACAGAATATGCTTTGCTGTTCCAAACTGACCACATTTCGATCAAAATAGACTTAAAAAACTTTGGAAATTTTGGTCGTAGCTCTCATGACCGGCTCCAATTTCAAATACAACTGTATGGGTTTGAAACCAGTCACAAATTTGGTATTACGACCTTAGTGTGAATACAGCATACGTACATTAATGCTATTGTAGGCCTATAAGACTAGGAGCTAGGTATCTTACTGCACTCGATTGATCGATTGCGGTGTAACATACCCCTATTTATTTATTTCTGTTTAATTTCAGTTTGCTTCCATAGCCACTCAGCTCATTTATGATGCCACTGTGTTGTTCTATAATGCTGTCCAACGGCTGAGTAAGCTGTCAGGATTTTATACACCACAATTAAGCTGTGGACTTGGCTTCTGGCAACCTGGACCTCTTTTACTAAAGACAATGAAAGAGGTGTGTATCTGTTGAAGAAAATATTGAAATATTCTTCAGTAAAATTTGTATATAATCCTATTAAAATAATTTAATATTATAATTTAGTTCTCAGCGAACGAAGTAAAGCCGCCGTTCAAAACACAACGCTTAAAATTAACTCCAAATGGTCAACGGGAGGACTTTAATCTAGATGTATACAATCCGATCATCGATCGTGTTACACATATATGGAATAAGGAGCGGAAACTAGTCCTGTACGACAGGATCAGAGAGAACTCAACCAAAGCTCTGAAAGAGCTAAGACTTAAAAACAAAGTGGACTTCTCGCAAAATCCTGTTAAGTATACGGTTGCCACACGAGTCGGCATGCCCTACTTCGGGTGGAAGTAATTATGGACAAAAACATAAAAGTATTCATTAATTACATATATTATTTCTTATTAGAGATCCGCCAGAAGGCGTGCACTATGAGGGAAATGAACGATTTGAAGGATATGCTGTGGACTTAATCTATAAGTTGGCAGAGGAATGCAAATTTGATTTCAGCATTGAACCAGTTAAGGATAACAAATATGGAAGCCATGATCCGGCTACTGATGAATGGGATGGCATTATCAGGGAGCTAATTGACAATGTAAGAGTATATTGAATACTTAATCTCTTCAAATCAATATCTTAATACTTCTCTCCTACATAGAAAGCTCAGATTGGCATTTGCGATCTAACCATTACTCAGGCGCGTCGTTCGGTTGTGGACTTTACGGTTCCGTTTATGCAGTTGGCTATTGGTATCCTGGCCTATAAGGATCAACCTCCTCCGACCAACAGTTATCGCTTTTTCGAGACCTTTCATACGAATGTTTGGTTGCATGTTATAGTCGCAACAATACTGGTAGCAATGCTATTGATTTTTGTCGGTCGATTGGACTCTTATGAATGGGAACCTCCAGTCCTAAATGAGAATAATGAGGAGGAGCGAGAGAATACTTGGCATTTGCATAATACTATGTGGTTGGTAGTAGGCTCTATTCTCAACCAAGGATGTGATATACTTCCCAGGTAAATATTACGGAAGTCTTGAGGAAAATATAAAATATGTTCTATGGCATTACAATTACTTTTATATAATAATCTTAACTTCTTCCAGAGGCGCACCAATGCGAATACTGACCGCTTTCTGGTGGATTTTCAGCTTGCTCATCTCGCAGACATATATCGCCAATATGGCTGCTTTTATTACCTCCGCGAAGATGACTGACAGCATCTCTTCTTTGCAAGGTCTGGTAGAACAGAATAATGTACAGTTTGGTACTATACAAGGCGGATCCACCTCTCTATATTTCTCGGAATCCAATGATACCATTAATCGTCGGGCCTGGAACAAAATGTTATCCGTTAAACCAGATGCTTTCGCCAAAAGTAATGAGGAGGGTGTGAAACGGGTTAAAATGAACAAGGGCAAATATGCGTTTCTCATGGAGACCACAAGTATTCAATATTACACGAACCAGTATAATGATTTGACGCAGATTGGAGAGAGTTTTGGCGAGAAGCATTACGGTATAGCGGTGCCATTGAGTAAGTTACAATTTGAGTGTGGAAAGAGGATTAAATATTTCTAATGATTTTCTTAATTCAGATGCAAATTTTCGCTCCAACCTCAGTGTGTGTATTTTGAAACTCAGCGAAAAGAGTGAGCTCTATAAAATTAAAAATAGGTGGTTTAAGTCCAATAACTCTACTACCAGTGGTGGGGTGGCAAAGGATAGCAATCAGTTTGACATGAGTTCTGTGGGCGGACTGTTTGACCTGCTCATTGTGGGTGTGGTGATCTCCTTTGTTATCGGTATGGTTCAGTTCCTTTGGCGTGTGCATAAAATAGTTCTTAAAGAAAACGTAAGTCGCATTAGAAAGTTACAAATATTTATTGCAGATTACCATCATGTATTTCTTTCACAGATCAAACCCATGGTTGCATTTAAGGGTGAAGTTAACTTCCTGATTCGCGTCTGGTTAACACGCAAACCCACAAATGCCTATCGCCAGAGCCGTGATTCTACCTCGACGGGCTACTCGTCCGGAAAAATGTCTAGTTCATTAAGTGTGAAGAAGAGAAAAAAACTCGAAAATAGTTCGAAGAAAGAAAGCTTGTAAAATCAATTCAAATATAGCATTTATTTAAAATTAATCAAAAAAGACATATATTTAATTATTTCTAAAATAATTTAAAATTAATTAATTTAGTCTTTTGCCTAATAGTGAATAATAATATTAGAATAAAAACAAGAACTTTAAGTAAACTTTCCAGTATTATTATTATTTTTAAACTTGTTAACATCATAAGCCCTTTTTTTTCAGTGCAGGAATCTCAGCAATTTGTACACCCTGCATTGCAAATTGTTAAAAAAAAATTTGATAAAGCTACAATCGGACGCAACCGACAGTAGGAGACCCTGTACTTTGATCTGCCCTGGGCGTCGAGAATAGCTGCAGCATATGTATATGTATGTACCTACATACACATATACATGCATTTATAAATATACACTCATACATACAAATATACGCGCAAATACAAACAATAACCAATACTCATACAGAAATTCATACTCACAATCAAAAATCACGTATACGCCCTAGTGGCCGCATACACTGCGGCTTCCCCCCTCCCCTAGCCAAATGCCTAGTACTGAAAATTGTTTGTCCAATATCTCCGGTGTTTATTATCCGATTGGGCTGCAACTCGCACCAAACATGCAAAGCATCTGAATCCAGTGACTCTAAAACTGTATATACTAAGGACATTTTTGCAAATTTGAGGGGGAGGGGGATGAGACATCAAATTAAAAACATAAACTTGGACTGCCTATGTAAAACACGAACAAAAAAAAAAAAAAAATTACGTCTCTAACTCTTATAGTTTCCAAAATCTCGGTGTTCATACAGACAGACGGACAGACAGACAGACGGACATGGCTAGATCGACTCAGCTCGTTGTCCTGATCAAGAATATATATACTTTATGGGGTCTGCCACGCCTCCTTCTGCCTGTTACACACAAATGTCATTTGCACAAACTTAATAGACCCTTTTGTACTTTTTTAAAGTACAGGGCCTAAAAATCACGCAGACGCCCTAGTGGCCCCCTCCCTCACCCAAATGCCTAGTACAGAAAATTGTTTGTCCAATATCTCCGGTGTTTATTATCCGATTGGGCTGCAAATCGCACCAAACAATCAAAGCATCTAATTATAGTTTCTGAGATCTCGGTGTAGTGAGCATGCACTCAATATAACGTAAATGTGTATGCTTGGTTGCGTGTAACTTTATGATATGTGTGCATGTGTGAGTATTTGTTAGCGTGTGTGTGTGTGCAAAGAAAAGTACAGGGTCTCCTACTGTCGGTTGAATCCGACTGTAGCTTTCCGAGTTTTTTAATTTGTGCCTTGTTTAAATTAAATTATATTGAGATGCTAAGTACAGAGTCTTTTACTGTCGGTTGCGTCCGACTATAGCTTACCCAAATTTTTCAAACTGTAAACGTGTTATTTTTTGAGTTTATCTGTTAAAAGAATATCGGTTTCAAACACAGTGCATATTCTATGTATGAACATATGCATCCCTAAACCAAGAAGTGTACGTGGAGATACAAAGCAGGGATTCGAATGCATTTGAATTTAAATAGTCTTTGTTCAGGACTTGATCTACCGTTTTGCAATTCGGAAGCTACTTTTGGCTCTACTCTTGAGATTAACTTCTAATCGATTTGCTATATATTTTATATTACTTAGATCGCCTTCTGATTCAACAAGATTAATGATAGAGATAATATCAGTATTTTTATCATTTATCATTTTATTAATATTTCTTTACACTAATTAACGTGACCAAATGTTTCTATTATTCTTTTTAAGTGCAACCCATAAATGAGGTAATCGGCTCAATGTTTAAGACTGCCTCATTAACATTCTTATAAGGCAATTGCCACTTACGAGAAATAATTAACCCTTATTTGCACACTTTATGACCCGCACCATAAAATGGCCATTTAAATTACAAGGCAGAGCACACAAAAAGAGCAAGGATACAACCCATTTGGGCATTTTGTAAGTACTGAGCAATTTGTTGATGACATCGAAGTAAGCATACCCATAAAATGCAGACAGATTGTGGCAAAGGGAGCTGTGGGTGCTCCGAAGGTGAAAGAATTGTGGACATTGCTTCGGCTTGGCTCAACTTTAAGGCAAATTGTTCTCTTTGGCCTTAAAGCAGCTTACAATTTGGAGGCACTGTGGGGCAAGCCGCTTAACTGGCATAATCCAAATATCTCTGACCAGAACGCATTGCAGACTCTGCTTGACCCGGTTTTGCGGCAAGGGCCAAGGGTCATCAAAGTTGAATGCGAATGCGTCTCTTATGTTGGCTTCCCAAAAAAAAACTGAAATAAAAAAAATGAGGAAGAATTGCTTGTTAGGTCATAAAATTTCAATAGCTAGATGTACGAAATTGGGAGCAACCCCATGATAGGAGACAGAGCCTTAAAACTTAACTGCGATTAGGGTGCACTGACATTGTCGTCAATTCAATTTCAATCGAAACTGGTTCACACATTGTCAGCTCAAGAATAGTTCTATTTTTATGATCATCCATTTAACCAAGGGTTTGGTGCTAACCTTGCACAAGCTTAAAGCAAATATTAATTCAAAAGTTATGGAAGTGAATCAATAAATTATTTATTATTGAAAATCATGACATTTAATAATAATAACAGAGAGAGTACGTATTTAACACAGCTTATGAGTAACTATAAGTGCCGCAGTATATGGTAATCTACGCAATTCCAATAGTCGCATGCATTATTAATGCCACCTTCAGAAATCGTTAACCTTTTTTTTTTGTTAACTTTTTTACATCTCTATTAAATTGACATGTTCACCGAAAACACGAGTATTTTTCATGTGTCAAAAATGACAGACCGGAACAAGCTTATTAGCCCATGTCAAAACGTCCCCCTGATACTTCCCACTAAACCTTTTACCCAAAGCGAATGTTACCAATACCTACAAGAGCTGTGCAAACACAATCCCAAACAGAAGAAAAAAATCACACCAAGCTCAAAACCCATAAAAACAGACGCAGTCGATTGCCTCATCGTCGAAGCGGAAACAATTGACTCGATTACATAGCCAACAAAAAAATGAGAAACGGAGGGAAAAACAACCTGACAACATAAACATGAGGTGGCAATAAAAACAAGGAGAAAAAGGACAGAAAAAGGACTACAAGCAGAAGGGATGTGCTTGGAGAAATCATAGTCACGTGGTTTTCGCTTTCTGGTTTTGGTTCGAGCCAACTCTCCAGATTTGCCTTTGATTTTTTATTTGATTTCAATGTGTCTGACATTAATTTGTATTTTATTTTATGATTTAATTGGTTATTTTTTGTTATTTGTCATATTCTGAGTTTTGAGCCGCACTGTGAAATGTGTGTTTTACTATTTGTATTTTTTTGGTCAACATTTTTTTCGCAAATGGATGAAAAAACCACAAATTGTTTTATTGTGTTTTGCGGATTCAGTTTTAATTGTTATTTATAGACAGACATGTAAATTTTATAGGCCGTTTTAGTTATTGCCGAGTTAATTGGTTTCACACTTTGAAACGACTGCGGCATATGCTAAATATTGGTCATATCATTTCAAACTCAAAATTATTTCAAAGCAAAAAGGAAGTCCCTAGAGAGCCATACTCGAATGTGGCGTAATATAAATAATTGCAAGGCCGAGTGAAAGATCTATTTAAAACTGCTAATAGGTGATAGATAATTATTTTATCAAACACTAAATAGAAAGTATCTTCTTTGTGCAAGACAATTGACAGATGACAGTGTCATTATTCACAAGAGCTATACACAGATAAGTAGGTGAAGTTGTGTGTGTGGTAAAAAATATGTAATATCAATAATATAAAAAACCAAATAAATAAATAAAACAAAAGAACATGAATCAGATGTTTTTTTCGAATCATTTAATTAATAATTTTCAGCTTTTAATATTAGAATTTATATGACAAAATAAAAACCTAAAAATTCGGGAAAGCTACAGTCGGACGCAACCGACAGTAGGGGACGCTATATTTTGATTTGCCTTGGGCGTCGATAATAGCAGCAGTATAAATGTACATATTCACATAAACATACACATGTACCTATAAATATACACTTATACATACAAATATACGCGCAAATACAAACAATAACCAATACCAATACCAATACAGAAATTCATACTCACAATCAAAAATCACGCATACGCCCTAGTGGCTTCCCCCCTCCCCCAGCCAAATGCCTAGTACATATAATTTATTGTCCAATATCTCCGGTGTTTATTATCCGATTGGGCTGCAATTTGCACCTAACAATCAAAGCATCTAAAGCTTTATTCATCCAAAGAAGGAATCCATATCTAAATCTGTACATGCTAAGAAAATTTTTGCAAATTTGTAACACACGAACCAAACAAAAAAAAAATTACTTCTCTAGCTCTTATAGTTTTCGAGATCTCGGTGTTCATGCAGACAGACAGACGGACACGGCTAGATCGATTCCGCTCGTCGTTCTGATCAAGAATATATATACTTTATACAGGGTCTAAAAATAAATATATTTGTGTTTAAATTGGTTTAAAAATTGATTTTCTGACCAAAAATCGTAATTTTCTATCAGTGTGGTAAATAACAGTATAATATAATCAGATCAATCAGACCTAAATACACGCTGAGAAATACAATCACAAGTATGTAAAATAAGTTCAATAAAACAAGCTCCGGGTGTTAATAATATGGGATACCTTGAAAAAATATAAATTGTAATTTACCTTTCTTAGGGGCCATAATGCTATGTCATAGTCTGTTCGTATCAGATCATCTAAGATTAAAGACTTTCGGTTGTGTTGCAAAACATACAATCCTATACTTCGAAACGAAGCCACAATACTCGTAGCTCTAGGCCCATTCCAACCCACTCTTCGGATTGCCCAACTAAAACAACAATATCTGAAGAGGCACTGGCAATATGTTTGCTTGTATTTTCGCTAGCAACACGCGAGGAGGCAACTAGTTCTAGGCTACAGTTGGGAAATGTGGCAGCTAACCAGCAGAAAACAAGCAGGCAAATAAAAACACAACCCAGTACTCCAGCGAAAGAACAAAGGAGAGGGGTGGAGGGTATGAGAGTGGTGCCACCAGGCACCCGGCATCAGGCACACATTCAATATAGCGCCATAGAGAGGAAGTGCAGCAGACGCAACCGGTGCATGTGTGTGTGCGTATGTGCGTGTGGGCTCTCATAGAACCAACAGCTTGTGGCGTCAATTTGTGGACATTATTGTTTCATAGATGCGAGAGGGACGTTAGCCGAGGCCCAAGCAAAGCCCGACAACTCGCCGCAATCACTGGTAACTAGTAAAAGAGGAGCGAATGCATGTAGGGGGCTGGAATGGTAGCAGCAGCAGCAGCAACAGCAGCTGTTGTGATCTAATTTTTGATTATTTACGCGATTGTGCGTTAAATTTGCACGAAAAATTAATTGGGGGCCACAGTTTGTTGGCTTTTAGCGGCCCCGCTAGATCTGCGAGTGGTCAGTTTTAGTGGGATATTGGGTTGGTCAAACACAACGAGATAGAGAGAGTGAAGGACTGATAGAAACTGCTGAATAGATTGACTTTCATGTGAGTGAAAATTAATTAAGCAGAAAGGAGTCCCCAAATAATGGCAAATCAATTAGAGATGGCCTTTTTATTGTGCGGTGGGAGCTTCAGCATGATTTATTTAAGCTCGCTTTTTAATTTATTGGGAATCAATATAAGTTGAGGAGAAATTAAATTCAAGCTTGTCAAATGTTTAAATTAAAGGCTGAAAAATATTTTAAAATTGGAATATTAAGTAGGTAACTACTGTTATTATACTTTTCTTTATAAGTTTTAAACGGTTTTTTTTTAAAATATATTTAGGAAACACCACTCTTCTATTAGTTTAGCATAGTTAACTGGTATGCAAGGATCTGCAAGCTAAAAATTGGCAATAAAATTGTAATAGGTACTATGTATAATAATAATAAAATTGACTTACATTAATCTTTCTAGTCTATTACTACTGAAATCCAGATGTAAGCTGATTTTACTAAGTAGAGAATAAAATGAAGTTTCAAGTGAAATGACATAATTCGGAAAGCTCAATGTCGTGCAAAATTATATTTTGATAGTGTTAGTCGAATAGGTCAATAAGCAGGGTAAGTCTCGAAGGGAACGTCAAAACCACACAACTCAACAGAAGAGATGATTCGATACAACAATAAAGAAGCTGGTGGATGAAAACCACACTACAAAAGATTCTTCGATGGTGTATTGCCAATTAATTTCAGACTTGAGGTATATGATGGCATATGTAAGCTTGGATACCAGTTTAGAGGCCAAAAAGCAACAACAAGGGTTAAAAAAGGTTTGAGATTTAATAGATTTTTGCTGATCAATGTATTGTAGGCCCTATACACAGGAACTGCTTAAACCACCAATGTTTTGGCGACAAAAGGATCGTCAAACTCCATTTCTCACGCTTTATGTGTTAATTAGCTCTTATAGTTTCCCAGATCTCGGTGTTCATACAGACAGACAGACAGACGGACATGGCTAGATCGACTATGTAGATCGATATATGTATGTAGTACAATACAAACTGTTAATCCTTTGTTTAATTTGAAATCTGGCAACTTTATGCTGCTATCGATATTAATCGTTTTTGGTACATTATATATTATTTGGTTAAATTACTGGTGTTATAATATACAGCCACTGAATGTGATTCCAACATTATGAAGGCCACTACATCTTGAGTTTTATTTACCGTTGTTTTAATGTGGCTGTTAAAAAAAAGTCTATGGTCAAAGAGAACTTCGAGATCTTTCTTTTAATGTCTGTACGCTACCTGTTCTTAAGAATAGGTGGGTAAAGTGTACGCAAAAGTATGAGAGGGGAAACTGTAAAAGGACATAGATTAACATTAATATATGTATGTTTATTGAAGTAAGAGGTAAGCAACTATTATATAACATAAAAATATTTGTATATTATTTTACATTAAAATTAGGCATTTTAATTTAAGTGCAATTTTTTAAAAGTACTTGACTTTTGAAGAAGATTCTGTTCAGTTATTGGTTTTTATGGTTGTTCCTCTCATGTCTATCAGAATGCGATATAAATCAATTTCAAAATTTCCGTTGAATGTTTCTCGTTTTCAATGTGAACTGCCCAACTTTTGGCATAGAACTTATGAGATTGCAGACATTTTCCTATTGCAGACATTTTCTGTTTCACAACAGAAGTGAGCTGAGAGCTAAAGGCAGTTGGTACTCCTAGTCTCTGAGGGCATTTACCAACGTATTAATTGAATTCAATTTACGGTATTACAACGAATAGAAAATGAATACAGGACTCGGAGGACTGCCAGGTCAGTTCAGCCAGTCTGAACCTGAACCTGCTGTAAAATTGATTTGATTTTGCAGTCAATGTCAACGTGTTTTGCAAAAAGTTACGACAGAAACTGAGTAAAAGTGAGTTGGAGGACGAGAGAGAGGGCGAAAAATTGAGCACTGAGACCACAAAACTGTAAGGCAACTGTCGCTCGAGAGTAACTCAAACTACTGGACGCCCGACTTCTTACCCTGAACAGAATTAGCCTGACTGCTTTCGCATTTCAGTTTTAAATTTAATGAAAACTTGCTTTTATTATGTTTGGCATACATATGTACATAATATGTATGTACATACATATTTGCATACATATCAAGAAGAAGTTCTTGGAGTTGGATTACAATGCTATGTTAAGTTTATAGTTAATTATGCGCCTAATGGATATAAGTTGCACTAAACAAAAAATAACTAAGTAAAGGATGCTCTTGATAAATTTCATCTATACAATGCCTATAGTTTAATCTTAAATTTTCTGATTTTTCAAGATAATGAGAAGCGCATTAATTAAGTTCTCATTAGCATAGCATATAAATTTTATTTATGATCTAAATTGGCCATATTTTTTAAGTCTTAGTCTTTATTGTCCTTGTCGCATATTTAAATTGTTCTGGTGCACAAAATATGAAAAATGTATTTTGTAAACTTATGAGATTGATATAAGCCAATAACGTAGGAGATATGAAACCTGTATTCTGGATTAGAATATAAACAATATTTTTAATTTTAATTATAATTTTATTATAAATTAAATTAATTTAATTTTTAATTAAACACAAGTCATGCTCACGACCAAAAGAATAAATGATCTATCCCAAAATTCGTTTGACGTCGTCTACTGTTCCGCAGCATTTTATAGAACCAATCTACCTACCGTGTGAAGTTATTCCCTTGAATATGCATTTAATACTGAGCTCGTGACGCTGTTGGATAACTTTCGTTTAGTTGAAAGGGACCAGGGAAATGTTCAAGGGAAATTCAAGTGTGGTGAATTTATAGTATAAGCCAGTGACTATTTGAAATTGGTATGTTACAATGGTTGCTATGCAAAAACTAAAATAAATTAAGCGTTAAATATAATAATGTAAATATATAATTAAATTGGTAAAAGTCAGGTGAGATTTGTATTATTTATTTTATTTATATTTAAAACAATATTTGAGAGTTAGGTGAGATATATATTATATAGTTTCCACAATATTTGAGTATAATTTCATATATAAGTTCGAAATACATTTATGTATATGTATATTCATATCTTCAATATTTATATTAGAAAATGTAAAATATGCTTTTTTTCTTCAAGCTTATCTTATGGTAGCAAATTCAATGATTAAATTCATATCAATGTAAGTATAACATGGCGTATGCGTAATTTTGGGTAAGTGTCGAAAAAACCAAAATGCAAATCGAATGCGTGACACAGCTGTGTCTTCTCCCAAAGTCGAATAAAATTAATATACAATAAAAAAGAAGAGGGATATGTGTTTATTTTAAGTAAGCAGACATAACGGTGTATCGACACATGAACACAAACACGAAGTGAATATATAAATGCCGAAGCTCGAGAGGCGAAGACATTGGAAAATAGGAAAAACGCCTACGCCTACCAGGACATGCGATAGGCTGTTACTGCTAAATAATAAATAAATACGCCACACACTCCCATGCACAGATATACATATCTATACATATATGTATGTATACGTTTAAGTATTATATGTAATGCGCAGCGCTAAGTATGATGTAGAAAATTGCGGTTGAGTGCAATTTTGTTGTGAAATGTTTTCGACGTGATGTTCTACTTTTAATAAAATATTCAAATGGAGCCTCTATATATGATTTTGCTGCTTATTAGCAGTTACCATATAGACCAACATACAATTACCAATATAAGATATCTAACAAGCAACATTTATAACTAGTCGATGCACATGTACGATAGCACTTAACTTTGTAGGGGCTTTCTACTAACGCACATTCACACATACGAGTTTGTGCCACGAATAGGTATTCTTTCTTTTTGGCGACTGCGCATATTTGGTTCAATATTCTTTTTTATTTTGGCTCTTCCTTGTTTCGTTCTCATGGTTTACCACCTTTCGAGTGGCGCGTCAGTATCATTTAGGGCATGTCTTGGATTCGAATGCGTGTAAATTCACCACATAGTCAAACAGTTACTTTTCTATATCGTTACCACAACATAATGTACATTATAAGTTATGTTTCAAATATTAAAATTATATATTTATTACATTATAAATATCATACATTTAACATAAACTTATATCTTAAAATACTAAATTATAAATAAACCTTATCAATACATGAACCAAGGATAAAACAGATTTTACCAGAGATAATGTAAATAGAATTTTCAAATGCGATTACTGAGTAGAGGTAGTTATAATAAGGCATAATAAAGGAAAATTCGAGTTACAGCTTGACCAATTTATAGGCCAAAATGAACGAGTAAATCTCGAAGGGACCGCCAAGTCCCCGCAACTCAAAAGATATACGTATATAATAATAAAATTAATAACTTCCAGCTGTTTATCGTTTTTTCCTATACCGAAATATTCAATATTTACAATATCACTTAAAATTTTTTTTATCATAATTAAGCAGTACGGATTGTTTTGTTACTCTTAATTCTTAAAAAAATTGTTAAAGAAAATTCACAATAAAAAAAAAATTAATGTTTTTATTTTTATGTAAACTTATATCTTTATATTATTTAAATTCACACTGATAAGAAAAACTTTAAATTAAGATAAAAACCTTATTTTTAACCAAAAGCATTTTCGTGTCTTTTGCACCCATTGAACGAAGCGAATTGAGCAATTCGTACAACGTATTGATTGGTTTGTTATTATTTGCATAAAAAAGTACATTATATAGTTGTGTTGAGTTATAAACATATATTATAACATGGTTCTTATATAATTTCGCAAAACCAGCAACAACAATCCCATAAAAAAAATTGGGAAAGCTACAGTCGGACGCAACCGACAATAGGAGACCCTGTACTTTGATTTGCCCTGGGAGTCGATAACAGCAGCAGCATATGTACATACTCACATACACATACACATGTACTTAAACAAACACACATAAACTGCGTGTGTTACACAACAACACTACATCAACGGTGACAACATCCTACCTTGCCCTAACTGCCATACAACAAGCGACCCTACAATTAAACATTGTTAATTGCCCCGCATCTTCAATGCTCAGAAATTTTCAAAAACACGTGCCCAATATCCATGTTCAAATATGTTCAAATCAAATATGTAAATACCGAAAGCTATCAAGCCGAAGTCCTTTGCAGCCTTTAGAATTAAGTTAGTGCTAATTTAAATTATGTCTAACTATTATAATAAATAAATAAATGTATATATTTTACATGTTTTGCACATATCTCTTGTTAAAACTGCTACCTAATAAATAAAATACTCAACTTTATTCTTATGGTAATTCAATTCAATAATTTCTTGATTCAAGACTGAAATATCCGAAATATAGCACACATATTAACCCCAGTATTTCATTGGAACTCACATGGTTTCGTGTATATTGCGGTCTTTCATGCTGATATGAGTTGAGTCGGAATCTATGATTAACATGGCTATAATAGTCACTAAGTGCATGCTTTTGACTTTAGCCCCCTTATACATATGTGTGTATGTATGTACTTTTCAAAGTCATTAGACTGTACATACATACTAATGCATTCGACCCTTACATGCTCAAAGATTGCAGTGTTCGCTTAGTGGTCATTATGCGGTTGGTTATTTTCAACATTTTCGTGGCTCAAGTGCTTATTTATGCCCGTAACTATGCAGCAGTTTCTGTTTGCTATTTTCTATTCGCTTTTTTTTAATTTTTTCATTAGAAGCATTTTAAATCGACACGGTATACAGTTATTTGTTATTTACCTTTGGCCAATTGCCTCGTTCTGTTTCAGTTCTGAAGTTTTCAATCAGGCTAATGACAGAGTAAGAGTTCGAGTTGAGAATGCAATTTGGTTTTTAATTAAAAGAAAATAAGCAACCGAAGAAGTGGAGACACTTCAGAAATATACTCAAAAATCTACTCAAGTGCTGAATACTATGAAAGCAGATAAACAGACCATAATAGTAACAACAATAATAAACAAGTTGCCACTTCATTTCGAATGGTCCGACGACGAAACTCAGATAACTATGTACACTTTGAGCCAATATTATAAAATCCGCCACACAGCCTTAGAGAACTGCTGTCCGAAAGATAAACAATAACAGCAACAGCACACTATGCAAGTTAAAAGTTGGGCATAAAAGATAGGCGAAGGGATGGCAGGCAGGGTAGAAGCAGAGTTAATCAGCATTTATGACAGCATTTGGACAACTTCTGTAAGGAGTGCTAGCAGACAGAAACATCATTTCAAAGGGTATTTTGGGGGTACTAACGAGGTATTATATAGGAACAGATAAATATAATTATTGTTATAGGCTTTGTTAAATATAATTAATTTTAAACTCTATTATTAAATAAAAAGATTAATCCGGATACAACCATAAGTAAGATGCCTTTTGTGAATAAATATATTGTAATTTCATTATTGATCTTGTAATATGGCAAGTTTGTCCAAAATTTTCTATCTCTGGCTCACTGAGTTATCCAAATCTACTAGTTCATACCGACTAAAGAACAGACAGAAAACCATTGATTACACAGAGGAAAAAACGCTTGTTAAAATTAAGTTGCAAATAAGTCAATTTAAGAATTTGCAATCTTAAACAAAAATTCATTAATTAAGAATATTTGTCTAAAAATAATTAAAAAGATTCTTGATATCAGAAAAACACGTATTTTTTAGACCCTGTACTTTAAAAAAAGTACAAAAGCGTCTATTAAGATGGTGCAACTCAGAAATGTATGTAACAGGCAGAAGAAGGCGTGGCAAACACCACGTTTATAAAACTTATATCTACCAAGGAGCCATGGCAACGCGGGCCTTTAGCTGCTAAAATCAACCTATGGAACTAACTATATTACTTATATATGTATGTATGAATAATTTTTACACAGTAAAAAAAAAAGAGTAAAATTAAAACTATTTTGGTTTCTATATAAAACAAATCCAAAAAAGTTTTAAATTTAAACCAGCTGGAGTACACAAAGAGAGCATTGGTATACACACACATATGAGCGTTGCTCTCTCACTTGGTGCACAATTTAAACCAATTTTGGTGTAAATACAAAACCAAAATAGTTTGAACGCTAATCGAATTTGGATTTAATTTTAAACCAAGAGAGGAGTTGTATCAAAGCCAAATAGGATTTAATTTAACCAGCTTAAAATAAGATGCTAAAAAATCTAAAATCACGACCATAATTTCCAATTTAGATTTACAAAAATCTTAAATCATGATTTTTTCCTCTCATTAGATTAACCGCCAAATTACATATGATGCATATTTTGAATATTATTATATTTTTTTTTCTATAAATTTTTCTTTATATTTTATAAATTTTTTACATCAATTAAATTTGATTATATCTTTAATCTTACATACCAAATTTACTTGTCCGGCTTCTCGGTTTGAACTCACGACTCCTCCATGGTTGACACACGCAACACTGTTCACTGTCGACTTAGACCCTTGCGCCACAAAGCTTTAACAGTTTGCACATCCCAAATACATTTCTTATGAACAGATTGCAAGAATGCAGAATGCGGACGACTCGGGTTCAAGTCCAGGCAGAGAACTACGTTTTTTTATTTTTTTATTTTTTGTTTGAGTGTGTGTGTGCGTAGAGAGCAAACTTATCGTTTATTGCAACTCTTCTGTGTATGTATGCACAAATTTCGAGCGAGAGCAGGGCTTTTAAACCCTTTTTGGATTTAATTCTACTCTAGTAAACCAAAAATTGAGCGGCAAATTTGAAATGAGAGTGTGACCAGCTAGTTTTACTCCATTTTGGTTTTGATTTTAAACCAGAAGTTTAAAAATTCAGAGAACCACTTTTTTAACTCCAAAATAGTTTTAAATGGGGTGTAAAAGATTTAATTTTACTCCAGCACTTTTTACTGTGTAATTTTCTTTTCTATCATTATATTTTTAAACTAATATATATTAGCTTTGTGTTATTATCTCTTTGAAATATGTTAAGTTTTTGTAAATGTAGATGTAGTAGGAAAGTTTTGAGTCACCTAGTCTGAGTCGAAGCAGTTAAGTTTCACTTTTTGTGTTATCATTGATTTCGTAAAGCTTACTTGTATAAATATATCAAAATTGATTCCGATTTGAGGTAATGGTTACTGTTTCTCTTATGAGAGATTAAAAGTGTTTTTTAATTCGTTTTAATGAGAAAAGCGGAGAGCACTTTAATGCCTTATTTAAAATCAGAT
Source organism: Liodrosophila aerea (assembly GCA_035045005.1). Taxonomy (NCBI): domain Eukaryota; kingdom Metazoa; phylum Arthropoda; class Insecta; order Diptera; family Drosophilidae; genus Liodrosophila; species Liodrosophila aerea. Next base: position 160,244 of record JAWNNL010001004.1, read on the forward strand.
ATACATTTGTACGTAAATTTGTGAAAACTAGTTGAATCTTACTGAAGATATTAACTGATAGAGACAATTATTGCTGCGATACTAATAACTGTCCACTTATAACGCCCATTAAGAAAGTGGACTTTATACAGAATTTGACATTACTTTAATGATTGTATTGAATTTATTATTATATATTATTTAATTTAAATTTAAAAGTTGGTTTCTATGTATTATAGCACCGTAAGCAGTATTGAAACAGTAAGCGTGTCTGAAGTTCACTCTAAAAATTCTCTTCTCTGTATTTTTTTAAGCAAATAATTTCATATTTTTCTGCTTAAGCGTTTGTTTGCTTAGCGGCTACCAACGATGTAATCTGCCAAATGTACTCACTGCGCTTTGAATGCTTCTGCCAGAAGAAGAGCACACTCCTCGGCTCTCTTCCTTCTCTGACCCCACCTCATGCACTCGAGCTAATGACACTTTATGTGGCCAGTACTGAAGTGGCTTCAACTACGGTACCAAGAAACCAAAACCCCAAACTACTTATGGGTGTCTGTGAAATGTGCTTTATGTTCCTTGTTCTATTCAGAGGTTCAGAAAAGGGGGCGGGATAAGTTGCGGAGAGAAAGGCGAAGACTCCAATGGCGTCCGGCCAAAGTTTCGTTGAAGGGTTTTTTCCCTTGGTTTATGCATGCGTGTATGTTTCAGATATTGGGTGTGGGTGTGTGTATCAATGTGGGTGCGAGGGTTAGTAAGATTGTGTGTAGTGCCTACTTGGTCAAGTGATTTAGTTTGTGATTATATTGAGTGCCGCTACTTGAGTTGATTCGAGTAGAGTTGGTTGAGAGTTCAATTGCCTTACCTTCTGCGGTTCGCCATGCGATTGTATATCTATATGTTTTGCCAAACTCGTCTGATTATTAAAACACCAACAGATACATAGCTCAATTATCTCTTTGATCTTTCTCTTGGCTAACTAACTTACATTATAAATGTCTGTACGTCTGGACAAGATGCGGAAGAATCCCAATACCCAGTTTTAGATTGTTACAATTATTATAAAATTTTTACCATCTGATTGATTAGAGATAATCCCAGGAGCTTATCTCAAACTTACCTTTTTTTAAGTGAAGTCACTCAGTACACTTAGTTCATTTTAACAGAAAATTTATCGTAAATCGTTGTAATTAAAAAGTAATAGAACTGACAAAATGGATCTAAATAAAGTTAACAACGCAAGGTAGTAAAAAACAGGATATAACATTATAAGAATATGTAAACATTGTAAATCATCGATATCGATATACTCTGTAGTGTTGTGTAATATCAATATTGTATAAGTAAGTATTTTTAAGTATGTTAATGGTCACACAGAAAAGAGGGATTTTCTAACGCCAAGCTGCGCGTGAAAAAATAAAAAGCGACACTAAGAAAAGAAAATATACATATATATATAGAAATAAAGGCAATCCTTCAATAAAATTTAAAATAAAAAACCAACACTTTATAGTATGTATTTTGTTGTGATTTGAGATTTGGAAGCGGACGTGTGATTGCACTATTGGTGAAGACAACTTCAATATAAGAGAGAAAGAAACTCTTAGAAAAGAATCGATAACTTACCGAAATCAGCCTCGGAGTTTTTCAAGGCGCTTACAATTTTTATTAATTAAAATACCAATGTTAACAGAATCTAGTTTTTTTAACTGCGTGTTATTGAGTTATGATGTATCAAAAGAAAATTCAACGCCTTCCCAGAAAATATCGCACGAGAAAAACAAAAGACAATCATCACAGAGCGATGATTACTGAACGAGTACTGACGATATATAGAGAACGATGGCTAGTGATCGAGACTAAACTGGTGAATGATGACTAGGAAACAATACGAACAATTTGTTCGTTTACTATGAATTACAATACGTAATGCTCTTCTATTAATATTTAATTTAAATACTAATCGGACGCTGAAACAGTCGATTGTTGCTTACAGAGCTGCCAACTGTTGCTGCTGCTTTGTTTAAGAATAACGAAGTCACAAATTCCTTACGGAATTGTATGCATTCATGCGCAATACATTGTTTTTAATTGCTTAATGTGTTCTATATTATTATCATAACAATCCATAAGCTTTTACATTCATAAAAATCAATTTAAAAAGTGTTCCAACAAGATACCACGTTCCTAGCGATAAGCTGGCATCCCTTGCAATTATATCGCATATCGCTCCAAATACCGATGTTATCGCATGCACGAATTCACTTTTTGTTGATGCCCAACTCAGATGATATTTGAGGCAGGTTCATTAAATATTTAATAATAAAATAAATACAATCAGTTTTATTATAGGGAGTATAATTAATTTTAAAAGGTGAATAAATATATAAAAAATGTCGTCGATATTTTTTCGTTTAATATTCAGGCACGTACTGATACTTATTTTTTAATTCACTGCCTAAAATTTCAGTGAATTCAATTCACATAAAATAAGTGAAAGTGAAAACTGGAGAACCAAAATATTGCGGATTGAAAAGGAAATCACTTAATGTTCAAGCATGAACATAGAATATAAAATACATTTAAAAGTAAATAAAAATATTATATACAAGCCACCACCTTTTGGGTGGCCCTTTGCAAGATGTTCAAGAATGAACATGGAATATAAGATATATAGTGCAACCGCCAAGTATGGACATAAAGAAATAATACAATGTAAAGATTACAGGCCATTACCTTTGCTGGTCCTTTGCAAGATGTTCAAACATGAACATAGAATATAAGAAATGTTTAATAGTACATTAAAATACCATATACAAGCAACCTCCTTTTGGGTGGCCCTTTGCAAGATGTTCAAGCATGAACATAAAATATAAAATACATTTAAAAGTAAATTAAAATATCATATACTAGCCACCACCTTTTTAGTGGCCCTTTGCAAGATGTTCAAGCATGAACATAGAATATAAAATACATTTAAAAGTAAATAAAAATATTATATACAAGCCACCACCTTTTGGGTGGCCCTTTGCAAGATGTTCAAGAATGAACATGGAATATAAGATATATAGTGCAACCGCCAAGTATGGACATAAAGAAATAATCATATGTATAAGAAATATGTAAAACTACAAGACGATAACGCAGATTACTAGCTGCATATCGCATATCAACAGCGGCAGGCCACAATCTTTTGAGCCTTGCAGCAACACATGTTACTCACTAGACAACATAATAAAAGATAGACCTTGAATAAACAGAAAGTCCAGACTAGACATAAAACACTTAAGACACGTTCTGGACTCAAGATAATAAAAAATGGGAAATTTACCCTGATAAGGGAAAACCCTACGCTGTACCTAAGCATAGATAAGTAAAATATTGTACATGATGTTATACATAAGCCAAAAATGCTATAAAATAAAGAAAAATCCGCTTCGTGCGGTTAGTATTATCATCAACTCAAACCTCGCTGGTCTTTCTTTTGTTCTCTGAACACTTAAAATAAGTGAAAGTGAAAACTGGAGCTTGCCCGAATAATTGCGAATATCGATACAAAACAAATAAAATGTATCGGTATGGTAAAGTTGTCTTTAAAGTGTTGTACAACACTGTAGCAAAGGTGACGCGCCGTAAAAAATGCCTTACAGATTTGATTTATGGCTTTGAAGTTTTTGGTGACATAAATGATAATAGAATAACAATTTAACATCATCACAACGATCGAGGAACAGAATACATTTATAACATGTGTGATAAATCCAAAGACACGTGATTAAACGGATGAGAAGAACTATACTATATCTTCAAATGCTATGTACATACATATGTAAGTGCAATAGTTGTCTCTTTATATTTTCACTCTGGCCAGTTGTTACAAAAATATCTGATTAAGTTAAAATATGAATTGGGGTACAGTCATCGAAGTCGAACTCTGAATAATTTCCCTGGATGCAGAATATGAGATCAACTTACTTTGATGCTTGTGTCATAAACGAATTACTAAATTAGTTAAACTTAACAACTTATGGAACTAATGTAAGAAACCTATAAATTGATGGCTATTTACAGTCGGATGGGCCCGACTGATCGGCTCAGTGCCTGCGGATTACTGTTTTGGTATCAACTTTATAAACAATGAGCGACCTGTAAACAAATTTAAAGTGCAATTAATTACACCTGAAGTGCCTTGGAATCGCCTTGAAGTAGGTACAGGGCGTGGCAGCTTATACTATTTTAAATGCTTCCGCTGTACAATGCAGCTGGAAAATAAATTTAAAAATGTATCCAGCCATTAGCTGTAGCTGTAGTAGTAGTTGTTGCTGTCTGTAGGGCCCAACACATAAAACTTGCTCGTGTACTACTGCCGTCCGCTCTTGCTTTGCTCCCCCTCTCTCGGTTCGTTGTCTGTCTGCGGCTGAGGTAATAAACAAAAAAATTTACGCGCTGCTAACATGCAACTTGTGGCGCTTACTGCACAACTTCGACTCAAGGTTCTCCTTAAATGGAAGTACAAATAAAATGCAGTGTGAGTGAGTGCCAGGGGGGTGGTAGGGTGACTAGCTAATGCAATTTGCGGTGAGCATAAAACTTGCAGCTGGCATTTCTATAGAGAGCTTATGCTACCTTCTGTTAAAAATGTTGATGTTATTGTTTCAGGTTCAGTTCAGTATGAGTTTCGAGTCGGGGCAACTTTGTAATTGAAATCAAAGTGTGTGTTAACTGAGAGGCAAAAATCAAAACCTAATGTGCCACAAAACGTGGCACTTGTTTGCACCCCTCCCCAGCCCTATCCTTTTGTTGCAGACAAAGGAAGGAAGGATATACTATATTTCAACTCGTATATAGTAGTGGATTTTCATTAAAGCTCAAATACAATTAAACAATCTGAAACGGGAAACTTTGTGTCGATTGTTTAGAAATTACTGTTGCACATGTTCTAACAGTTGATTTGGATTTGGTTTCCATTTCAATCGATTTTATTGCTCTCTGTCCCTTCATATGATTCTGTTTCTGTCTATGAATGCCCATAGCTTGGGCGATAAGTTTTCGGCATGTACTAGATTGTGTTAGAGTGCTGGAACATTTTCATTTAAAAGAGTATTGCAATTTATTTACAGATGTATATTAATTTACTTTTGCAGACCAAATGGATTGCATCACAATAAGTAATATCTAATCAGCATGTTTTTCGGTTGATTGTGCTTGATTGTACTGGAAAAATGTATATTTGAGTTAGGCATCAATCATAATATGTAACCTGGTCACCCTGTTTTTATTTTCTCCTTTTGCTTTGCGATTTATACTTTTGGTCACTTTTGTTCTGCACTCGAATGAAGCGACACACGCGTATAAAGTGAACAGTTACTGATCTTGAAGTCTCTGATTATTCATTTAGAAAACTAGCAGATTAATTCTTAACTATCTTAAGAGTAACAGCACATAGATTTCGCCAAAGATTTTGACACACGATTCTGCAGATAAGAGGTATTATTGCAAACGGGCTTAAAACAGTCTTTAAAGATATTTTTCTTTAAAAACCCGTCTTTTGATAAACCTTTCTTGTTCCTAAATTTTAGGTTACAGTAGATGCGGTATGTATTTGGAAATGATAAACATTTCATACATATAGAGATGAATGTAATAAATTTAAGATAGTTTGCGTTGAAATTCAAATTGTTATATCGTAATGATAAATTTTATAAATGTTTAATTTGTATTACAAAACACAAATGATATAATGGAGTTAATGGGATCCTTAGCAGCAACAACATTTTACGCTTCTTGAACTGTCTGTATATCTTAATGTGATGTTTATATTGTTAACATATAGAACAATATTACCAAGGGATATGTCAACTAGCCAAACGCTGTTGAGCCAACTTTTTGGGTTATTAAATCCTTTGCAAATTTGAGTGTCCTTTTTTGTTTTCTAATGCAATAAAGTTATGTGTTAAAAGGCATTGGAAACAACGCATATAAATGAAATATTAATCAATTGAGGGTTAGACAATATCTCTTAGCTTGTCTGTCCGTGTCTCTCCTGAGGCCCTTTAGAATTGATTTGAAGTGTGTATCTGTATACAACAATATGGGTTTTTGCGCCTTCAAACCTGCATGCAGCAACAAAACCCGACACAAGGCCAGAATATAAATTGATAAATTACAAAATTATTAATTAAAAAGAGGGTGGGTAAACCTCACAAAGCCCGTTAGAATGCGTCAGTCAAATATGCTCGACTAGCAAAGGTCTTCATCATAGTTTTGCACACTTCTACTTATACTTAATACGTACAATAGGGTAGCTTTGATTTTTTACATAAGATGTTTAGGACGATCTCAGTCATAATTGTTGATATGTATCTCTATTTTAGAATAACGCAGAATTTTGAGACCCACATTTAAATATATAATACAATCTCAAGAAATATAAACCTATGCAAATATAAAAAGGGTATACCCTTTGACTTACACATTTCGAAATGATGCCGGGTATAATTATGTCACAATATTAAGATATTCATAATTTCCATATAGTGTACACAAATAAATCTTTTGTCTGATTGTGTGTGTGCGTGTGTCTGTGTGTGTGTGTGTGTGTGTGTGTGTGTGTGTGTGTGTGTGAGATCCGTGCAGGAGACAAGAGCTGAAGGAGCAGCCGCTTAAGTTCATGTCATTTGTCATATTTGAATTTTACACTTCCTTCCGGTGCGTCGTCGTCGTCTTGGAATTGCAATTTGCTCGCACACGCCGGCGGTTACGATTTGGCCTCAGCCTCCTGTGCCGCCCTACTACCCCCTGAGCCGCCCACTAATCACTTGACTGCTTGAGCCGCAGCCGTTATAATTAACCAAGTTGCCGTGGCTTCAGTTCATTCCTTGGCATGCCCTTGTCGCCAAGCTCCAAACCAAAACTCTTCGCATGACAAATGTCTTCAATTGCAGTTCCTGTGTATCTGCGAGTTGCATCTTCAAACTGCCTGTACACACACACACACACACACACTCGCACACTCGCACACCCGCACGTACTCTGTGATACAAAGATACAATATGGCCTGCAATGGCTTATGTAAATGTCGTTGGTCGTCCTCCTCCTGATTCTCGCTCTCACTGGCTACTTTAGATAAATTCCTGTGATTATATTTTGCTCAATTGCACGTGCCTGCACATGCATCTACATTAATGTATCTGTATCTGCATATGTGTAAGCATGGGTTACAGCGTGTGTGTGTGTCGGTATTTTGGCAAATTGATTTGAGATTTAACATTAAGATGATTTCCATGCATTTTGAATTTTGCATTTTGCTACGCAAATTATTTTCATATAAATTATAGATTTTCTAATGAATATAAAATTAATTAATACCACACACATACGCCACTCTCCACTATACATATGTATGTACCTAATGCTAGAAGTCAATGAGGCATACGTTAAGGCAATTTCAAGGTAATAACAGCCATACATTTTGCATAGTTGAGATATGACGACTTACCAGATAGATAGGAGAAGATTTATTATTTCAGTGGAAAACTGCATTAGCTATATAAAAGCTAAAATCATATTAGGTGTTTAGCTGATAAACACAACTTATTCACGGTTAATTTGAATTTGTTTACCACAATTTTAATGTAAAAAAGCGCGAAAAGCTACAGTCGTCTGCAACCGACAGTAGACCACTAGTCTTGACTCTAGCTCCTGTAGTTAGCGAGAAGTAAGTGTTCATAAGGATAGACATACGAACAAGGCTAACGAACAACAGAACAGATTTAAGAAAATTAAAATAAATTAAGATAATTTTATCGTTTGGATAATTTTTAACATCTAAAATAAGATAGTATTTAAAATTATCCGGCAGTTTCTTTGAATGATATCCTTTAAATGTCCTGTTGTAAGTTATAAAAATAATAAAAAAAGTAACTGAGATCGCTTTAATTATTGAAATTAATGTCTTTTTCATATACCGTTAACCGCTAATAATTTCTTGCATTATCCATTATCTATTTTAGACCCTGTACTTAAAAAAAAGCATTAGCTGCTGCAAGGGAAAGAACAGGGTCTCCTACTGTCAGTTGCATCCGACTGTAGCTTTCCGAGTTTTTTTTATTCCGTTTCATTAATATATTGTATTATATGTAGAAAACGCATTCCAATCAAAATAGATAAATTGTCGAAAATAGAGTGAAACCATAAAGTTTCATACATTCAAATTTTGATAACTTAAAATTTATTTACAATCGCATTCTATATCGGGAATTGGTTAAAAGCAATATATGTATGTTGAGATTCTGGTGAGGATGTAAAAGTTTCGTTGTTGTCATGAACTAAATTAATTGAGCATAACGTACTGTTGATTATTTGATGTATAGTTTGATGCTCGGTGTAAACATTGAGCTTTAAGTGATTTGCAAAGAGACCACAAGCCTTTAATTGAGTTCACCGGGCAATTGGGGGAACCTCAGAGCGTCAGCAGGTGCACAATTGAAATGAGCACGTTTCGGGTTTCCAGCCTCTATGTTGGCAGGTTGGTTGCCTTTGAACACATTGCGGTTACATACACATGCACATACACATACACATACATTCACTCACATGCACACTTGCTCCTGGTCAAAAGCATTGTAATCCCAGGCGCGCCTAAAAACAGACGTGGACAGAGGAGAGCAGCCACAAAGACAACACACAAGCAGAGATTACAAAGCAAAAGCAAAAGGCAAACTCGCAACATGATAGCAATAAAAAAAAAGAAGAACAAACGACAAACACGAACAAAACAGAAAGAAAAAAACGGAACTCGGAACTAGAGCTCTAAAAACAATTTGACATTTGGCCAACAAACGTGGCAACCTCGTGACGTTGACCATAAAAAATTAGTGGGTCTGCCATGTTATCAGCAACGCCATCAATGAGCTGACGACCCGACAACCTGACGAGTTGACAATCTAACGGACGCTGTCAACGCCCCAGCAATGTTAAAAAAGAGGAAAGCAAAAAGCAGTCAGTCGAGAGTCAAATGCACAACGCCTAAAAGTTGGCAGCGAAAAGCGAATCGAAGAAGTGTAGTGTTTGGTAATGCAAAACGATAATAATACGTGACCAGTCTACAGAGAGAAAAAGTACCAGAATCCGTTATGCTACTACACTCGATCTAGTTATGCCTTAAAGCCAACTCTGCTTTTAATAGAAATTTTGTAGGTGAAATCAGACAAAATACTTTGCTGTACTTCAGAGCCCTTACAAATCGATGTGAATTTCTTCATATGTTCAAATAACAAATAATGCTACAAGCACACAACAGAAACTCATACACACGCAAGGCTGCCCAAACGCCATTCATCATCATCGGCAGCTGAATATTTTATGTAGAGTTTTTCTCTTTTCGTAGCTATTAGATACGAGTATCCGCACTTTTGCTCTGGACATGCAATGCGACGAACGGGATAAAATATACCTGCATCTACGAATACGAGTGTATGAGAGTGAGTGTGGGAAAATAAGTTTGCAAGTTACAGCCTTAGGCTATTTAGTTGGATCAGTTTCAGCCCAGACAAGTTTGTATAAGTTTGAGCACTGTGGTAACCACACATAAACAAAAGGGTATAATAGAAATTGTTAATAATATAGAGAATGTATATAAATGCAATAAATAAATAAGTGAATTTTAACTTATTTTTAATTTAACTATAAACAATAACAGATTGTATTTTATATTTTGTGACAGACAGAAGGACGCATGTAAACCCCATTAAGTATATATGTTCTTGTTCAGAACAGTGTCACTGAATAAAGCTTACAATGCTCAGAATGTTTGATTCGATTTGCGGCCCAGTGGGCTAATAAACAGCGGCGTGTTTAGATAATACATTTTCTAAAGTACGCATAGGTTAGGGGAAAGTTTTTGCGAGTGCGGGTATATATGGATGTGCAAAAGTATATTTTTATGTATTTGTACGTTTATGTTTATGGATATGCGGCTGCTATCGGCGACCGAGGTCAAGCAAAGTACAGGGTATCTTATATATAAAGTATTTAAGTTTAAATTGAATTAACTTTTGCTCTAATGCCATTTTTGCATAGTTACATATTTCTGTAATTTTGTATTTGTGCAAACCTTAAATATATTAAAATATTAATATTTTTTTTAAATTGGCTTAAAGTTAAATACTCGATTGTAGTCACATTTTTTTCTTCTCCATATTATGATTGATTCATCGGTTCGTCTTAATCATTGGCTGCACTCTGAATCAGAGGTCAACCGTATTTTGTGAAGGTGGAATAATTTATACCCTTTCTATATGCATAGATTTTATAGTCATCACAAATTAGTTTTGTTCCACTGTGCCTTACCACTCTTGTCCAAGAAGACTTATGGCGATTGTAATACGAAGAGCACAACAGTTTTTGTGTAAAAATATTGGCTAAGTGAAAAAAGTTTTCACATATGATTTATTTATTTGATTTTGTAGTCCTGCCAAGGTATACACGTAACTCCTCGTCCGCCTTCCACAATCCTCGCCCCAATGCCGATGTATTCGAATTGGTCAAGCTGAGCTGTGGTTTATGGATTGCGGTGTTGCGTAAGTTTATTAGTGATTAGTTTTTGAGTTTGGTATTGATTGATTGATAGACTGATAAGGTGCTTACAGTGTGGGTCTGCGTGTTGCTCATGAATGTAATTAGGGAATGGCATATGTAGGTCTGCTTCTGTAGAGGCTATAATTTACCGGCTGAAGCGGGAGCACATGGCTTTACTTTGGTAATGATATTATTTACAATTTCAACTGACTAAGCACTTCCCATAAAAGCATGCAGCCAACATTTTATAATATTTGCGACTAATTTAAAGTCATGACATAGTCCCAGCAGCAAGCACGAAACGAAAAACAGTTGAATAAAAAGAAAAGCTGACAAATTTTATTTCCGCTTGAGTCACGCACTGGGGAACAAGTCACTGAGCTGCCGACCCAGTTGCTTCCCGATGGTGGTTGCAAGTCGGTACAAGGAATGGTGGGTAGGAGAAGGCGGGGAAGGGAATCGCAACAACATTTATGCGAATTGTCTATTGTGCGCTTCATTTCGCATAAACAAATCTCAGGCGTTGTATATTTATACCGGAAACGTGCAAATAACGCCCCAGGGACTAGGCAAAGTAGAGTTCTCAACGATTCTCAGCGTTCTCCGCATTCTCAACGCTCTTGTCGCTGTTGTTGTCACCATTGTTGTGGCCGCCATCGTCACCTGCGTCGCACACCGGGTTCTCTGCTTTTTCCTCCTCTGCTCCTCCCTATTTTTCATCAACTAACTACATTGCGAAAAAAAATTTACTTGACGTTTCCGCTGCAGTAAAAACACATGGCCGAAATTTAAAAATAAACAAAACCAGGCATTGAATTCCGGGTTATTTTCAAATAAGGCGAATAAGGAATGCGCTAATCATTTAATTTTCATTTGAACATTAATTTAGATTTTTTTTTATTATAAATGTAGAATAATAAAACTATAATTTTGTTCGAAATAATTTTACTCAGCTAAGAAATTTTCAAGAAGAATACATGTTTTTCGTCTGACAACTAAAGAATGTAGACATGGGGGGATATCAACAAATTATTTTTCAGAAATTTTACGCTAACTAAAAATATCCCACTCTAAAATTCTTTAAAATTGTGATAAAACAAAATAGTATTTCACATTAGGCCGGTTGAAAAGTGTGGGGAATATGCATTAATGAAGTCCGAGTTTTTTTCTTCAGATTTTTAAGATTTATAGTATACTTTTGTAACATCTAGTTTATATCTCACCGTTTTCAATAACGCCAATAAGTGAGAACTTATTTTTTTGACGATTTAAAACAATTTGTATTTTGTTAAGGACAATAGAATGTACAAATATCTTCGATATTTCCTTTTTTAATTTTTATATATAGGATAAATCCAATGAAAATTGGATTTGGGTCTCCCTTGTTTACGTCGTTGCGAATACTTGCACTATAGTAGAATGATGCTACCCATTAAAACTGTAGAGCAGTTGGTGTGTGTTCTGTTTTTCTATAGTCTACTTTTGGGCTTGCTTGGGCATTGTTTGTGTTTGTGTGTTTGTGTGTGTGTACTGTAGCTTAGTGCGGCTTGGTTGGTTTGGTTTGGCTTTTGTGTGCGCCTATTGTCAAATTGAATTGTAATAGACACGTTTTCTGCACGGTGAGAGTGTGTCCGTTATTATCGTGTGTGTTTGTGTGAGTGTTTTTGTGATTCTCTGGCTGACACTTTATATTTACAGCTGCGCTCGTCACGCTCGACCAGACCCACACACAGCGCCTCTGCCCAACTCTAGCCACTGTTTTTGCCGTATCCCTGGTATCATAGTCCGCAGTCGGAGCTTAATATTATGCATACGAAACGTATGCAAGGTCTTTCGCGAGCATAAAAAATTTTTATTGCATACATTTAGGCAGCTGCAGCAGTAGCTACTGTATGTGTATCCATGTATGCTTGAATGTATGCCTGTCTTCGCCACTGTCTCTGCGTCTGGCCCTGTGTTTGGATGTGCTCCTTTGTTCATGTTTTCCTTGTTGTTGTTGTTGCCTTCATATTTGCATTTTCTTATTTAAATGTCGACTTTTAAATGACGACAAATTGTTTTGACGTTGTGTCGCTTTTTGATTTAACAGAAAAAAAATAGAAAAAAGTGCACGAAACCAGTTGAAAGGCTCAGTTGTGTTCCGAGTGGAAAATGGATTTTTGTTTTGCTTAAAGGCTTAAAAGCTTGCTGCTTCATCTGAGATATAAAAAGTAGAATATGCAAGAGATATAAAGGCAAAAGATTAAAAAAAGCCAAATACATTAGTAATTACAGAAGGATGCAAGCAAAATTGGCAAGAATATATTGAAAGAAGGAAAAGGATAAATTTGAATTTATTCAATATTGTTTTAAGACTGTATTATTATTAAATGTTACTTTTATTTATAGCATATAGTATATGTTGCATTATCTGTTTTTTAATTTGAATATGAAAATTTGACAAAATACGAACCGATTCCCTTAGAAACTATCCGAAAATAGTCACGCCCAAATTACTGGCCCCGTTATGCCAATTAAGCTAAGGTCAAAATATGGCAAATATCGCAAAAACCCGTAAAAACAGTAAACAACATTGTCACTTAATTTAATCACATTTATAAAAACCACTAATTGACTTTTGAACGTTAATGTTCGAGGACCATTGAAAATGCCAGCTAACACATGCACACACACTCACACTCAAACACTCAAATTACTGCGCATGGCACAGATCCATAAAAGAGGCCAGACAGCAAAATGTTGTCCATAATTGGTATTTTTGATATGCATAAATTTATTACCCAGCTCATCGGCTTTTCCTCCATTATAATGCATTATATGAGTTTTGCATCTCTGTGTGTGTTTATGTTAAAATAAATTATTTTTAATTACATTAGGCAACAAGCAAATGAATGAAATGGAATGAAAGTTTAGGACCAGCAAATATTTGTAAGAACTTTTGCTTGTCATTGTTTTATTTCTTATCTTTAAATAGTTATGTTTTTAAAGTTTTAAAACTTGAACTTGATTGAAATCGGTATAACTATCTGATAAAGTATATAATTATGTGGTATACATACCTACATTAAAAAATAGTCCAGATAAACGGTTTTCCATATTCATAGCGTAAACAGGAGGTAAAAGCGAAAAAAAGAATTCCTTGGATTCCCAAATTCAAAAAATAATTTCCTATCATAAATATGTTTTTTGCTCCATTGCAAAGATCTACTGAGGAGGATACACCTCTTTCCTAAAACGGCGTCCAAATGCTCCGGGTCGATGAATACACACATATATACATATATACATATGTATCTGTATGTGTATGTGAGTATGTACATATATGCTGCTGCTATTATTGACTCCAGGGCAAATCAAAGTACAGGGTCTCCTATTGTCGGTTGCGTCTGACTGTAGCTTTCCCTACTTTTTATAAGTAGTTTTTTTTTTGTTTTGTATTGTGTGAATACAATATTAAAGAAGTTTACAATGTTATTGTACCCTGATTCTAATCAGTGTATAAGAATCTAAGCATTGTTGTCTAGTGTATGAACAGTATATGAATAGTATTCCCCACAAATTGGTGTCATAACACAAAATTGGGTAAGGCTATGTGCTCAATATGTTGTTCATTGTTTTTGTTCATCTTTCATGTATTGATCCATTTTTGTCAATTTACTAAATATTGGCCAAAATATGTCAAACATTTGATAACCATCCAAGAAACCAAATATTTCATTTATAAACAGCTATAGTCATTTTACTTGTTTGATTTATTGATACTCTAATAGTAGTTCTTATTACTCTATAATGTTTGATTTATCTAATACACATTAAAGGAAAGCCAAAATTAAGAACCTGAAGCTATTAAAGCTCTTTGGTAAATATTTTTATATACCTTCAAGTTATTTTATTTCAGAGTATTAATTAATACAAATGAATTTCTTTAAGATATTTTTAATTGGTTCTAGTAAATACTTTTAAGCACTCGTAAGGCATACAACAAGCCAATGTATTGGTTGACATTTTTATTTCGCTTCAAAAATTGCAGACTAACAAATGCTATTTCATATACGAGTATTTGTGATATTTTCATGCATTTTATAAATATTTTGTTATTTATTGCTGAATACTTGAGTCTGTCAATACTTAGAGTTTATCTCACTCGAATATCTGCCAATTTATTTTAATTAATGCCGATTCAGTTGCCGCTGCTCAAGCGAGGGCGGTTCGTAAACTTTGAAACCAATCACAAAACATTTGTAAATTTGTTTGTGTATTGCAGTTTTTGGTAACAACAGTGTAGAAAGTAATTGAATAACTACTTGAACATCCCTTTGCAGTAAATCCAATTGGTATTGATTCAATTGATGTCTCTGCTAATTGCCACTAGAACATTGCACGACAGGCATATTTTTAGACCCTGTACTTTAAAAAAGTACAAAAGGGTCTATTAAGATTGTGCAAGTCCGAAATGTATGTAACAGGCAGAAGGAGGCGTGGCAGACCCAACAAAGTATATATATTCTTGATCAGGACGACGAGCTGAGTCGATCTAGCCATGTCCGTCTGTCCGTCTGTCTGTCCGTCTGTCCGTCTGTCCGTCCGTATGAACACCTAGATCTCGGAAACTGTTAGAGCTAGAGACATCATATTTGGCAGTTAGATGCCCCTATAGTGTAGGTAGATCAAGTTTGTTTCAAATTTTTGATACCTCCTCCCCCTCCCCCAAAAACCGCGAAAAACTGCCACGCCCACAATTTTAAAGATACAAACTTGTGTTTTGGCATACGATAATCTTATGATAATCTTTATCTGGGCTGTGAATTGTGGCTCAATTGGATAATAAACACCGGAGATATTCAAGATTCAATTTCCTGTACTAGGTAAGGGGGGAGCAGCGCGAGCGTATGTGTTGTTGCGTGTGCCTTTGCGCTATGTGTGCATGTGTGAGTGTTTGTTAGCGTGTGTGTGTGCAAAGGAAAGTACAGGGTCTCATACTGTCGGTTGCATCCGACTGTAGCTTTCCGAGTTTTTTTAAAAGTATTTTAACACTTGACATATTTGTCAGGTGTTGGCATAGAAATGAATGTAATAGAGTTGATTTAATTTAGCCATGCGTTGGGCTAATGTATGACCTAAAATGACCTACTGTGGAACAATTTACACAACAAATGTGTTCAATGTAATATAATAACACAAAATAAGGAATTAAATAAATTTATACTACTAGCTGCAGGTGTCGACAACATAAAACAAAGGGAACCCTGGATTTCGTTAATTAAATTTCTTGATCCGGAGAAAGTAATAATTATTTGTATTTTTAGCCGGTAATTTATTTATGAAAATTTGTTATTCTTTCAATATCACTACAACTATGAAGGAGAAGAAAGGAGAATTTTTGAGATCGAGTCAGTACGAGCAAACTGGGAGACTTAATTAAGGAAGTATTTTAATTAATGTTGGAAATTAGATGAATGAGGATTAAGTTTTTATTGTTTTTTTTTTTATATTTTTTTAGTAAAAGAAAAATAAATTAGTACATTATAAAAAGGAATGTTCTACAATGCAATAATGGACTAAACGAAAATTAAGTTAACTTCAACATTGAAAGACAATATATGTATATTTAGAGTGAATATTACACATTATACTGAAAACAATATAAAAGTTTTGTTAATGATTAGTAAAATTATCTACATGTTGTCCAATGAAATAGATAAACTCTGCAAATGTAATGTAGGGCAATACTGACTGATGGCACTCTGGTTTGGCGCATCTTTACAAACATCCACACACAACTCAATCATTGATACTTGATGTTTTGTTTTCAGATTGTGCATTTCGTTTGTTTTTCACACGCTATCAGTTTTCAATGAATTTTCCAGTTTGCCACTCTTCTCACTGTTCTCGAAGCGTGTGTCGTTTATTCATCACGACTTTGCACTGTAAACATGACTGTGTGTGTGTGTGTGTGTGTATGAATTACACACATACATGCACTCATACATACATATAGATGTGCATATCAATATTTTTATGTATGTTTCTGTATGAAAGCCAGCCACATCCTTTCGCCCCCTTCACATTCCCATTCCCTTTCCCTCTTCCACTGCCAATCAATGTTTGTGCAATAATATTTGCTTCTCTTATTTTCCACACTCTTAGGCTGCTGCGTGTTTATTTTGCGTGTCTGTGTGTGTGAGTGAGTGTACGTATGCGAGTGTGTGTTTTGTTTTTATTTTCAATAAATCGGTCGAAGCGCAACGTGCAGTGGATTAAATTATTAAAAATAAGTACGCAGGAGTGCAAACAACAAAATATGAAACGCATACGCAGTGCTGGCAGTTAAAAAGCTGCGTGCAGATACTTTAATTTCATTAACATTTAAATTGATTGTGTGACTACACAAATGAGAATGGCTACTGTTTAAAAATCAACAAACAGAGCAATTCAATGCAATCATAATAAGGTCAAATGTGATATTATACAATAGTTACTGTATGAAGAGAAATTTCTGATAATTGAAATTAAGAGAATTTAATTCGGTCGTGTTTCTTCATTCAAGCATTGAAAACATTGTTTGAGTATTAATACGAGTATAAAAACTCGGAAAGCTACAGTCGGATTTAACCGACAGTAGACCCAGTACTTTCTTTTACACACACACACGCTAACAAACACTCACACATGCACACAAAGCGCAAAGTCACAAGCAACCATACATACACTCGCGCTGCCCCCCTTGCTAAGTACAGGGAATTGAATCGTGAATATCTCCGGTGTCTATTATCCGATTCCGCCACAATTCACAGCACAGACCAAGGTTGCTATATGTTCATGGCATGCTAAAGCACAAGTTTGTATCTTTAGACCCTGTACTTTAAAAAAGTACAAAAGAGTCTATTAAGATTGTGCAAGCCCGAAATGTATGTAACAGGCAGAAGGAGGCGGGGCAGACCCCACAAAGTATATATATTCTTGATCAGAACGACGAGCTGAGTCGATCTAGCTATGTCCGTCTGTGTGTCTGTCTGTCCGTCTGTATGAACACCTAGATCTCGGAAACTGTAAGAGCTAGAGACATCATATTTGGCAGTTAGATGCCCCTATAGTGCAAGCAGATCAAGTTTGTTTTAGATTTTTAATACCTTCCCCTTTAATACCCCCCTCCCCCAAAAACCGCGAAAAACTGCCACACCCACAATTTTAAAGATACTTTTGTTTTGGCAAACGATAATCTTATGATAATCTTTATCTGTGCTGTGAATTGTGGCTCAATCGGATAATAAACACCGGAGATATTAAAGATTCAATTTCCTGTACTAGGTAAGGGGGGAGCAGCGTGAGCGTATGCGGCGTTGCATGCGGCTTTACGATATGTGTGCATGTGTGGGTGTTTGTTAGTGTGTGTGTGTGCGAAGGAAAGTACAGGGTCTCCTACTGTCGGTTGCATCCGACTGTAGCTTTCCGAGTTTTTTTTAAATTGTGACTGTGGTAGTTATTCGCGGTTTGTTGGGTGGGAGGAGGCGGGCTGGTATAAAAAATCTAACACAAACTTGATCTACTCGCACTATAGGAGCATCTTATTACTAAATATGATGTCTCTAGCTCTTATAGTTTACCAGATCTAGGTGTTCATACAGACTGACAGACAGACATGGCTTTATCAACTCAGCTCGTCGTCCAGGGTCTAAAAATGTAATTGCTCAAATTAAATAATCAGAATACGATATTAATGTCATATATCTTCAGGTAATTAGACCCTGTACTTTAAAAAAGTACAAAAGGGTCTATTAAGTTTGTGAAAATGACATTTGTGTGTAACAGGCAGAAGGAGGCGTGGCAGACCCCATAAAGTATATATATTCTTGATCAGGACGACGAGCTGAGTCGATATAGCCTTGTCTGTCTGTCCGTCTGTCTGTCCGTCTGTCCGTCTGTCCGTCTGTCCGTCCGTCTGTATGAACACCTAGATCTCGGAAACTATTAGAGCTAGAGACTTCATTTTTTTAGACCCTGTACTTTAAAAAAGTACAAAAGGGTCTATTAAGTTTGTGAAAATGACATTTGTGTGTAACAGGCAGAAGGAGGCGTGGCAGACCCCATAAAGTATATATATTCTTGATCAGGACGACGAGCTGAGTCGATATAGCCTTGTCTGTCTGTCCGTCTGTCTGTCCGTCTGTCCGTCTGTCCGTCCGTCTGTATGAACACCTAGATCTCGGAAACTATTAGAGCTAGAGACTTCATTTTTTTTTTGTTAGGTTTGTGTATTACATAAGCAGGTCAAGTTTGTTTCAAATGTTTGAAAAGTCATCCCCCTCCCCCTCAAATTTACAAAAATGTTCTTAGTATATACAGTTTTAGAGTCACTGGATTCATTTTTCGCAGGATTAAAGCTTTAGATGCTTTGCATGTTTGGTGCAAGTTGCAGCCCAATCGGATAAGAAACACTGGAGATATTCGACAAACAATTTTCAGTACTAGGCATTTGGGTAGGGGAGGGGGGAAGCCACACTGTACGCGGCTACTAGGGCGTATGCGTAATTTTTGATTGTGAGTTTGAATTTCTGTATGAGTATTGCTGATTGTTTGTATTTTAGTGTATATTTGTATGAATAAGTGTATGTGTGTGTGTATAAGTGCATGTGTATGTGTATGTGAGTATGTACATATATGCTACTGCTATTATGGACTCTACGGACTATTATGGACTATTATGGACTCCCATGGCAAATCAAAGTACAGGGTCACCTACTGTCGGTTGCGTCCGACTGTAGCTTTGCGTCCGACTGTCGCTTTCCCTACTTTTTTTTGTTAGGTTTGTGTATTACATAAGCAGGTCAAGTTTGTTTCAAATGTTTGAAAAGTCATCCCCCTCCCCCTCAAATTTACAAAAATGTTCTTAGTATATACAGTTTTAGAGTCACTGGATTCATTTTTCGCAGGATTAAAGCTTTAGATGCTTTGCATGTTTGGTGCAAGTTGCAGCCCAATCGGATAAGAAACACTGGAGATATTCGACAAACAATTTTCAGTACTAGGCATTTGGGTAGGGGAGGGGGGAAGCCACACTGTACGCGGCTACTAGGGCGTATGCGTAATTTTTGATTGTGAGTTTGAATTTCTGTATGAGTATTGCTGATTGTTTGTATTTTAGTGTATATTTGTATGAATAAGTGTATGTGTGTGTGTATAAGTGCATGTGTATGTGTATGTGAGTATGTACATATATGCTACTGCTATTATGGACTCTACGGACTATTATGGACTATTATGGACTCCCATGGCAAATCAAAGTACAGGGTCACCTACTGTCGGTTGCGTCCGACTGTAGCTTTGCGTCCGACTGTCGCTTTCCCTACTTTTTTTTAAGATAGTATTGGGGCAAACACATTTATAAAAATGTTTTCTGTTGAATTTCCAGTTTGCCTTAAACTAAAATTTGCTTGAGAATAAACTAAAATTTGTAGGTTAATAATTCTTAGGTACGCCCATTCATAAGCACCGTCCGTCAATTTCTATAAGAAATCACATTTAATTTCCATGTTTCCTTAGGCGAAAAATGTAACCAAAAACAAATGGTTTAAGGGAAAAGGCTGGCAGCCGATGCACAGACTAACTGAAGCTCAAATAATATTTTCAGCTGCACGCCATTTTCATATTAAATAACTTTGTATATATTTCCTCTGTTCCCACACAAAATCTCTCTTTCTCTTTTTCGTTTTGTTTTTTTGTGCTTTTGCTGGGAATCGACAGGTGAGAAAATTCTCAGCGTTTTAACTACACATTTAGGTTAAGCTTTAAGGAAAGCAAACTGAGTATCTAGGCTTTATTATTTATAACATAAAAAATAGAGAAAATGTAAATATAAGGCTTTACTTTTCGATTATACAAATTTCAATAAGCATTTTGGATCATGCGTTGAATACATGTACTGCTTTATGAGTCTCCTGACCCTATAATAAAACCACTGTAAAGCCAAATCAAAAGAAAATATCTCAAAAAGCCATTCACAGAAGTATGCATGTGTATGCGTGTAATGAGTGTGGGTGTAAGCTTCAAATGGGCAACAAATAATGTAGTCTGGATAACAGAGTGGCAAACGCAAACGCCCCGCAGGTTGTTTATCCACTGCACACAAGGAGTCAGAGGGTGATCCTGTGAAAAGGATACACTTCACATATGCATAGGCATGGGTTGATAGTAAGTGCTACGGTGTTGTATTGAGAGATAACACAAATGCGTTTGCTGCCTACTAGCAATTTACTTTTAAAAGTGTTAAACTCGGTTACCGACATTTAATGCAGTTGATTAACTATATATTTTCAAATTAAAAAACTCGGAAAGATACAGTCGGATGCAACCGACAGTAGGAGACCCTGTACTTTCCATACACACACGCTAACAGACACTCTCACATGCACACATAGCGCAAAGTCAACCACACATGCGCTCGCGCTGCTCTCCCCTTACCAAGTACAGGGAATTGAATCTTAAATATGCCAAATATGATGTCTCTAGCTCTTACAGTTTCCGAGATCTAGGTGTTCATACAGACGGACGGACATGGCTATATCGACTCAGCTCGTCGTCCTGACCAAGATATATATATGTATATCTGATATACTTTGTGTGGTCTGCCACGCCTCCTTCTGCCTGTTACACACAAATGTCATTTGCACAAACTTAATGAACCCTTTTGTACTTTGTACTTTTGAAGGATTGGGTTTTGTGTTGAGTCTTTCGCTTGAGTCTGTGCTATATCCGACTATAGCATTTTCAGCCGCTTCATACTTACATATATTAATGGACAATCTTTAAATATATATAGAGCTCGATTTGGTGCACCTCCATTAATACTGAGTGACGAATTATCAGCTATTGCGACCAAGTCGGCTCAGGTAAATACTTTTTGTACTACCGAGTATAATACGTCTAACTACATGTCATGTATATTCATTTACGTCTTATAGAATGAGATAAGACACAACTATACCTTGGATGAGCAGTACATCTTGTACACTGATAAAAAAATTAAAATCTTAAATTAAGAATTTGAGCAATCTTAAAATTTTAATCCCGAAAAAGCTTGAAAAATAACCATAAATCTAATAATGAGAATTCGAATGTCATTTTCAAGATTTAAAAATCTTCTTATTAGAACTTGTTTGTGTCAAAATGTCCGTCTCATTCGCACACCCAGGCGAAGTCAGAATAAAGAGAGATGAAGCGAAATTTTAAATTAAACAAAAAAAATACAAAAATAAAAAAACGTAGTTCTCTGCCTGGACTTGAACCCGAGTCGTCCGCATTCTGCATTCTTTGCAATCTGTTCATAAGAATTGTATTTGGTATTTGGGATGTGCAAACTGTTAAAGCTTTGTGGCGCAAGGGTCTAAGTCGACAGTGAACAGCGTTGCGTGTGTCAAGCAAGGGAGGAGTCGTGAGTTCAAATCGCGAAGCCGGACAAGTAAATTTGGTATGTAAAATTAAAGATATAATCAAATTTAATAGATGTAAAAAATTTATAAAATATAAAGAACAATTTATATAAAAAAAAAACTCGGAAAGCTACAGTCGGCTTCAACCGACAGTAGGAGACCCTGTAATTTCCTTTGTACACACACACGCTAACACTCACACAAGCACACATAGCGCAAAGTCGCATGCAACCACACATACGCTCGCGCTGCTCCCCCCTTACCTAGTACAGGGAATTGATTCTTGAATATCTCCGGTGTTTATTATCCGATTGAGCCACAATTCACAGCACAGATAAAGATTATCATAAGAATTTTGTATGCCAAAACACAAGTTTGTATCTTTAAAATTGTGGGTGTGGCAGTTTTTCGCGGTTTTTGGGGGAGGGGGGGGAGGTATCAAAAATCTAAAACAAACTTGATCTGCTTGCGCTATAGGGGCATCTAACTGCCAAATATGATGTCTCTAGCTCTTACAGTTTCCGAGATCTAGGTGTTCATACGGACGGACAGACAGACGGACAGACAGACGGACAGACAGACGGACAGACAGACGGACAGACAGACGGACAGACGGACATGGCTAGATCGACTCAGCTCGTCGTCCTGATCAAGAATATATATACTTTGTGGGGTCTGCCACGCCTCCTTCTGCCTGTTACATACATTTCGGGCTTGCACAATCTTAATAGACCCTTTTGTACTTTTTTAAAGTACAGGGTCTAAAAAAATTATAAAAATATTAAAAATGTGCATCACATGTAATTTAGCGGTTAATCTAATGAGAGGAAAAAATCATGATTTAAGATTTTTGTAAATCTAAATTTGAGATTATGGTCGTGATTTTAGATTTTTTAGCATCTTATTTTAAGCTGGTTCATACTTGAAGTAATCTCTATAAAATCTTGAAATAGAACCAATAAATCTTAAATATAGATTTTTCAGGCTTAATTAAAAAAAATCTTGATTTGAGCTTGGAAATCTAATTGCATAGAGATTACCCTACTTTCGTCACCAAATGGTCTTGATTTTATGACCAAAAATCTTCATTTTAGCTCGTTTTTTTTTTGAGTGTATGGTAGCAATTTCTACATAGACTTTGGTGCTAAATTAAATGGTGCTGATGCAGTAAAAAAGTGGTATGGTGAAATTAAAGATTATGACTGGAGCAACCCGTCGCGTCAATTGAAAGCTCTATTTTTTACTCAATTGATTTAGAAGGATTCTAAGAAGGTGGGTTGCGGCTCTGCACAAAGGTAATTCCTGAATACGTATATAATTTATGATCGATAACCTCTTTTATATTTTATAACAGACGAAGAGAAATTATTTTTATCTGCTTATACGATCCACCAGGCAACAATAAAGGTGAGTTCGAAAAAAATGTCCGCCCAGGAAAGTGAAATCGTACATGGGGTATAATCCGATTTTTTGACATAACTAAAGTGAAAATATCGTGGAAAAAGTACACAATAATAATATAATACTTTCGAAATAAATATAAAAATGCGTAATTTATTTGAATTTGGCTTTTAATTTCTGTTTTTAACCATTTTCTTGCCTAGAAGTTTAGCTTTAGTTTCGTCAAGAAGAGTTTTTCTCTAAGAGCTCAGCTTACGTTAATAAAACGAAAGAAAACTGTTTGTAAATATAAAATAGAATGAAAGGTATCGTAGTATAAGCATAAAATCGGGATGTGACAGATTAATAGATCTCAAAGTTATAAGTTGATAACATCAATATTTCGACGTTTTATTCTTAAAAATGTTGTAATTCATGTATATCTAGTAATTCTTGTTAGTTAAACAAATTTGTTAACTTTGTAAAATAAATATAATATGAAATATCTTGTTTATATAAGTAAATCTACTTTATTTATTATATGTATTATATATACATGTTCTGTCTCAATACTACATATTAGACTAAAATGAACATTACTTATCTTACGATTTATTCCTGATTCTTCTTGATTGCGTTTTTTGTTTGGTTTCTCCCAATGAGCCTCATTCATCTATAATTTCAAATATTACCTATGATATTGTTTCAATTCTACTTATGTAAATCAATACCCCTTAATAGCCGTTAATAGTGTAATAGCCGATAATATAATAAAACAAATAACTTTGCGCGATACGTCTTCTCTCTTTATTTGCTATCACCGAATTGACTTCTAGTCTTTTCCAACACTATAATTAGCGATGGGCTTTTCCTCTTATTCTTATTCTTAATAGTGATGGTCGTGCTCTCGTGCCTCTATCGGCCTGCTACAACTCGGCCATCCTGACCATGAGATAGTCCTCTATCTCAGTGTTACAATTTGATATCAGAGTTACAATTATTCTTATTATACAAACTTATTTACAATATTGGTTTCTTATAATAACAATTATTTTATACTTATATCTGAGTTTGTATTTTTTAACCAATGCCTAATGTTTTGTGCACTCCACACGCCTTGATAAGGATTTCGAGATAACTGAAAGCCGTCAATGTCTTTGAGCAAGTATCTATCATTCTTTAAAACCTTGTCTATTACATAAGGGCCTTTGCTTTTTGGTAATAGTTTCCTTGACACTCCCGCTGTGCTATCGAAATTTTTCACCATTACGTAGTCTCCTGTCTTGAATATAGCTGGATTTTTTCTTTTATTGTTATAATATTCTTCATTCTTTGCTTGTGCTAATAATTGACTCTGTTCTGCCTTTTCCCTAATATTTTCTAAATCTTCTCTGTAACTTGTGTCTAAATGTTTCTCTTGCTCTAACTTTTCACTTAATTCGTCACTGATTTCTCCTCTCTGCGCCAATCCGAATAACATTGTGCTTGGAAATTGCTTGGTACTTCTATGTTGTGTGTTGTTTAATGTATATTCTACCTTTTCAATGATTACGTCCCAATGCTGTCCTTGTTCTGGCTCGGTGAGTTTGGCTATCATGGGGCCAAGGCTTCTATTTATTCGCTCCACCTGACCATTGGCTTGTGAAGACCCTGTTGCGATTTTCACATGCTTTATGTTGTTTTCGCCTAAAAAATTTTCAAACTCGAGCGATGTGAAACAGCTCCCCCTATCGGACACTATGCAATTAGGTTTGCTGTATGATCTAAAATAGTCTCTTAACGCACTAACGACCTCTTTGCTGTTGGTTGTCTTTGTCGTATATAGTCTTACAAACTTTGTGAAACCATCTACTACCGCAAATATATATTTCTTAGCTCTACTATTATCAACGGGCCCATAATGATCGATATGAATTAATTCAAAGGGCTTATTGCCCTTTGGAATACTGTGTAATATTCCACTTTCTTTGCCTGTCTTAGGTGAAAACGCTATACACTTCAAACAATTCTCTATATGATTTAGTGCTTTAGCTTTCATGTTAGGGAACCAATACGTTTTTATCATTGCATCTACCATCTTGTCTCTGCCCACATGCCCTAACTCGTCATGGTATTTGTATAGCACGTGATCCTCCATGGCATGTGGCACGTAAAATAATAATCGCTTATCATTGGTTTTCCTAAATACTACTCCATTTCTCATTTCGAATAATTTTAGCTCACTTTTTTCTAACGATTTCCTAATATTTTGTATCTTCTCATCCTTTGTCTGGCAAATTATTAAGTTAGATTCTAGACTATTTGCTTCAGTAATCATAACAGTGTTATAACACCTTGACAACGCATCTACGTGTTGCATCTGTTTTCCGGCCTTGTGCAGTAATTCATAATCAAACTCTTGTAATTCTAACGCCCACCTCGCGATTCTCGGGTTTAATTCTATCTTGTTCAACGTCAAAGTTAATGAGTTGCAATCTGTTGCAATTTTAAATCGTTTGCCCTGTAAATATATCCTAAATCTCCTTAATGCGTAAATTATAGCTAGAGTTTCTAGCTCGAAACTATGGTATTTTGCTTCTGTTTCTGACGTACGCTTTGAAAAATAAAATATCGGGTGTAATTTACCGTCTGCCTTTTTTTGTAAAAGCACTGCCCCGAATCCTAACGCGCTAGCATCACAATGTAACTCAACGTCGTCCTTATGATTATAAATTGCTAGAACCGGTGCTTCCAATAACTTATTTTTTAGACTTAAAAAACAATCTAGTTGTTCCTTACCAAACTCAAACTTCTTATCCTTCCTTAGTAAGTCATATAGGGGTTTTGCAATCACGGAAAAATCTTTCATGAATCTTCTAAAGTAAGAACACAGTCCGAGAAAGCTTTGCACCGACTGAACTTTATCCGGTAACGGGAAATTTCTTATGGCTTCTAATCCTTTGTCGTCCGCTCTAATGCACCCTTCTGATATATGAAATCCTAGATACTTAACGTTATTCTGTAGAAACTCACATTTATCTAATCTCAATTCTAATTTATTTTCTACTAACCGTGCTAATACTTTTTCTAATATTTCTAAATGCTCATATATGTCTTTGCTTGCAATCATGATGTCGTCCATGTAGACTATCACTTTATTGTCTCTAATCATGTCTGAAAATATACTGTTAATAAACCTCTGAAATATCTGAGAAGCCGTTTTAAGTCCCATTGGCATTCTTAAAAACTCATATTGGCCCAACGGCGTCACAAAAGAAGTATATTTAACTGACTCTTTGTCAACAAAAACGTGAAAATACCCATTTTTCAAATCGAGTTTGGTGAATACATTTTTTTCTACCAATCTGTCCAATAAATCGTCTATCAAAGGTAATGGATAATTATCTCTAACCATTATTTTGTTGAGTCTCCGAAAATCTACGCACATTCTTAGATCGCCCGTTTTTTTCTTGACCAAAACAATTGCTGATGCGTATTCTGAACTACTGGGCTGGATAATTCCCTCTTTCAGGTATTCATCTAGCATAATTTGTAATTTTTCTTTTTCAGTGTACGATAATCTTCTAGGCGAACAACTAAAAGGTTTCTCTTTTTCTAGTACA
Organism: Liodrosophila aerea; assembly: GCA_035045005.1. Classification (NCBI taxonomy): domain Eukaryota; kingdom Metazoa; phylum Arthropoda; class Insecta; order Diptera; family Drosophilidae; genus Liodrosophila; species Liodrosophila aerea. Next base: position 187,209 of record JAWNNL010001004.1, read on the forward strand.
ATTTTCATTTCACATTTTATAGTTGGTTTGACAGGTCTTTCAGCAGTTATGTATACCTTTTCCAACATTTTTATGAATTTTTCTTTTAACCTAAAATCAATTTGCGCACCCACATTGTATTCGTTTTCATTGATATTTGCACAATTAATTGATAAAATATCGTTTTCAACATTGTTATCATATACTCCTATATTGCTAACTATTTGATCGTTAACAATTTCAACACTAACGATATTACCACTAACAATTTCACCACTAATTACTTCTTCACTAACTATTTCCTTTCTGATAGTATTATTGCTAACCAAGCCTAAATGACTGTCATCTAAATTTATATTCTCTAACGATGCACTATCTAACAATTTATTTTCTAATATTTTCTCTGCTGCTGCCCCATTCCCTAATTCATTATTATCTAATAATTTATCTACTATTCTAATTGGTTTTTCTTCATCGACAACTAAATGCGTAATATTGGTTTCATCTTTGTTTACATGCTCCAAATAACTTGCTTGGCTTTCAGTACACTCTTTTGACATATCTAGTTCGCTGAAATTTAGTTTTAAACCATACAGTTTCATAAAGTCCCTCCCAAGTACTACATTCCATCTCATAGACTCGTCAGCCACCACTTTTAAATCAAAATTAACTTTTATTTCTTTTTTTAAAACATAACAACATAGTTTTCCAAAAACTTGTAAACGGCTTTCATTTAGCCCGAAATAAGGCACTTCATGTGCTTGGATTTCTATTTCTTGCGGAATGTAACTTCGCTTTACAAATGATATGGGGCTGCCCGAGTCAATGAGGCATTCTGAAATTAACAGTATGTTATTGCTATTATTACTTAAATAAATATTCATACGCCTTACATAATTGTTCTTTTCACGACATCCAGTGTTGGACTTCCTCTTTGGACATTGTGCCATCAAATGTTCCTCACTGCCGCATCCGTAGCATGAGCCGGGCTTTCGTTTAGGCTTCGAACAGTCCCGTGCCCAATGCCCTTTAGAGTTGCAGTTGAAGCAGCGTGAATTTTGTAGCATAATGTTGTTTTGTGCTGCATCAAAACTTGCACCTTTTTTCTCCACCTTGGCTTGTTGAGGTAACTGAACGTCTGCAAACGCCCGCTGTATTTTTGCCGAACTATCAAAGCACTGAAGTTTGGCTTGTAAACGAAGGTTCTCGTCTGGTATGCCTTCGATAATCCCGTCTAAGAGCTCTTCATCTTCCATATTCAAGTCTCGCGCTAGCATACACTTGCTCTCAAAGTAGAAACCAAATCCTTCAGAGGGTTCCCAACGCCGTGCTGCAAACTTGCGCCGTAACTCCGCTTTGCTCAGCTTACCACCGAACGATAGCTTTAATTGCTCCAACAATTCGTTGAGTGGTCTCACAATGCGTCCGGGATCGGCATGTAGCCACTGCAAGGCATTTCCCTTCAGTTTGGCAACGCATAGCAATCGGCGCTGTGTATCGTTCAAGTTGTGTAACTGCGCCACATTCTCCAGTTGTGCAATCCAATTAAACACAGAAGCGTTTCCGTCAAAATCTAATAGGACTTCTTTGGCTAATTGGAATGCGATGTTAAGCGGTTGTCGAATTTCATCACGATCGGTGACGTCATTGATTTGGCGGGCATTGCTGCCACGGTTGTTGTTGTCGTTGCCCTGCACAATTTCGTCGTCATCTCTCTCGCACCCGTTGCTTGCTCCATTATGCGCAGTATAGTTGTCTCCTTCTAACTCATGCTGCTGGTTGTCACGGCCGCTGACGCTCTGCATGCGCAGTTGTTCCAGAAGGTTCTTCGCCGCTTCTATCTCACTGCGTACATTTTTCAGGAGTTCGGTGCTCTTGAATATTTCTGCACGCTGGTCCTGCAATACGCTTGTCATGTCTGCTTGCTCCTCCTCGTCAGAATCAGCCATTCCTGGCATGCTACCGCGCACGCCAGCCGGTACAGCGTTGAGACGCACCAAGAGCTCAGCTTTTGAGCCTTTTGTGGGCAAGCCCAAATTGTGCAACCATTGTTTTAGTGTCACCAACGACACATCTTCACTGTTTACATCCATTTTAGTGATCTTTATCCCACTTCTGAGATTGTAATAGCCGATAATATAATAAAACAAATAACTTTGCGCGATACGTCTTCTCTCTTTATTTGCTATCACCGAATTGACTTCTAGTCTTTTCCAACACTATAATTAGCGATGGGCTTTTCCTCTTATTCTTATTCTTAATAGTGATGGTCGTGCTCTCGTGCCTCTATCGGCCTGCTACAATAGCAAAATTAGTTAGACCCCACCCATATTGTAGCTTGCAGTAGTTACGGTTTACCAGCGACAAATACTAAGATATAAAACAAATATCTAAAACTGATATAAACCAGTCATCACTTTCGTAACTATTATTAAAAAAATATTTTGTAAATTAAATTTTATATTACTTAAATGGATATTTAATCTGAGATTAAAACAGTCGGACGCAAAGCTACAGTCGGACGCAACCGACAGTAGGAGACCCTGTACTTTGGTATGCCCTGGGCGTCGATAACAGCAGCAGCATACATGAACATACTCACATACACATACACATGCACTTATACATACACACATACACTTATACATACAAATATACGCGCAAATACAAACAATATCAAAAACTCATACAGACATTCATACTCACAATCAAACATCACGCATACGCCCTAGTGGCCGCGTACACTGTAGCTTCTCCCTTCCCCACCCAAATGCTCAGTACAGAAAATTTTTTTGTCCAATATCTCGGGTGTTTATTATCCGATTGGGCTGCAAATCGCACCAAATATTCAGAGCACCTAAAGCTTTATTCATGCAAAAAAGGAAAACAGTGACTCTAAAACTGTACATGCTGGGAATATTTTTGCGAATTTGAGGGGGAGGGGGATGACTTTTCAAACATTTGAAATAAACTTGACCTGCCTATGTAATACACGAACCTAACAAAAAAAGAATCAAGTCTCTAGCTCTTATAGTTTCTGAGATCTAGGTGTTCATACAGACAGACAGACAGACGGACAGACAGACGGACAGACAGACGGACAGACGGACAGACAGACAGGGCTATATCGACTCAGCTCGTCGTCCTGATCAAGAATATATATACTTTGTGGGGTCTGCCACGCCTCCTTCTGCCTGTTACACACAAATGTCATTTGCACAAACTTAATAGACCCTTTTGTACTTTTTTAAAGTACAGGGTCTAAAAATTAAGTCTCTAGCTCTTACAGTTTTCGAGATCTAGGTGTTCATACAGACAGACGGACAGACAGACAGACAGACAGGGCTATATCGACTCAGCTCGTCGTCCTGATCAAGAATATATATACTTTACGGGGTCTGCCACGCCTCCTTTTGCCTGTTACACACAAATGTCAATTGCACAATCTTAATAGACCCTTTTGTACTTTTTCAAAGTACAGGGACTAAAAATACCTTTCCTTATTATTATTTGGGAAAGTGTTCATACAGACATCACACATATATCGGTATATGTATATATTTTGTAGGGTCGCCAAGCCTTCATTAATCTGTTCTTCCTCTTGTACTTTTCCCAAAAAGATAAACATCTTTGATTCTCGTTAATAATGTTACTGTAGTCACATTTATTAATTTGCTTCAGTTTGAGCTAGTACAATACAAAGTGACCTCCCCTTGAAGCAAGTCCATTCATTCATTTATTTAGTCGTTATTTTCTCGTTGATATTCACCCATTGATTAGGATTAATGTATATGTTGGATATAGTACCACGTAGCGTTTTGAGCCCCTGATTAAGTGGAACAGGTTTGGGACGGTCTTCTACGCTCTTCATCCACTGCTGCCAGGCGAAAGAAGAGCGTTCCTTGCGCAGCAGTTCTTGCTGTCGCTTGCGCTGTGCTTCGCTCTGCAAAAGTTGACGCCGTTGATGCACTTCTTGAATCTTTCGCATCTCCCAGGATTGCAGATGGTGTAGAGTCAGATGACTTAATTTTGGCTGATCTGGCTTCGAGGGAGTTTTGGGGCATTTTTGAGACTTTTGCTCGTACCACTGTCTTACCCGCTGCTCACTTATCTGCCGACGCTGTAAATTCTTTTGCAGTTGTTCTTCGCGCTGTTCTCGTACCACTTGGAGTTGGTATTGCCGTTGCCGCTTCTTAGCGGAAAGCCAATTCTCGAAGGCTTCGTTCGACTGTCGCATCAGCTTCAGTGGTGGTAAATGTCCATTCTGTTGGTCATAGCATATAGAGGCTGTATCGGAGCCCAGATCGAGCATCGGAACTTCGCAGGTTTGGGGCTCAAGATATCCTTGAGGCGCATGTTCATAATTACTCATGTCATCTTCTTCCCAGCTACATATAGATGCGGTGGAACCCCTTTCTTGCAGTTGCTTCTCTCTTTCCAGATCCTCGTCCTGCAATTGTTGATCATCTGAAAATGATTCTTCGTATTGAGTGCCATTTGATGTAGAGCTACTATCACTAGTGATCCCCTTTGACTTAACGCTTTGTATCAGAGTTTCTATATCCGTTTCCGTCTCTTCCAAAGATCTGGGTGAGCCAAAGCGCAGTGTGGACATCTCCGTGTCGGCTAACGAGTTAAGTTCGCTACTCGATGCGGAGCCGTCCACAGGGCGCACACGATTTGAACTTATTTTAAGATCAAAAGGCCTTATACCGTAGGTCTTAATGAACGTTCTGGAACGATTCCTCTCTGAAACTTGTATATACTCCTGTTCTTCATTCAGCATCTCAGAATCTTTAACAACTCCAGCACGTCGGTTTAGGCGACCCAAAAAAGCCATAGTCTATAAAAAAGAGTTTGATTATGAAATACTGATTTGCATTTAAGACTTAAATGTATATATAATAATTTAAATATTACCCTTACTACCTTTAAGTCTTTATGAGTAAATATTATAAGAAAACACGATATTTTCGTTATATCGATTTCGGACTTTTTTAAATTCCAAAAAAGGAGATAAACTGTGTATAAAACTGTATTTGTTTCCTGTGTAGTCAACAATAATTAGAATAGAAATGTGGAACCGATTTCGAAGGGATACTTCGTTTTTGACAACAAATACTATGCCCAATCGACTGCTGACTCTAAACTACATATACAGGGGTGCTACAGAAATCACTTCAGCGTCATTTCAGCTTAAAAACCATTCAGCGGTGCCACAGACCTAGTTTTTTGGCTGATTCGAAATCGCTGACTATTGAGCCAGCTATTTGACTAAATACACCTATAAAACCAAGTTGATACATGAAACATTATACCTTTTCTTAAAGGTTGTTTAATTTTTAATTAACTTACATCAAAATAATTTAACATTAAAGGTGTTAAGTTAAAATAAAAAACAGTCGGACGCAAAGCTACAGTCGGACGAAACCGACAGTAGAAGACCCTGTACTTTGGTTTGCCCTGGGCGTCGATAACAGCAGCAGCATATATGAACATACTCACATACACATAAACATACATATAAACATATGTGTGTATACATACACACATACACTTATACATACAAATATATGCTCAAATACAAACAATATTCAAAACTCATACAGGCATTCATACTCACAATCAAAAATCACGCATACGCCCTAGTGGCCTCGTACACTGTGGCTTCCCCCTCCCCCATCCAAATGCTCAGTACAGAAAATTGTTTGTCCAATAACTCTGGTGTTTATTATCCGATTGGGCTGCAAATCGCACCAAACATTCACAGCACCTAAGGGTTTATTCATGCAAAAAAGGAAAACAGTGACTCTAAAACTGTACATGCTGGGAATATTTTTGCGAATTTGAGGGGGAGGGGGATGACTTTTTAAACATTTGAAATAAACTTGACCTGCCTATGTAATACACGAACCTAACAAAAAAAGAATCAAGTCTCTAGCTCTTATAGTTTCCGAGATCTAGGTGTTCATACAGACAGACAGACGGACAGACAGACGGACAGACAGACGGACAGACGGACAGACGGACAGACAGACAGGGCTATATCGACTCAGCTCGTCGTCCTGATCAAGAATATATATACTTTATGGGGTCTGCCACGCCTCCTTCTGCCTGTTACACACAAATGTCATTTGCACAATCTTAATAGACCCTTTTGTACTTTTTTAAAGTACAGGGTCTAAAAAACGCGTTTTAGTAAAACCTTAACGAATCAGCGTGTTCTATTAGTCAAGTACTTTGAAACACCAATCAGCCGACACATCTTTGTTGCCATCTAGTCGGTTTCGGATTTGTTGTCAGTTGTCTGCTGCCAGAGTTGCAGAGTAAAATGTTCTTTGGCGCGCAATAAAATAAATGATTTTTCATCTGATATTATTAAAGTACTACTCTATAAAATCAATTATTTATATTTTTGTAATGAAAAAAGTATAAACCTATTTCTCTGCAACGTTAATATTAAGAATAATGTTAAACAAACATTAGGGTAATTTTAATCTGGGAAAAAGGCAGCCCTTATCAGGCAATTTCGGAAAGGTTTGTGAAAGGGCTAAAAATCGAAATCGCTCGGAGTTCTGTGGCACCCAGGAAATTTTTCCGCTGAATGGGTTTTTGCTGATTCACAATCAGCGCGCTATTTCTGTAGCACCCCTGATAATATAACTATATCTAAACTGCAAATTAAATTTGAAAACAAGTAGAAGTAGTGGGAAATAGTTACGCCGAGTACAGCACAGTTAGTAGTACAACGATTAATAATGGTAACAGTAAAAGTACTAGTTGAAGTATTTTAGTAGGTTATCGGTTTTCGCATGAGTAATAGCAATAGTAAATAGTAATTAATTTACTTAATTTAAAATAGTTGAAAAGGTTCGAAGCTTTGGCTTAAAGTACATTCCATGTATTCAATAGTAGTTTAAATTTCAATTCATTGTCCATTGTTGAATTCATGGCCGTCAGTTGCTTTATGCTGAACTGAAATTTGTCATAAAATGAGGTAAATAACATTGTTTGAATTCATTTTCTATTAATATACAATTTAGCTACTTTTTACTATTACACATCTCTCGGTCTGCAGCTTTGCCACACACGCTCAAAATTTGATTGTCGTGCAGCTTTGCGGCTGCCGCTTTTTACATTCTAATCGAAATTTTTATTGTACTAAGTCACGAAATGTGAGCGACGTCGAGGTAATATCAGTTATTTGACAGTCCCCCCTTTCGGTAGTGAAGTGCACTGCCCTCGGCCAGCCGCCTTGCCAATCTCATGCCTCCTTTAAGCTCTTCAACTCCAGAGTTCCGCCTTCCTAGCCGTCGCAGTAACCGCAGGTCTCGGCCATTTTCAGTGCCGCCGTCTGAAAGCTAAACCCAAAATGTGCCACTTAGCTGTACGGGCATAAAAATTGCAGTTGCTGACACCCCACCTCCCCGTTTAAACACCATCCATTCGCAAGGTAAAAACAAAAAGCCAGTCCGCGTTGGCATTGCAACCAACATTATTTTATAATTTACAAGCAAGTCGCACGACGTCGGCGTCTGTTACACGGTTTGTCTTTATCGACAGCACACGAGTCCCCTTCTATACGGTTCGACCCCCCCGCCACTTTACATGAGACTCTGAGGATAAAATTCCATTAGTGAATGCTTGGCTGGGCTTAAACTAGTTTTCGATATTCAACATTTTATGAAAGTTTCATTGATAGAAATCGAAATTATTGCTTAGAAATGAAATAGAGAGACAAAGAGACAGTGAGAGAGAGCATGCATGAGACAAAGGTCATTGCTTCACTGTATAATTTAATAGCATACCATTAGTCGTGGGAGTGCTGGGTTTTCTGATTATATCTGAACTGTGCTCACAAATGGTTAAATTACGAATATAATCAAACTTGAGCAAAGAATAGATTTTCGTTTTCCACATGTATTGAATAAATAAATGAATTATATATAAGTTATAATAAAAAAAACTTGGAAAGCTACAGTACGATGCAACTGACAGTAGGCGACCCTGTACTCTCCTTTCCACACACACACTAACAGACACTCACACATGTACACATAGCGCAAAGTCACACGCAACACACGCACATACGCTCGTGCTCGTTACCTAGTACAGGGAATTGAATCTTGAATATCTCCGGTGTTTAATATTCGATTGACCCAAAATTCACAGCACTGATAAAATTTACCATAAGATCTTGTGGCTGTGGAGTTTTTCGCGGTTTTTGGGGGAAGGGGGAGGTACAAAAAATCGAACACAACCTTGATCTGCTTCCACTACAGGGGCATTTAACTGCCAAATACGATGTCTCTAGCTCTTACAGTTTACGAGATCTAGGTGTTCATACAGACGGACGGACAGCCGGACAGACACATAGACGGACATGGCTAGATCGACTCAGCTCGTCGTCGTGATCAGGAATATATACACTTTGTGGGGCAGCCACGCCTCCTTCTGCCTGTTACATTCATTTCTGATTTGCACAAACCTAATAGACCCTTTTGTACTTTTTTAAAGTACAGCGTCTAAACAACGTAATATAATAACTAAAATTAAGACTGAGTCTACTGAGCCATCGACTGGACTAATACTACTATTTACAGTTTGTGAAGAATATTGCATTGAGCTTAAAATTTGACTAAACAAAGTAGATTAACATCTGTCGGGCTTCCAGTTTAAATGAGTCAGTAATCAGATCGGTAGTGAGCCAGTAGGTAAGTTAACCCCTGCCTGGAATAATCTAAGATGTGGATGCTCTTATACATACACTGCGAACGTATGTATATATATAGCCAGATATAACTTAGAATACTTTCTTTAGCCATCTACATTATGTATCAAATCGCAATATATAGACAACTTATTTAGCTTACATGAAAAAGCATTAGATACACATCTAACTGTTATTATCTATGACATTCTATTACTATGATACCTAGCTCAAATAAAATGTTTTACTAATAGCTTGTACTATAATTAGCCGTAAATGGACTTAATTAGCCACTTGAAGGGTGCTGTACTGGCAATTGTAATGTCAATTAGGGAGCTAAGGGTAAAAAGCATATAAATAGCGGGTTTTAGTTGTAGTACTGTAACAAGCTTCATTGGCACGCAAAAGAAATTTAAAACAACAATTAATTAGACACAAATTGAAATTCATAAGATAGTGACGCGACTAGAGAGAGGAGAAGAAATAGACGGCTTCATTTACATATGAAACCAATATCCTACGGATAGCTATAGAGGGAGGGACCTGTGCTTGGCCCAGGTCAGTTTCCGGAACACGAAAAACTATTAAAGCTCAAAATTATGTCAGCAATTAGGCAGGCAAACTACGATATAGACGCACATGGCAGCACAACGAGCGCTACAGGAATGGAACAGAAACTGAAACTGTGACTAGAACTGGACTTACCAGAGGGAGGGAAGGGAATGTAAGAGAAGAGGGCATCATTAAAAAGTCATTTACATGCAGGCTGGGCCGTGTCGCAGCACATTTAGCCGGGACAGCAGCTACATGTCGATTGACAGACTGCCAGAATGACGGCAGGCCGACAGTCAAATAGACTCTCACTCACCCTGACTGACTACTTCACTGGCATGCCGCTATGTCTTTAGTTTGTTAATTTTAGATTTGAAACACGTTTTCAACTCAATTTTATCGCATGTTACGCCTTGTTGCCTCTTCGCTTTATGCCAAACCAGGGCTGAGTCTTGTGCCCTGTATTCCACCCCAGTTCCCACTTTCCACTTTCCTTCTTCAACTTTCCACTTCCCTCTCGGACTAGTCGATTTCTTGTCATGAATTTTGATTTGAAGTAAGGTCTTTCTCATCGTCTCTATGCAGCCACTGTTCCAATTAGAGGCCAAGCGTATTTTATGCGCCTCAAGTAACTTTGCTACAAATTGCCCATTGTTGCATTTGGCTATTGATACCTTCCACATTCTCTTCTCCCTGTGGCTCACACTAAAAGTTGAACAAAAGCATCACTCAAAAAGTTTTAATATAATTTTTGCATAATATTTATTCACAAAAGTTTAGTTGTTTTTTTCTTAGCCTATAAACTAGGACCTTGGACACCTGCCTGACCGCACACATGGGAATTTGCACACTTGCCAGAATCTCTCATAAAGCTAATTAAGAAATATGCCAAAGTTGCTCTGGCTATGGCAGTCTAGCAGAAAATTTATTTAAAGCTGACAAGTGCCCGTGTGAACTGCATATTTATGAGCTCAGCAAAGTAGGCAATGCCTCTATTCTGAAAACTCTTGTCGTTGTTTGTTGGGTACTGAGCTGAGCTAAGCTGTAATTGAATTAAGTTTTTCCGTTTGGCATAATTAGGCATAAGCCAAAATGTGGACTTTATTTACAGTTGAGGTTGTTCTCGTAATTGATTGCTCCACAGTTGCTTATACATTTCATATTATTATTGCTTGGTGTTCTTTTTTTTTTGTAAAGAAAAGGTTTTCTTGAATCAGATTATAAATTATAAAGTCGCTAAAGTGTTGATTATAATTTATGTCTATAAGTTCCTCAACATAAGCGATATTTCCAAATATAGGAAATCAGGCGACTTCCTGGCTTAAATGTTTCTCGAAACACATTGTTGTGCAGCTTCATGCTTCAATTGCATGCATGGCATAGTTTTAGGCGTTTTGTGCCTTTGTTGTCTAATGTCAACACTTTCTGATAAAATTTTTGCATATTTACTTTTGCAAGAATTTGTTTAGCCTTTCAAGAACTTTTGCACCAGAGAGAAAAATCTTTATTTAATCAGAGATACTTCATAGTAGTTTTCGCAAGTTGCTAGAAACTTTTCCGAGGCAATTGTTTTTGACATCCTCTCAACAGAATGGCCTCTAACAATTTTCTTTGGCAGCCGAATATGCTGTGATCAAATAAAAACTTTTTACAATTGCATAAAATAAATGTACCCGAAAAGGCGGTGCGCAGTCAGAGAAATTCCCAGTAGAGCAGTTTCTTGCCTACTTTCGAGAAAAATCTAATAACTGTTAAATCACCTGCAAAATGTTCATTTCACAGCGCTATAAACACGCTACTCCTGCTGCCTCCCTCATGTTGTCCTTGCCGACTTAAACACTTACAAGGACTTAACCACCTTTTTGCCTTATTATTTCTGCGTAGCCTGTCTGTCACTTTAACCTGAGCCGTACACGCAGCAAAGGAAAATCATGTGAAGGACACCTACTACGAGCACATTCAACCATTCTGCCCATAGGGCTCAGGTCTGGTAAAGACCTCGCATGCCAGGACTAAAAAGTTATTAACACGCGCCTTTGACTTGAGTAAGTCATAGACGTCATTTAGGCTGACATACCTACTCTCTTTCTCTCCACTCGTTCTGCCTTTCTGCTTTTCTCGTTTTCTATTCCTTTTCCCTTCAGCATTAATTTCAAATACATCTTGTTAGTGAAAGTTTCGGGTATGTCTTCACTGAATGTAGTTAACTTACATAACTGAGCTATATTCCAATTTGAAATTATACATCAGTTTTAATAACATGGTAATACGATAAAAGACAGTGATCCAAAACAGATTCCTAAGATAGGTTATATATTCTAATTCTTTCAATTGTGTGTTGCTTTTATTCACTCACAAAGTGCAGAGACATTACTAAAATACTAAATGCTAAATAGTATTAAAATAATTTGGAATCTGAATACGAACTTTTTACGTGTTAGAACCAAATTACGTTTCACCTGGGTGCCCTGGCCTTCTATATTGAATCTCTTCTTGTCAAAGCAAAAGCCTTATCCTTCGACCGACCGCTTATGCTGTCATTAGTTATTGATCACTCGTCATCAGTATGATATATTTGGGTCCATTGTCTGGGCATAAAACATGGTCTCTTCTGTACTATGCACCTTGCCGCCTCAACAGTTTGCATTGTTTCAAACTCAATTGTTGGGGTTTCTTCGTGCTTTTTGCTTCTTTACGGTTCCGTTTTCTGCCATTGCATTATTTATGTGCCCAGCACGCCGCAACGGTGTGGACAGGGCGTATTCATTGTCTTTAGTGCTAAACACGAAGCGATTTATCTCTTTTCGTTGCCCAATTGTCTTTTACCTTAGAGCTAGTATTTCTTTTCTTTTTCTGGCGTAGGATATGGTTTTGGATTTTGGTTTGCTCCTGGAAAGTACTCACATGGATGAAGATTTAAAATTATGCAAGAAATTTAGTGAGAGCTTAAATTTCAATGCATTTACAATACATTTACATATCGGACTGTGATGGGCACGTCAATAATCTCTGAGCAGACTTTGCTCTTCCCGTTATTTCTGATGCTCGTCGTCAGCCTGTCGCGCAAGCGAATCACAAGAACAACATAACACGCATTTTACGAAGATGACGTCGTCAATTTATCAATTAAAAATAATTCACATTTAACAAAACTCGCACGCGGCTCGGACTAAACGCCGCAAAGTAGGGCAACAGATTAATTTTCGGTGTCAAAAATAAATATGTCATATTAAAGTTTTTTATTATAATCCGCTGGTTTTTAGACCCTGTACTTGAAAAAACTACAAAAGGGTCTATTAAGATTGTGCAAGCCCAAAATGTATGTAACAGGCAGAAAGAGGAGTGGCAGACCCCACAAAGTATATATATTCTTGATCAGAACGACGAGCTGAGTCGATCTAGCCATGTCCGTCTGTCCATAAAACTATTAATTTTGGTATTTGTTTAAATTGGAAATTTATTTTAGAGTTTTGAAGTGGTTAAACCGCATTCGGGTGTTTAAGGTTTTAATTGATATAATCTTAGGGTTATTTTGAAATAATCTGACAAATTTCATTAAAGAACTTTTTAACTTAGAAGTGTTATTACATACAGGATACTGAACTGATGAACTGTCCTTGGTCCTTTGGAAACATTATCGTGTAGAATTTCAAAAGTCAATTTAAACAATTGTGCAGCAGAATTTAACCAATTTCGTAAACCAATACAACTGGGTACAGTGTGAGGTAGAAGGAGAGAGAGACGGTTAAAGAGAGGGGAGCAAAACTGTGACAGATGAAAACAAAAAACAATTTGCAATAACAAGCAAAATACAAAAGCAAACGAGTCCGAGTCCGAGTCGACTCAGAGACTACACAGTATCGCTCAGGATACTCGATAGGATTTCAATTGTTGTCAGTCTCAGTAACAGTATGGCAGTGTGTTAGCTTGTGGTAAAGGGGTGTGCCCCGACTCTGCCCATTTTCATTAGATTTTCAACACTTTTTTGCCCTGTAAAGTCACAAAATTATATTGTCAAAAATAAAATAAACCATGTTCTGGGACGTAGGCTAAGAGATACATGCCGGCATATGTTGAGCTGTTTTGCCAAGCCAACAACCGAAATGCAAACAAAATAAGCCAAAGGCCTAAAGTTCATTTGCACAATTTCCCAACTGCTTTTGACTGTCTCCCCCCTCCTCTCTCTATCTCACTCGTTTTAACTCCCACTCAATCTCTCTCTTACTGTCCAATGCAATATCACAGATTCCCCCTCTTGGTCCCCCAGTGAACCTAGTCAAAGGCCGTGCAAAGCTTGGCAAACAAAAAGACCAAAAAGACGCTAGCAAAATCCTTTTGATGAGGTCAACGCTAGTTTGGTTTCCTGCTATAAGAACGTGCACACACACGCGCATATACACACACACACACGCACGCATGGGTCAAGCTGATGTTTACTTTAACAGGATAAGTGTGTGTGTACGTATGTGCCTGAGCATTGGCAGGATTAAATTTGGCAGGTATTGAAGCATGTTATTCGTCATCAATGTAGTTTGAACTAACTAGTTGTTGTTGGTGCTGTAGCCGCTTGTTTGTACAAGTATCTACTAACAGTTGTTGTTGTTGTTCTTGCGGTTGTTGTTGTTGTGATTGTGATTGGGCTGCAATTGCAACAGGGCCAGTGAGTGCCAGCCAGGGCGAGCTGCAACTGCAGTTGCTCCTTGTGCGGAGTCTATCTGAGAGACGAGGGCCACATTCATGTCGTTTGCATTGTTTACGCACTTTCGCTTTGATATTATTGTAGTTTCGGCCTGATAACACTGTGTCTGTGTGGGTGTGTTTGATTTGCAGATAATAGCTTCATGGTAGGAGTGGCTTTATATCTTTGGTCTACTTAAAGAAGTGTATCTTTTCATAGCATTCTGCTTGAAACTTGGAATTTAGTTTAAAAAAATCTGTTTATTTATTTTCAAGACCCTGTACTTTAAAAAAAGTACAAAAGGGTCTCTTAAGTTTGTACAAATGACTTTTGTGTGTAACAGGCAGAAGGAGGCGTGGCAGACCCCATAAATTATATACATATATTCTTGATCAGGACGGCGAGCTGAGTCGATCTAGCCATGTCCATCTGTCTGTCTGTCCGTCTGACCGTCTGTCCGTCTGACCGTCTGTCCGTCTGATCGTCTGTCCGTCTGACCGTCTGTCCGTCTGACCGTCTGTCCGTCTGTATGAACACCTAGATCTCGTAACCTGTAAGAGCTAGATGCTTCATATTTGGCAGTTAAGATGCCCCAATAGTGCAAGCAGATCAAGTTTGTGTTCGATTTTTGATACCTCCTCCCCCTCCCCCAAAAACCGCGAAAACCCACCACAGCCTTGTGCTTTGGTACACAATAATCTGTGCTGTGAATTGTGGCTCAATCTGATAATAAACACCGAAGATATTCGAGATTAAAGTTTTCGTACTAGGTAAGGGGAGCAGCGAGCATAATATATGGTCGTGTTAGATTTTGCGATATGTGTGTGTGTGTATTGTTAGCGTTAGTTGCTGCAAGGGGAAGTACAGGGTCTCCTACTGTCGGTTGCATCCGACTGTAGCTTCCCGAGTTTTTTTTTTAATCAACATACGAATTGATAATTAATGACAAAGTACAGGGAGTGCAGTATAAACAGGAAATCAGAAACTAGGTGAACTTGAGTGTTTATATTGTTGTTTATATTTTATGGGAGATACTATGCCTTACAAAATTACCTGAAGCTAAATACATATTCACACAGTACAATAACATCTTAGACCTAACATCTTGTAGCAAATACATATAGATTTTACAATTAATATCAAGTCATTGGTCAAGTTAGTCGATTTTCTGCTGGCCTGCCTTATCGAGGAATTTCCACTGCATCGGATTGATGTATATTTGCGAAACTGTACCTCGAAGGGAATCCAAGCCCTGATTTAATGGGACAGGTTTTGGCTTTGTGTAGACGTTGCTTATCCACTTTTTCCAGGCCATTTCGGCTAACATCTTACGGCGTTGATCCTCTCGCGCCTTCTTTTGAAGGCGCCTCTGCTTTTCTTCATCTTGTCGTTGTTGTAGCTCCTGTTTCTTGTACCACCAGTTCTGAACTACTTCTCTAATTTCCGATGGCGATACATTTCTACGCTTTTGTTTTTTATCTGTGCTTGAGCTTGCAGAGGAGCCTGAACTGGGCACCAATCTATTGCTTACGTTGTGGACCTGATTCTTTTGATGATCTGCTGCCTGTCGCGCTTTTCTGTCTAGCCACTTTTCATAGCAGTGTTGGGCCAACTTTTTCTTCTCTTCCTTCCTCTGCAACTCTTTTTCGGACTTCTCCTTTTTACGCATGATTTGCTCATCTCGCAACTTCTGTTTTGCGGCACACCAGTTTTCATAGGCGACCTGCGGTTCACGAGGTAGCTTAAGACACTCGATCTCTTTGAGGTATTCAAATGTGGCCGTCCTAGACTGAAGATCTAATGAGGGCACCAAACTGTTTTCATTCTCCAACTGTTGCAGAGATCCCTTCATACTCGACCACCTGCAGAGTGGCTCTGCGTTGTGTGTTGCATTGTAAACGGCATAGCTGAAATTTCTGTCTTCTGGTGCAGGCGGCAGGGATAAAGGTGCTGATGAGGCCGATGACGATTCCTCTTGATCTTCGTATAATAGTTTTTTTGCCTCTATGCTTATGTTCCATAGCCGGGGGAACAAGTACTTTCCTGTAGTATTAGACACAGAACCGTTCGATACTTGCATTTCGTCCGAGATACTTCTCATCTGAGCCCCCCTTGCTCCTTCTTTCATTAAAGGGCCTTCTTGCTCATCTCTCCAGATAATTTCGCTATCAGCGTCTATGTGTTCACTAAAAGCCATCAGGTTTGCTTAGCTAATGTATATGTGCAGCTATTAAAGAAGAACGAGAAGACGACAAAAACAAACAAGTGAACAAAACAAGTTAAATTTTTTGAATATTTTCCATAGCTACCTGTATAATATATTGTTATACTGTTTTAAGTGGTCTGACACCAGTTGAACAGCTCACCTCTATTGTTGTAATTTTTTAGCTCGTTAAAGGGAAGCTGATTATAAAAAAAATGGATATAGTATTAAAACCTCTTTAGCGTATTTTGGAAAGCTTAGGTTAAAAATGCATACTAAAAATTCTCCGCACAGAGAGAAAAATTAGGAATTTCGCACTTAAAACCCTACATTTCAATCTTGATATCTCACTTAACAAAGGAAATACTCAAACCGAACTGACATTACTTGAATCACGACTAGCACGAAATTCTTAAAATTAGTAAGTATGAACTTAAAAATCGATACTTAAAAAATAAAATTAACACACCTGCCTTACTGCTTGTGGTACGACAATTGCGTTAATGAATTCAGAAACGAAATTTGATTTTTGGAAATTCGCTGCTTAAGCAATTCATTCCCATATTTAGAAAATTTTCCCATATCAAGATTGATTATACTTATTTCGAATCCCAAAGTACTAGTTTTAAGAGTCAGTAAACTTATCTTGTGACAAACATTCTCATTTAAAGAATTTTTGTTAAGATTGTAAATTCTAAAATTGTCTTATTTTCACCTTAATTTTAAAACGCCATTTTTCCCTCTGTGCTGATACAGCCGGACACTTGTTTAAATAGTATAACTAGCATATCAGCAATATCAGTACAAATGGTATTATCCTATTATAGTTATCTAATCTTTAAACGGATGTAAGGTGTCCTCACTTATATATTTTAATGTGATTGTTTCTATAATTATCTCAGTAATAGTCATCTATAATTTAATCTCAGTCAGTCTGAGAACGCTCTGAATGGATCAGGTACTCATATTAACTGCCTATCAATGCAGTACCATAAAATATTTGTCATCACACGACATACACACCTGGCACACACACCTGGCACACACACATGTCACACAGCAGACACACAAACACACACACAGAGAGGGCATATGCACGTGCAATTAAACCCGCACTGTACTGCCAATCGGGTATGCACATACAACGAAAACTGTTTAATTACAATGCAGAAAACAACAACAATTACAACTCCGACAACAATAACAAGTAGAGAGTAAAAATAAAGAGGGGTATCAGTGTGGTGGGAGGTGTGTTAAAAAATCCAACCTTATTTGCTGCCGGTGCCCGTGTAAACCTCAACCGCCGACACATCGGCAAATGGCGGCGGCTCATTGACATTTCCGCTGATTACTTTATGGCCGTACACTCACACACACACGCACTCGTATACGCATATACCCACACACCTGATGTGGAGATATACGATACGATACACATTCACATATGTATGTATGTATGTGCATTCTATAGTCCGGAATGACACACTGACGCCTGTCGCGACATGACATGTCATTTCAGCGACCCTTGCAGTAGTGCCCACCCTCTCGATAGCATGACAGCTGAGTGCAAAAAAGATCTTATTCTTTATACTCTACCTTTTTGAATTTGTAGATTTTAATTTGATTTTTCCTAGATATAGTTACTCAGGAATTCCGACTTCTCTGATTACAGAATTGTTTTTGTTTGCGTTTTTTAAGCATTATTCTATTTAGGCTTTCTTCAGAGAAAAATGAGACCTGGTATGAACAGGGACTGGTTGAATCCTACCACAATTGTGTGAAAGTAGAAAACAGCTATTTGTATTCGTAACACACAAAAAAATGACGATATTGGCTTTACCCTTAAAGAATGCAGTCCTGCTTAAAAACAAAGAAATCATGTTGTGCATCTTTTTTTTTAAGTTTTTAAAGATGAATAAATATTTAAAAAATATCGTGGATGCGATTAACTTTTCAATTCCCTGAGTAAAAGTTGGGTGAAAATCGGAGCACCAAAATTTTTCGTATTGAGAAGTAAATCACTTAAACTAAGTGGAAGTGAAAACCGGAGCATGCTTAAATGTTTCATTTTCAAAATAAGACTTTGGCCCGTAATTATTTATATAATTTATAAGGCTTATTTCTATGTTTGTCAAAATTGTGAAACCAGTGTGTTCTTTCAGATTCGAGAAATTTGAGACGTTTAATGCACAAACTTATTCATTTACATTTACACCTTAACATCACAGCGCAAAGAGGCCTATAGAAATGAAATGTGCTATATATTCTAGTTGGGGTTACGGACACTATCATACGAACACACATGGAAGGCGAAAGGGTGCCGTTCCATAGTACATACATACATAAATATGACAAACATGCCGAAAAATCTCAAAATTTAATGACAGTCTAATTATGCGTGCAAATGGTTTATAAATATTTTATGAGGACGCCCAGGCAGTGTGACCGTATGAATTGCAGCTTGGAACTGAAAAGCTGTGGCCACAACGGCGCGCACACGCTGGCAGCACCCCTTCCCCTTTGTCTCTGATTACACTCTTATAGGACTTTGTATTCGTTTTACATTTTGGCTTCTCGACTATGTATGGGTGTGTGTGTGTGTGTATTTGGCGCATCGTTGATTACATTGCGGTTTTATGACTTCATTATTGTTAATTATACGCGGTGTTGCTGCTGCCAAAGGCCGTCCCATTTGCTGCTGCTGTCAGAAAGTGTTTTAATTGCAAAACCGAATAACATGACTAATTCATAAATTGCGGAACCAAGTGTCCAAACCACCTCAGCCACTATCAGCTTAACAGGTATTACTTAATTATATTATCTTGAGTATGATAAAGGGGTAAAATGGATGTTCTATCCACCACCTACTGGAGGATTTCGAATGTTGCAGTTGCTCTAAAGCAAGCTTTGTATATTTTAAAAATAGTCTTATACGTATATATTGCGAATATTTATGGTTTATATAATTTGTTACTTACTTAGATATATCTAAACATTAACCAAAAGTTGTATAACTTATATTTATCAGCAAGCTTGCGCTTATGTAAAACAATTACAAGATCGGAACGTTAACACTTATAATTTTTTCTTTTTTTCCCTTTTTTCTAGCTGTGTGCAGTTATCCCTAAGCCAACTAAATTTAAGATTATAATCAATACAAATATTTTCGAAATGATTATCATATGAACTGTTTAACTTAAAGCGAAACTAAGTTACAGTTAAAAAGTCTTTACCATATAACCAATATATTTTATTTTATTGAGGTTGCTTACATACACCTATGTAAAAAGGAAAACATGGAATAACAATTTATGTCTCAGTTGAGATTGTTCAATTTCATGGAACATTCATTTAACATCTAATAATTATGAGCTTAATTCGTTGAGAATGCCACATTTAATGCCAACTAAATTGTCTGGCATTTGTATAATGCTCTAAAATCTCCTCCTAGGAATGTCATTAGCCCCAAATGATTTTGTATAAATGTTAACAAATTTTACAGAATGCCACGCACACTTTACGGCCAGACTAGCCCATCCTCTAAGACTTCCGCACTCATACGGAGTATTAAATTCATATCACATGCATAGCAAAACGCTAGACAATGAGTCAGCCACGCCCCCTCTCACTTAAGTCTATGGCCCAGATTTTGATTTGGAATTTGTAAATACGGTCACGTATGTTATTATACCAAATATGTATCTTATGGTCTCTTGTTCTGCTCTCATGGTTATGTTTATCCTCAACTCAGCATCTTACAGCAAATTGACTTTTGTATTGTCTCATTTGAAGCTGGTGCTCCCACACACAAACACAGCTTGATTCATTTGTGTGAGTGCGTGTGTGTATTTATGAATTGCAAAATTTGAATTTATATCGAATTTTTGCTTTACGTTGGGTATTTTAATTAAATCAGTTTATGGCAATTGCCTGTGCTAGTGCCAAGTTGAAAGCCTATTTGCTCTCAGTTTATGAGATTAAAGACACATCTGCCTGAAGATACTTAAAATTAGCCACAACTTTGTTTCAAAATTGATTACGTATTTTGGAGAATATGAGATATTTAATAATTTAGTTTCTTTTTCAATAAACTCAGCAATATGTCTTGATTGACCCATGGGCTTATTATTATTATTATTATTGTCAGAGATATGTTTTAACACTGCGACCTCGAAGATCTATTGTGCTCTCTGCCTAAACTAAGTTACAGCTCTTCCGCCAGTTCGGTCGAACGCAGAAATGCGATGATTTTCCCTGGTTGAAGAGCTCTTATCTCTGGACTGTCTAGGAAGTAGTTACCTAAGTGAGCTAGCCTTAGCCTACTGACTGCCGGGCATGTTCCTAGTATGTGTTCTGACGTTTCGTCTTCTTCGAGACAGAGTCTACAGAGTGTATCGTCAACAATTTTGAGCTTGTTGAGATGCTTGCGTAGCCTACAATGTCCTGTAAGTATACCGGTGACTATTCTAAGTGAACTTTTGCTCATTCTTAGGCAGTCCTCAGTTCTCTTCTTGCTGTAGCTTCCTAAGAGCAGTTTGCTCTGTCTGGCTCCCTGATATGTTTCCCAGTATTCCTCGCTGTCCCTTCGTGCCTTAGAGTTTATACTCTGTCGGACAAAGTTAGGTCCAAGACCACAGAAGGGTTCTGGTCCTAGAAGAGGCTTGCTAGCCCCTTTCCTAGCTAACTCGTCCGCAACTTCG
The DNA here is from genome assembly GCA_035045005.1 of Liodrosophila aerea. NCBI lineage: Eukaryota > Metazoa > Arthropoda > Insecta > Diptera > Drosophilidae > Liodrosophila > Liodrosophila aerea. The sequence continues at coordinate 208,031 of JAWNNL010001004.1, forward strand.
TTGCCTGGGACTCCTGCATGGCCGGGTACCCAGTATACGGTCACTTTGTTTGACAGCCCTAGACTGTTTAGTGAGCATATACATTGCCAGACTAGTCCAGACTTCACTTTGACGCCTGCAAGTGCTTTTATAGCAGCTTGACTGTCTGAGAAGATGGCTATCTCTTTACCGATGTACTTTCGGTTGATATTGAAGGTGGCACACCTATCAATTGCATTTACCTCCGCTCGGAAGATATTTTCCAAGTGATTCATGGAATTTGCATCTAGGCCCGCAGACTCCCGAGCCTGCTCCTTCACCTGTTAGTGAGCCGTCCGTGTACCACCTGATAGCGTGAGTTTTCACGTTGTAGGTGTTGGACAGGCCCTTCCACTCGTTTTTTACGCTCATTTCGACTTTGAAATGTTTCTCGAAGCTGTACCTAATGATTCCCTCGTCCTGTGGGAATTGTGTAGCCTTGGCCTCTGATTTTGATACTATTTTCCCTGTTAGTCTTACATGCGCTTGCGTCGCAGTCTGCTTAATGTGGATGTGAAGAGGAGTTAGCCCTAACAGAATGTCTAGCGCAGCCTCTGTAACTTGGCCAGTTGCTTCCTGGTGCACTCCAGGTTAGCGCGTTCTGCCCAGACAACTGCCCCATAACAGACTATCGGTTTGATCATAGTCTCATACATCCACATCAATATTTTTGGAGATAACCCCCAATTTTTCCCAGCGAGCCATCTGCAGCTCATCAACGCAAGTGTGGCTTTATTAGTGGCTTGGTCTACGTGCCGTTTCCACGATAGTCGTTTGTCAAGTACTACACCCAAGTACTTGACTTCGGTAGAAATTGGTATGGTTAATCGCAACGAGTCTCTTTGCCAGCACCCAAAATATCGATAATATCGATAGTAAAAATAAATCTAAATTCTCATAATACACGACTAATAACTTATAGGTCTAGGGCTCGTTTAACTAAACCAAGTTGGTGCAATGATAACTCAGTAACCTTTAAATAATTTAAACAAATAATTTCAAATCTATGTCTATCAAATTTCTGATCTCAACACCTAAAAATTACTACAATTGCTTAAGGTAAAAACAAGGTATGTTAAGAGTGTTTTGGCGTCGAATTTGATATATGATATGATATATGATACGATTGGTATCGATGTGCAACTCACATAACCCAGTCTATGGGTTTCTCACATTCGTAGCAATACTTTTTTTTTTGGAGTCGGAGTCAAAGCCAATCTAATTTCTCTTCTCTGCAGATAGAATCTGATTGTCAGTACATGCAGAACAATAGCTGTCTAACAAGTTCTACTCAGCTCTGTTACAGATATTTAAGCATTGCATGCACAGAGTGTTTTTAGTGTTCTTCATTTATCCAGTGCACTTTGCACCTCTAGCTCAACTAGAAAAAACTGCCTCTTCAAGTCGAAACTAACTGCGAACTGGCAGAAAAACTTAATTAAGCATAATTGAGTCCCGGCCTCTCCTACTCTTTGCTCCCGCATTTTGTTTTTTTTTCTTCTGATGGCACAGAGCTACAGTGGAATTTCTTGTTGGCCAGGCAGCTAGCCTGTAAGTAGCTGTTGGTAATTTGTGCTTAGCCACTTTCACAGACCAACACGCCGGAACTAAATGCTGGACGAGCTGTAGTGTAAGGACTGGCTGTGGTATCCTTGTGCAATTTAATTGCATTTCCGCTATTTTTGATGTCTTTTGCATTTATAATTCGTTGAATTGTGAACTCTGAGCTCGTTACTACTGGCACGTCCTGAGAAATATAATTCAATTAATTACAAAGACGACAGGTGCAAGGCAGCTAACACTTAATATTAATCATACGCAGTGTGAAACCGAAAAAAACGAAATAAAGTGAAAATAAAAAAGGTGCATGTGGATTGGCGAGAGCAGAGGCCTTCTGGGGCAGCATTTGTATCTAATAAACATGCTTATTTCATTAGCGTTACACATGCGGCCATTTCGAGAGTTTTCATGCTCTCTATTTTTTCTTATTTCGAGGGGTACTCCCCCAGGATATCATTTGCCGTGCCGATTCCCACGTTTTCGACATGAAAAATGCGTTCGCGAAAAGTTCGCTGCTGTTGCTCTTTATGATTGGGATTTTCGGGGGCACTAATGTGCCATTGCCTGCCCCACATTTCTATTTGCCTTTGCTTTTTTTTGGTACCTCGTTTTTTTTTTGCCTAGTAACTACTCAATTTGGTGGTCTTACGTAGGGACCAGAGGCTTGTAAGTTCTGCTCCTGACATGTTGTCGACATCATTACATATAAATTGAGCGTGAAAGATACATTTCAGCAGCATTGCCCTGACGCAATGATAAACATTTTTCGTCGGTTTCGTCGGTGTTGTGTGTGGCTGGGGACATGGTGTAGGCCTTGGCGGATTTATTTAGCTTTAAAATGTGTTAGAACACGTGCTATGAGAATAAAATAGAGACTACATATAGAGATTTATTTTATCACAAGGATTACATATAATTTGAAAATAGATTTTACTTTTTAGCTCAAGCTATTAATAAATAATATTCTATAAAAACATAATTCATACAGTTACTAATACCAACTCTTCTGAAAAATCCATTTACATATGTATGTATAGTCTTAGTGACGTCAACTTCATTTTATTTTTCATATATATTGACTAAAGCTTATTGCTGCTTGATTTACCTATTTTTATTACGGTTGAAAAGTATAAAATTACCAGTTTAAATCATTTTGCTCAGTTCAAATTCATTACTTTGTATATATTACTATATTCATCAAATTTCGATGTACAATTAAATATTAGCTTAAGCCATCTGACTATATTAAATTTAATTCATTTAGTAACCTGTCGAGTCGTGAAAATTGCAATGAGTTTTCAATGGTGCCAACAAATTCTCAGGTATCCAATATGTATAATATATACTTATATATTTGAATGTATGTGTACATAATCGCATTTGCCATTCAGAGATGCATGCTAATGAGCTTAATGCTTGCATTGAACCCAAAAGATGGCCGGAGTCGCGGACGCTCTCCTTACCCCTTCACCTTTCCCCTAGTCATCCGACGGGTACTAGCGGATTTTTCAAATGTGCAAAAAACGCTGAAAAAGCCTGGTAAACAAACCGGCATACAGACGAAGTCTGTGAGTGCGGACTTGAAGAGACCAACTAATCAAGGTAATGAAATCAGTTATATTTCAGCTCCTCCTTTTTTTGGGAGTTTTAAAAAGCGCTGAAGGTCTGCAGATACGTTTGAGGGCATGCAAATAGAACAGAAATGTTTATCAGCAGCTCGTTCAAAGTGTTTACTAAACTCAAGAGTGGGACTGATGCTGAAGAGCATTTGCCTGTACCCAGCGCAGTTGTCTGTCTGCCATTTGTGGTTTGTGTGGGGAGAGCAACAACCACAGGAGACTACACAGACTCGTCATACTCTGGCTTATTTGCGGCTGGATTAATGTGCAAGTGTAGTGGGTTTTTTAATTTTTGATATTAGAAAGGAAAAGCATTAAAGGAAATTACATTGAATGGCTGTCCTGGGCGAACTGCTTGAAGACCAAAGGCGGGCGGAGTATATAGTATGTATATTCGAATTAATATTTAATTATTATACTTTTTAATTGCAGTTTAAAATATTTTTTAATGATGAATGTTCAGTAACCATTGCATTCTGTAATAAACTCATACTTTGGACACTGAAAAATTGAATTAGACAAGCTCTCAATTCCACAAGCCGGCAGCAGTAACTTGGCTAATTAAATTAGTTTGCTCCAAAAATCTAAGCTGTTAACGTGTCATATTTAATTAAGAAACTTTCCAGAACAATCGCTGATGAAATATTGCTGTCGCCAACACTGTTACCGCCGCCGTTCTGTTAACGCTTTATCAATGACTCGGAAGCGCCACAGAGTGTGCGATGAAATTGGTAGCAAAAGCCAAAAACTAAAGCGCTGAGTTCAACAGTCTAATACTGAAACGACACACAAACATACATTCATACGCGTACACTCAGAGAAAATAATCAAGTTTTTCATTCTTAACATCGGACTATGAGGATATTAGAAAAGAAAAGAAGTTCAATTTTATATTAGGATGTTAATTTTGAGAACGAAATACTTAAATTTATTTTGGGAAAACTTAAATAATCATTATAGAAAATCTAAGATTATTGATTTAAAAGTGTATTTGATTTGATTACTACTAATAAATTTAAAACTAAGCATATACTAAAGTGTGTTAACGGGAGTCTAATTTAGATTAAATATTTATTTTTGAAATGACCTTTTTATATTTGAAATATTTTCTTATTAAGATTTGGTTTTTCATTGAAATGAAAGTTTTTGTACTTACTCATGAAAATGATCACACTTGTGTTTTCAATCAGGCCTGTTCCCATTTGCGAATTCGTTGAATCGATTTTCGTTTTGAAAAAAGTGGGGTTCCTAAATTCGATGTATCGTTTTCGAGAAAGGAAAATGTTTATATAAATGTTATTATACTTACACTAATCTATTTCGAAATGGACCAAATATGAAGCTAATCGAAAGCGATGACTTCAAATTTGCAACCCCATTTTTATCAAAAAGTAAATCGATTGAACGTATTCGAAAATGGGAACAGGCCTGATTATTTTAAAATTGGTGTATTCAGGCCTAAACACTTTCGCGTCTTGAAAACGATACATCGACTTTAGGAAGCCCATATTTTTTCAAAACGTAAATCGATAGATTGATAAATATTCAACCAGTTTAAGTTAGTTTGTTCCTAATAGTAATTGGATCTTTTTTTTCGGTGTGCATAGACGTGTGTATCACATACATTTCAGTTGACATAGTTTTTGGAGCGACTACCTTAAAACCGAAAATAGGCTTATACGCAGACGAAGGTGCAGACAGAAGGCGTAGAAGGAGAATGAGTAAAGCGAAGACAGCTAACCACACACACACACACAACACACACACACACACACACACACATAACTACGCGCATACATGCGCTAACAGTTGAGACGGTTGCAGTTACAGTTGCCCCTCAAGCCATAATTGGTTGCGTCAGTGCATAAGTCACGAGTTCCATTCGAGTCCTTCGAGTCCTGCTCGACTCGTTGCCATAACTACGAGCACACTTTCAGACGCACACACATGCAGTCACACCTAACACATGTGCAGTATTTAAATAGGATAAATCCTTGTTGCTTACTAATTGAATTGCCGACAAGAAATCTACTCTCTTCCTCGTCGCCCATGCAGTGCAGCAATGAAATTTTGGTAATTAATATTTTCACGTAAGCGGAAATATGCAACAAACATGTGAGTGTAGAGACATGGCCTCAACTTAAGTTTATTTAACTAGCTAACAATATTTGTAGTTGTTGTTGCTATTCTTGTTGCCGTTGGTGTGGTCTTTGTTGTTGTAACAGTATGTCGGTTGCTTTTGAGAAACTCTCCGGTTAGTGGCTGCAAGTTTGTTATACCATTAAAAGTTGATAACACAACAATTTGATATTTATTATTCCTGTTATTATTTAGGAAATTCCATCGTAAATTGAATTAGAAATGATAATTGTCTGAGCACGTTCTGATGACAATCGGATTAACTACTGAATGGGTATAAAGCTTAAGAGATATTTATTTCTTCGAAACGTAGTTAAATGTGAAATTCAGAATTATTGCGACACCCGAACAGCAACTAAGAAGCAATAAATCGATCAATCGGAATTAAGAATGTAGCTATGTATATCATTAACTATTTTAACTCCTAGTGCATACGAATTCATTTATGCCAATATTTATTAAAGGGTTTTCCCGAAAGCAAAAAGTATATTGCAAAAAAAACCGAAAAGCTATATTCGGACGCAACCGACAGTAGGAGACCATGAAAATTTAACTGCTTAATGAACTATAAATTATTATTATTCACATTAAAACGTTCCTCGACCTACACAGTTTATATTCAAATTTATAGGAAATAATTTAGGAATACATATATTATATATTATTTTTAAAGTATAAATAGAGTAATATCAATACATTTCAGCAATATTGGTCAGACAATAATATCTGCTATGCTCATCAGCTCAATATCAGCTACTTTACATTCAATTTCACTAAATTATGATCTTTCTACTTGAGAAGCAGCAGAAAGTTACGAGACTCGACTGTCAAAGTTTTACCTTGGCAATAAGTCAATTAAGTAAATTGACTTACCTTATTCCTTGGATTCCTTCAAAGGTTGTCGCGTTCGCTTTCATTTTTTCTACGTTTTTTTTTTTTTATTTATTTTTGAATAAAAGAAAAAAAGGGCGGGGGGACACTTAACTGATTTGTTTTTGGCCTGAGCTCAAATCAAGTTGAATCTGCACTTCATTTTGTGTGCGAGGTGCCAATGGGAAAAGACATTTAGATGCAGACCAAGATGCGGACTCTTTTATGAAAGACTTTAAAGTTTCTGCGTTTTAATTAACTGTGTGGAACTGTGCGAGTTTTCCCCAAAATAAAGTTTATTTAAGCGAGAAATTAGTTTGATATGTTTGATTTGAAACAATCTACCTGTGTGGTTGACCTCTAAGCAGGCCAAACTTATATTTCAGCTCACAGATTTTTGACTTATTAAAACACTAAATGTTAACATTTTAAACAAATATATACAAATAAATACAAGTCACAAACTATTCTACACAGCATTACAACAACTGTGAAGGGAGTGTCTTCTCGAAGGATTCCACTGATTTGGTAAGTTATGTCAAAAGTAAATGCTTGGATTCTCTTTCATAGTTTGTGCTTAGATGATTTAATATGAAAATATATTCTAATTGGAATTAATTAGAATATTACAGTTCATAACTATGGGTAATTCCAACATTACAGACATTTTGGCTTAAAATATTCGACATTTGACAAATTGATAAACACAGCAGCATGGCGGCATGAATTTCCCTGCTCGAATTATTAAGTTAATTAAAATTGCGGGTAGGCGAAAGTGAAATGTAATGGACACGAGTTGGGTATACTGTAAACAGGTTTTAAATTATTTAAACAAAAATCCCAGCGACCGCAGGATACGTTCTGTGTGCCACACATGGCGTATGCTTGATGAAATATGCCTCGTATTGGCCACAGGTAAAATTGTCACGTTTTTAATTAAACGAACGCCCAGCCAAACAATGTAACGCCAATAATAATCAATAGCACTGCCAATATCCAATAATAAAAGCAACAACAAAGAGAAATGAGCACAGGAAAAAAGAAATAATCATTTCGAAAAATTAAAAATGGAAGGTGATTTGAGGACAAGTGTAAGATATACAATTGTAACCCAGTATAACCTGTTGCGTCCACAATTAAAACATATAAAACTAGTTTTCACCCTTGCCTTGAATTTCTTTGCCTCTGTTTCAGCTTTTGTTTTCACACTTTGCTCCTCCACTGTGCAGTTAAATTTCTTGTCTTGTAGCCTGAATAATTGATTTCTTTTATGCTCGTTTATATTTCTTATGTACAACTCCCTCCGAGAGCTACAGTCATCGACTAGACCTGATCGCAGCTGTAACTATTCTCATGATTTTGGCTGACGGTGCTTAAATTATTATTGAAATACTAAATATAACATTAAATAATATATTTATACTAGATTGAGTGTTTAAATTTAAAAATAGATTTTTTGTAAACCGAATCTGGATATTCAAAAATTCAATTAATATTTATTATTACTTGTGAAGTGACCTTCTTATGTAACCCTATTTTAATTTTCTAATTTGAATTTGAAATTATTTTAAAACCGATTTTAGTCTTGAATTTAAACTAGCTATTTTATAATCTGTTTATTTTACTTTAAAGCTGTACCCAGTTATACTCCAAAGGGCTATGCCAACTCCCAGCCAATAGTATCACACTCACGCATACCTGGGTGGGCCCATATCCTAAGCTCTTCTCGTGTTCTACCCTGTCGCCTGTCGTTCATTTGACAAGTCATTTGCAGCTCGTAGAAAGGCAGAAAAGGGCACTTAATTGTTTTTATTTTTTTTTGTTTTAATAAAGCTGATGTCGGCGCAAGATACAACAATTAAGCACATAAAAAATCATTTAATTATGTCTATCAAACGTCGCACACGGGCGCCTAAAAGCGAGCAGCGATAAGTTTTTTATTACAAGTCAGTTCATGTGTGTGTGTGTGTGAATCTGATACGTGTGCCTGTGTGTGGGCGATTCTCATTAAAAATGAAAGCGCTACTCATTAACAGTGCCAGGTAGCAGACAACCAACATACAAGACAGGTAAAAACAACAACACCAACAAACGATTTTTGAGTCGGCAACTTTACGCTTAAACACCCACACATACACATATACATACATATATACACACCTGCCTGGGTGTGCACCGTGCATGTGTTTGTGTGTGTGTGTGTGTGTGTGTGTGGATATTGCAGTATAGTTTTAATTACCTTTTGCTGTCATCGTGTGCGTCTCTCGTGCCCTCGTTCTTGTTTTGGTTCGGCTCGTTGTTTAAGTAATTGTTTGTCATTAGTTAAAATGTTTTCATTTTGCTTCAGAGAGCCAATTGGGCCGCGAATTGTGTAACATGCTTTGCTTGCTTACACTGTAAAAAACGTAGTGTGCAGCATCAAAATTAGTTTTTGACGCCTTAAGGCCCGATTACTTATGCAGTATTTTGAAAGATTTTTATGCCTTAAATATTCAGGATAGATTTAATAAAATCTTTTAATTATGCATTGGTCGGGTATAAATCAATGAAATAAAGTCATGCACGGCAATAATTATGTATTTATCACTTCTTCCACAAGTTTTATTTTAAATTTAAATTTTATATATTGTTTTGCATATTTTCTTTTCTCCTATTCACATTTGTTTTCATTATAAGAGGACATTCCGATTAGTACGTAGTACTTAGCCACAAACCATAAACTATCGTACAGTACACTCAGAAGTCGAATTTGAAATTTTGGCTTATTTTTTAGTCAAATCGGATCATACCTTTGATTTAGTTAGTTTTAGTTTTGTTTTGGCGTGTCTGCGAACTGTAGAAAATAGAAAGAGGGAAAACCGGTCGGTAGTTCGAGTCTCGATTTTTGAAGGGAAATGGCGCAGCGAAATCAAAGAGCGCTTGGATGCTGTGTACTGTGACTTCTCATATGATAGTGTCCGCCATAAATTTCAGTTTCAGGAGTTTCAACGTGGTCGCGCGACTTATTCGCATCACGGATGAAAACGTGGCAAAACTCCATCGTCTCATATTGGCGGCACGCCGATTAAAGATCAGCGAGAAAGTAAGCACCAAAAGAGAACGTTGGCTCATGTTCTGCAAGAACTTTTTGGCATGAGAGAGCTGTGTGCGTAATGGGTGCCGCGTTTGCTCACTGCGGTAATAGGCGCCATCGCTAAACCACTTCACAGCTGTGGTTGATGCTATTTAAGCGCAATTCGCAGGAGTTTCTTTGTTTTCGATTCTTAACCGTTGATGAAATATAGATCCATGAATACATACCTGAGACCGACGAATAGTCGAAACCCGGCGAAGGTGCTTATCCTTGGGCGTCGATAGCAGCAGCATATACATACATATGTACATCTACATACAAATATACCCATAAACACAATCTCAATTTTGTAATTGTAAGTTTATCTTGCGATTATCGCGACCTCGTCGGTTGTGGGGTCAAGACTTATCGGCCTCTCCTTGTACTATAAGCGCACGCATGCATCCTAATAATGCCATATCTCAAGGTGCAGTTGCCTTTTATTCACAGGGTTTGAACAATTCATTTTATGTCCTTTTGTTATGGCCAATTTCAATTGCAATTTCTGTTAACTCCACGTTTTGCTCGTTCATCAGTCTTTTCTTTTTTTGCGAGCCTCTCGTGTTGTGCGACCCATCCCTACTCTTGTGGGTTTCCCCTGAGAGCATTTACTGATAGTATGCCTTGCATGGCGCCCATTTGTTTTGGAACTTTGTACATAGATCCAAGTCCACATTGTGGGAACGAACACAATTGACTGGAAACTGAAATCAAAAATATAAACGTCAGCCTAAGATATATTTCTAGATCATAAAATAAATCCTAAGAACTGTTTATTCTTCTTGCAGATTACTTTGTTGCACCTTTCGGTTCGACATGGCTTTTGTAGCACGTCGCAACACAGCTGGAAAGTTGGTGGATCGTCAAGTGATATCCTCACTCGGCACTACATCGATGCACATGTCCGATGTGAGTGATGACGATACTGATTCTGGCACTGTCCTGGGCTATAGCAATCGGTCGTATGTCTCACCAACAGTACGCTACAAGGCGTGCAAGGAGGACGATGATCTACAGAGTTTCTATAAGTATTATGACACTAATGAGCCTGATGATACTGACATAGATTCGGTTGATGAATATGAGAAGGTACCAGTAAAGAGATCAGTTTCAAAATACCAAGTGGATGTCGCCAGCGATGTAGAGACCATCAAAGGCAATGAGATTGGCACGCTGACACGAGAGCAATGCGAGCGGGAAGAAGAAGATGGCTATACCAGTGTGGACACCGTAAGCATGAACTCCGTGGATGGGGTCACAATTTGTGGTACAGCCCATGACTCTACTCTCAGTATGCACTCGTTTGACGCGGCCACAGTTTGTGCGCCGAAAGCAAACCATCACGTATTTCCAGAAGATAACATTAGTATGGGCTCGTATGATGTGGAGACTATTTGCGAAGCTAAAGATAATCTGAGCATCTCCTCCTATGATGTTGGGAGTCTGTCTCAAGGAAGGGCTCCACAAAATGAGGCAGTGAACCTGGAACCCATTGGACGCCAGGGGAAACCAGGTGTTGCGCTTGACGCAATCAGTACTGGTACATTCGATTGCCAGAGCCAGGTGACAAGTCGCACCTACAATCTGAAGACGAGCGCAGTACGCCGCGATGATTGTTCATCGGCATCCACTTGCAGCTGGACTGATATGTATGGTGGAGCTCTGAAGGCCTCACAGAGTCGCAGCAATATTGTTCCATCGCTGAGTTTGAATCTGTCGGCCACGTCATCTTCCTCTGGATCTTCCACATATTTTCGAAAGCTGGATGACAAAAAGGAGCGTCATAGCCAGGAGGCATACGACTCGTGGATCAAGCGTAAGCAGCTCCAAAAGCAACAGAAAGAGCAGGCTGCCAAATTGGAGCGGGAAAAGCGTGAGGCAGAGTCCGCATTGCGCCAGCGCCTGGCAAAGCAGCGCTATGACGAATGGTGCCGCCAAAAGGAGTTGAAGCAGAAGAAGTCTACCACTGCAACTACTACGAATACTACTTCTAGCCTGAAGAGCTACAGCACACAGTCGAGCGGATCAAGTGGAAACAGTTCCCATGGCAGGCCGCAGGTTCCCGCAGAAGCCGTTCAGAAGCGCTTGCAGGATTGGGAACGCTTTAAGCTGGAGCAGAAGAAGCGCGATCGTGCTCAAAAGCTGGAGCAGCAGAAGAGCAAGCAGCAGGTAGAGCAACAGCGAAAACAAAGGTCGGAGGGTGCTTGGCAGAACTGGATGAAATCGGTGGGCAATAGGCCAAAGCCGGTGCCCCTCAATCAGGGCATCGATACCTTGCGGGGCACCGTCTCCAACATCTATGTCAATCCCAATCAATGGGTCTCTAATATAGATCCCCGTGACTCTCGCGGGAATTAAGTACGTTTTGCGTTCAATGGCATAAACAGAAATCCAGAAAAATTCGGATACGATCTCGATGTCCGTCGAAGTCAACCAAAAACAGTGATACACTCACAAGCTATATGTATATAGATATATTCGCTTATTGGCACATTCGTTTCCACAGAGCATTCTGCACTTCGGATGTTTCATTAAACGAATATTCGCTCAAAATTTCGGAGGAAGACAGACTTGTGCCTTTGCAAGAAAATGCTATTTTAGTTATGGTTAAACTTGACTAGGTTTCATTATCAGTTTCAAGATATAGATCAATATGTTTATATGCACATATGAACAAATATTTGAGTATATTGAGAGCTGGTAAAGCGGATAGGGTCTTGATAAGGTTTTGTATTTTCCTTTTAGTTTCTTCTACTAAGTTCATGTTTAGATAATCACATTTTTAGGTTCTTATGCAGGTACTGACCTCGGCAACTATGTAAGAACTTCAAAATTGTACCAAAAATAACAATAAATATATTTGAATGGTTTGAAATTGATTATAATTTTAATTAACACATTATTAAAGGGATCAAAATGAATTTTTCTTTATTGACATTGTTTTCGTGCTGTGTACGTACTGTGTGCTCAAGCAATAGCAATCATAATCGTTTTAATTGCCAATGGAGTGGATATTTTCATTTTTTGGAGCGCAGATTAATAATAAAAGCCTGGCCTCTTGACCCTTCAGAGCGCCCAGTGGCCAGTGGCCAGTGTCCAGACCCAAACTGCACACACCGGGCCAATGCGATAACCTTTAGCCTTGTTTTGTAATAGTTGTTGTCCCTCAACTGAAATAAATGTCCTGCACTTCCTTGTTTGTATGTATAGTTAGAGTTTCTACAAGGACGCGAGGATGTGTTAGAATGCGGGGATACTTTCCATTTGCCCATTTGTGTGTCAATTTGGGCTTTTATTATTTATTTGTCGCTCCGTGGGGAACCTCTATGACTAGACATGGGCTTAATTAAGGACCGTTCTCTGTTCGGACTTTTATTTATGCAATTAAATAAAGCTGTGAGCAATAAAGTCCAGCTAGGTAAAATCTTTGATTAATTGTAGTTTTGTTTACACGATGAGAGACCCTGAGCCCCAACATGATTATGTGGAGTTCATAGAGTTCACTGCCATATAAGCCAGGTAAGGGTATTTCTTTTTTGGGTGATTAGTCTATCTTCCTTCCCCTAATTAGTTGTTGTTTATTAAGCTGTGGCAATTTGTTTACGTGTTCCGTGTGTGATGCTAATCACTTTTAGGTCTCATCATTAGTATGTGCATTTCTGAAATGTTAAAGACCAAGTTTTTATTATTGCATTATTTTTTAGACCCTGTACTTTAAAAAAGTACAAAGGGTCTATTAGGTTTGTGCAAATGACATTTGTGTGTAACAGGCCGAAGGAGGCGTGGCAGACCCCATAAAGTATATATATTCTTGATCAGGACGACGAGCTGAGTCGATATAGCCCTGTCTGTCTGTCCGTCTGTCCGTCTGTCCGTCTGTCCGTCTGTCTGTCTGTCTGTATGAACACCTAGATCTCGCAAACTATAAGAGCTAGAGACTTAATTCTTTTTTTGTTAGGTTCGTGTATTACATAGGCAGGTCAAGTTTATTTCAAATGTTTGAAAAGTCATCCCCCTCCCCCTCCAATTCGCAAAAATATTCCCAGCATGTACAGTTTTAGAGTCACTGTTTTCCATTTTTGCATGAATAAAGCTTTAGGTGCTTTGCATGTTTGGTGCGAGTTGCAGCCCAATCGGATAATAAACACCAGAGATATTTGACAAACAATTTTCTGTACTTAGCATGTGGGTGGGGGAGGGGGAAGCCACAGTGTACGCGGCCACTAGGGCGTATGCGTGATTTTTGATTGTGAGTATGAATGTATGTATGAGTATTGGTTATTGTTTGTATTTGAGCGAATAATTGTATGTATATGTGTTTGTGTGTATGTGTGTATGTATAAGTACATGTATATGTGTATGTGAGTATGTTCATACATATATGCTGCTGCTGTTACCGACGCCCAGGGCAAACCAAAGTACAGGGTCTCCTACTGTCGGTTGCGTCCGACTGTAGCTTTGCGTCCGACTGTTTTTTCATTTTTTAGCTTGTGTCGCTTTATTAACCTATTTTAAATATTTATATGTATACATATATGTACCTTTAGCTAACTTTGGTAGCTATAATGTTGTAATTTCTTTAATCATATTATTTCGTCCAATAGCTTATTTAGACACCAACTGAAATTTATTTACGTTTAAACATTTTGTTGTGGCGTTTTCTTTTCGCTCTTGGGCTATAAACTTTAATGTGTTATCGTAAAATGTCATTATGACAAAGACCCAAGGACAGCGAACTCATGTGATGCCCATAATCACGGCGATGACAATGGCAAAAGGTTAACATGACTTGAGGCATAGACTTTTATGAGGTACTATAAATTAAGAAACAATTTGAGTTGGGCTTCGTGGCGCCACATAAAATTAGTAGACGAAAATCAGTAAAATTTGCTAGAGCTTAACTTGAGTCACATTCGAAATAATTTTGTTGCATTTATATAACAATTAGGGCCACAGAAGGGACATTCGACTGTACAAAGGAATCATCGACTAACAAAACAACGAAAATTTATGCAGATTAACTCAAATTTGCGCATTCTAAATGCAAATCAAAAGGAGTCACAGAACAACAGCAACAATATGGAGAACAGGAAGAGCGAACAACAACAACAACAATTACGGAGCGAACAACAATTATAATAAATAACCACGAAAATATTCGGAATGATTTGCCCTGTCGAGGGGGAGCAGTGTGTTGTGCTGTCGGCGCACAAAGAAAATTAATAATAAATCTCAAAATGCTCATTAACTTAATTACTGTGTTTATTTTCATTGCCCTTCCGTAGTTGTTGTCGCCGCTTTCCGATTTCGCTCCTTCTGAGTTTTGACCGGCTTCTCTTTGCATTTGAAAGCGATACCCTGCGTGCAGAAAATATCAAAGGGGTATAACCAATCAAGAGAAAAATGCAAATAGTAGAGTGAATAATATTTAGTAATATTGAACGGATACTACCTCAGATAGACCTCAATTATGTATTTTTAAAAAACTCGGAAAGCTACAGTCGGATTCAACCGACAGTAGGAGACCCTGTACTTTCCTTTGCACATACACACGCTAATACACACTTACACATGCACGTATATCGTAAAGTCTGACGCAACCACGTATACACACTTATGTACATACATAGATAAGTGCATACTCGCTGTTCCCCCTTTGCTATAACGGAAATTTTAATCTCGAATATCTCCGGTGTTTATTATCCGATTGGGCCACAATTCTCTGTGGCTGTGGTGGCTTTTCGCGGTTTTTTGGGGAGGGGGAAAGGTATCAAAAATCTAACAAAAACTTGATCTGCTTGCACTATAGGGGCATCTAACTGCCAAATATGATATGTCTCTAGCTCTTACAGTTTACGAGATCTAGGTGTTCATACAGACGGATAGACAGACGGACAGACTGACATGGCTATATCGACTCTGCTCGTCGCCCTGATCAAGAATATATATACTTTGTGGGGTCTGTCACGCTTCCTTCTGCCTGTTACATACATTTCGGACTTGCACAATCTTAATAGACCCTTTTGTACTTTTTTAAAGTACAGGGTCTAAAAATATTTTTGTATGACCGTCCGACCGCGGGATCGTACCCGCAACTATTCGACGTCAATACCATCGCTCTACGCAGTATGCTACAGAATCGTAAGGCGATCGTATTAATGAAAATTATGCGTCACTCCTTTTCTTCATAACTTCTTTGTTTATGTTCCGATTTAGCTCAAAATCGCACCAATCATTCTAAGCATTATAAGCTTTGTTTGTCATAAGCCAGTGACTTTAAAACTGGGAATGCTGTACGTGTTTTAAAAACATTTTTGCAAATTAGAGGGGAGAAGATATTGGTCATCAAACACAAACTTCACCTGCTTTGCAATTAACAAACCAAAACAAAAGAATTAAGTTTCTAGCTCTTATAGTTTGCGAGATCTTGGTGTTCATACAGACAGACGGACAGACAGACAGGGCTATAACGACTCAGCTCGTCGTCCTGATCAAGAGTCCGTCTTTCTCTCCATCTGTATAAACATCTAGATCTCGCCAACTTTAAGAGCTAAAAACACAGTGCTTCTTTTTGTTAATGTGTTCCATATCTTCTCACCCTTGTAGTATGCTTCATTTAAGTTATTGCTACTAACTTTTACCTATTTTTTTTTTTTAATGCCGACTAAGTCTACAAAGAGTTAAATAATTATATTAATGATAATTAAAATTAAAATTTTATAAAGCTCACTAATAAAACAAAAATAAGAGTTCATATTATTTTAAGAAATATTAATTATCTGTACACATTTTAAATTTGTTTATGAGTACAGGATTTAAAAATTCTTAATTTAAAATAAGAGTAATAATTACAGAATTTGAATTCTTACAGGATATCTCATGTCTACCATTCGTCCTACTTCTTTTTTTGCCTGTTTTCTTTAAATATTTTCTTTCGCTGCGTCACGCAATTTTTACTGCTGCCCTCACCCGCCCTAAAAAAACCAAGAAATAACCAAAAACAAAATTTGTGATAAACAACGCAGGGAAGAAAAAATAGCCTGAGAACATGAAAAAATCGAGCGTCTTTAACCTTAATGTGTATTTAAGTAATGTTAATTGTGTGTGGAGCAGCCAGCTGACGCCAGGTGGTTCGATTCTCTTCTTTATTTCCCGCAGTCCTCTTCGACTGGGGCTCTTGCCGTTTGTACTTGTTGTTATTCCTTTTTGGCACATTTTTTGTTTGTAATTATGTTAATTTTTTCCTTTTACCTTTAGCGTATCTAAAAGTTGTTTCTGTTTCTCGTGTTATATATAATTGCTGGCTAGTTGTTAATTGAATTTCAAGTGAGACGCGCTCAGGTAGCAATTAGTAAAGGTGCCACGAGGTACACGTATAAATTCATTATAAATTTGCAATGGCAGAAAGTCCAAAGCTTTCCTTCAAAATTAAAATGTAGGTATGGTTTAATTTTTTTTGTTTTTCCTTAATAGTATTGTGGTATCATTTCAAATCTTAAATACATTACATTAAATTTGAATTTGTTTCGTTGGAAGAAATCTCAACATTGGAGGCAAATGACTCAAATGAGCCAAATGTTAGAATTATTCTCAGCGCATTTACTAGCATGGTGGATAAAATGATAGGATATTCTTGAAATAAACAAACACTAAGTGAATTCAGATAATATAAGTTCTGAGCTGTAACCAATAACTGTGCTTATTAACTTCGCTGTTTATATTGAACAGAACCAAAATTTATGCTATTGTTTATTTGGACTTAATTTTAAGTAAGTTAATACGAAACTAGTGAGTAGAAGAAGAGCATATTTCAAGACGCTATTAATCTGCCCACTTTTAACCCTAGAACGTCATCCTTAGTCAAAATGACTATGACCCGATTTTTTTTTGAATTAAAACCTGTTTATACTATTTATTTTAGTGCCCTTTTTGTGAAGCGCTTGTCAGTAACTTAATGCACTAGACACATCCTAAGTATTTGATCATTTGATTTTTGCTAAAGAAGACGCCATATTTTGAATGTAAGTGACGTAGTTAGACCCTGTACTTTAAAAAAGTACAAAAGGGTCTATTAGGTTTGTACAATTCAGAAATGTATGTAACAGGCAGAAGGAGGCGTGGCAGACCCCACAAAGTATATATATTCTTGATCAGGACGACGACCAGACGGACGATATAGTAAGGTCCGTCTGTCTGTCCGTCCGTATGAACACCTAGATCTCGTAAACTAAGAAAGTTAGAGATATCATATTTGGCAATTAGTGCAAGCAGATCAAGTTTGTGTTAGATTCTTTATACCTCCTCTCCCACCCCCAAAAACTGGGAAAAACCACCACAGCCTCAATTTTAATGATACAAACTTGTGCTTTGGCGTACAATAATCTAATGGTAATCTGTGCTGTGAATTGAGGATTCGAGATAAAGTTTCCGTAATAGTCTCTAATAGGCAAGGGGGGCAGCAGCAAGCATATGAGCTTGCGTAACTGAGCTGCGCTCTCACATACACACATTTAATCGTAGTCAAACCGGTTTTCGACTCGTGTCTATGTAAACTCGCACAGGCTGATGATACTTAAGTGTGTTGGCGTGTATGCGTGTGTATGCGACTATGTGATTGAAGGGATGTCTGCATGTGTGCGTGTTTGTTACAGTATGTGTGTGCGAAGGAAAGTACAGGGTCTCTTACTGTCGGTTGAAGCCGACTGTAGCTTTCCGAGTTTTTTTTTTGTTGATTACGAGATATTTGCCAAAAGAAAGGAAAGCTGTAAAATGATTTTTTAAGTTAAAGATTAAAAAAAAAAACTCATAAGATTATCGTATGCCAAAACACAAGTTTGTATCTTTAAAATTGTGGGTGTGGCAGTTTTTCGCAGTTTTTGGGGGAGGGGGGGGAGGTATCAAAAATCTAACAGAAACTTGATCTGCTTGCACTATAGGGGCATCTAACTGTCTAATATGATGTCTCTAGCTCTTACAGTTTCCGAGATCTAGGTGTTCATACAGACGGACAGACAGACGGACAGACGGACAGATAGACGGACAGACGGACGGACGGACAGACGGACATGGCTAGATCGACTCAGCTCGTCGTCCTGATCAAGAATATATATACTTTGTGGGGTCTGCCACGCCTCCTTCTGCCTGTTACATACATTTCGGGCTTGGACAATCTTAAAACACCCTTTTGTACTTTTTTAAAGTACAGGGTCTAATTAAGCATACGCTCTAATGCCCGCATACACTGTAGCTTCCTCCCTCCCCCTACCAACTGCCTAGTAAATAAAATTGTTTGTCCAATATCTCCGGTGTTTATTATTATTATTGGGCTGCAAATCGCACCAAACATTCAAAGCGTCTAAAGCTTTATTCATACAAAAAAGAAATCCAGTGACTCTAAAACTGTATATGCTAAAAACATTTTTGTAAATTTGAGGGGGAGAGGGATGAGATATCAAATTAAAAACATAAACTTGGCCTGCCTATGTAATACACGAACCAAACAAAAAAAAATTACGTCTCTAGCTCTTATAGTTTCCGAGATCTCGGTGTTCATACAGACGGACGGACGGACAGACAGACAGACAGACGGACAGACGGACATGGCTATATCGACTCAGCTCTTCGTCCTGATCAAGAATATATATACTTTATGGGGTCTGCCACGTCTCCTTCTGCCTGTTACACACAAATGTCATTTGCACAAACTTAATAGACCCTTTTGTACTTTTTTAAAGTACAAGGTCTAATTACAAAAATGATCAAAAATATTGAACCAAATATATTTAAATATAATTAGGAAATATATTTTTGTATTTAATTTTGCTCACGACATATTTAAAACTCACATAAAATTGGTCGTAGTCATATTGACGAAGGATGATGTTAATATACCAAAAATTAGGATGCCGTTGCAGGGTTAAGTAAGTCCGATAGTTTAACTATTTGTTTTACTGTAATGTTTTTCATAAAATCACATAAAAACGTAATTGATTTTTTTTTTTTTAATTAATCATAAGAAGAATTTATTTTTCATCAACTGGATATTTTTTTTAATTATTGTATATCGTATATGCAACTTTACAGTTCTTTGAGCAACATGGCAAATTACAATCATGTCGGAATTTGCATGCTCATTACGGGAATGTAATTTCACTCACAAGCAGAGCAGAGGAATTGTATCCCTTTGCAATTTCATAAGAGTATTTTATTTTCATTGACTCTTTTTAAAGCGTACGATTTCATTTTAAGCGAAAATTGATCTTATATACTTTCAATTTTTATATGTATATTCTGCAATCAGGAAACAAGGCTTAAAATGCCCCAATGGCAGTTTGACAGTATGAAAATATACTCTGTATATATGTGCGAACGTGTGTGTGTGTGTGTTCAGTGTTGCAAAAGAGCTTTAGTAAGCCATGCATATTTACTACAGTTTAACCTTGAGATTTATGTGAGATTTATATGCAAAAAGAACAAAAACAACTGGCGGACGCACACATTCACACATCACCCCTGCAGGTCAAGGAGTCCTGAGGGGGCGGAAGGGAGCAACTGTTCCATATACATTACATGACTCTATGAAAATGCACTAAAAACGCGTTTCGATATGAAGGTGAAAAAACACACACGTAACCACGCTCAGGTGGTCGGGCATAGGGTGGGGCTTCTACTGAGGTTGCAGCTGTTTTGGCATGTTTGAAAATTCCTGGAAACAAATGTAATAAAAACTACTCGTAATACACTCACACACACACAGATACACACGCACATACATAGACACCAGTATTTATACACACCCAAGTGCTTGGCTTTTTATTAGCTGCGGCTCCCAGGAGTTTTTTTGTACCCATTTGCCGGCTCTGTTTCAGTTTCTGTGTTCTGACATTTTTGCGTGTTGGGTTGCACTTAAAGTGGCTTTAATGAAAGAATTTTGGTTTTATTTGCGTATTAGCTGCTAGTTTTAATTTGATTTTTTAGTGTTTCCCTTGAATATATTTCATCTTAATGTGCATTCCTGTGGCATTTTGATGGACAAGCCGGGCAAATGTTCATTCGTTTTGTAAGTACTTCAAAATAACTAAATATTTTCGATAAAAGTGACCCCAAGTAACCCATAAAGTAAATAAATCAGACGCTGGCTGTTCTCTCTTTTCGACTTAACGCATTTAAGTTTATTTCTTTTATAAATATTCCTGTCGATTTGCCTTTTACTTACATTGTTGCTTACACCTACATATACAAGTTAAACTCATTAAATCAACGCGTTTTATTTGTTTTTACATAACAATTCATTTCGCTTGCTTAATGTACATATTTGCTTAAAAGTTTCAATAAACTGCGTATGTATTGTGTTCATATTTAAATAATTATTTGATTAAATACTATTAAGCTGTGTTCCATTGCATTTTATACTTCAATATTTGAATGTGCTTTTAATACGAGTATGTATATTTTACAATATAAACTTGGCTTTTGTTGTCAAGTGCTTACTAAATATTTAGACTTCCAAATGTCAAATAAATAACTCCGATATATGTGTATTGCATAATAGTATATGATGCTTATATAGTTTTGGCTATGCTTAATACGCAAGTTAAGTAAATGATATGCATGGAGTGTTTATTAATTGAGAGCTTTTCCTAGGCTCGAATGGCGATAACTAAATATTAATAACAGGTTTTCATTCATTTTATTAAAATAATTTTTGTGGCCAAATTTTAAGTGTTACCAAACACTTTGCAGCTGAATCTGTCGCCATAATTTATATGTTTGTACCTCATTCGAGAAATCCATTGAACAGAAGATTTTTGATAGTCATATAATGTAAAACACACTTTTATTTTAATTAAATAAAATTTGGTATATTGATTTTAATTTTAGTTTAGTTCAAACCTTGAACCTGAAGCTAACCAAAGTGAAATTGAAGTTGTATAAGTTATGCTTTGATACTTCCGAGGAATCGTCTCAGGTTATATCTTTTTCTTACCACTAACTGCTCGCTTTTAAATACAATAATTTTGCATTCAATTAATAAGTACTTTGCACACATACAGTCTCTTTAATAATATCAATCAAAGGTTTATACAAATTTACAATAAATCTTAAAAACAAGAAACAGAATATTCCTTTTTACTGCACGCCTATGTACATGTGCCATAGAGTTGTGTTAGTTTGCCTGTTATCATTAAGTTAATTCCTTTAATCGAACATTAATATATTACATCCTTTAGCAGAGGTAAAGCTAGACTTATGGCTAGAATTCAACAGCAGAACATGCACGCGGGATTAGGAAGCCTGGTTGACTTAGTGTTTTAGTAGAGCTACGTAAATATGCGGTATACTGCATATAGTCATATGAATATGATGAATGTTAGTATGAATGTATATATCTCATATCTCGTTCAGCTTTAACTAAGCCACGTGCCACATAAATCAGCAGTAGCTTTTTGGCATTTTGGCATTGACAAGCTCAATCAAGCCAAACGCCGGTAACTTCTTCAGCACATCCTTTTGCCATTCCTGCTCCCATTCCTTCTGCTTCTGGTTAATCTCTGCTGGCGTTTCGCGTCTATGTCAAACATGTGTCAGTGTTTGTGGCAACAATGTCTGCTCAGTTTTTCGCAGTTGCCTCGTCAACATCAACATCAACGTCGACTCCGACTGCGACTGCGACTGCGACCGCGACGTCGATGTCGTCATCAGCAGCAACTGCACCACAAGCAACACCACAAGCGGCAACAGCGTCTGTCCTGGCCGTCTGGAATGCTGTGACGCAGCTGCTGAAGTTGCTCCATACATGCTGTCAATGCTCTCCGCACTCAGACTCAAATCCGCTATGGCAATCCAAATGAGAGACAGTAAGAGTGTGAGCGGGGCGAATTGGAAAATGTTAATGGGGTTGTCGGGTTAATAGCGGAAATTGGCTAAACTCTCGTGTGACAATTGCGTGTGAATCTGTGTGTGCATGTGTGTGTGTGTATGGGATTGAGTGGGAGTGATTAGCTAGCCAGTGATTAATTCAACTGAGTTGACTTGACTTGCTTTTCCTTGAGTTGTACCTAAAGCACCTAAAACTTTTTTATACCTCCTTTAGAAGTTATCTTTTGAAACTCATACTCATTGGGCGGGCTAATTTTAAATATCAAAAGAACTTAAAGCAAGTCTTAATCTAAACCTTAACCTTTGTTAAATGCTTATCAAATGGACACCCCAATTCCCATGCTCATGACCAAATTGCCAACTCAATTAGGCTATAAAAGTAACTTGAAGAACTTTACCTCAATTTTATTGCTCGTTCCTCATTCGGACTTTTTTTCGGCCACAAAAGAATTTATTTTGATTGTGGCCAAGTATTTACAAATCATTAAATTGCCATAAAGCCAAACCGAGCGTGTTTATTGATATACAATTATGCGGGCTTTTCAGGAAGCCGAAAAAGTTTTACCTGCGCCCAAAAGTATGCTACGCTTTTCGTTTTATTTCCTTATTTGCACAACCTTTTCTTACCTTCCTGGAATCGGACTTGCGGCAAGCAAATTAGTGTGAAAATCTGTTAAACAAGCACTGAGAATCGCTCAATTCACAATGTCCTCCCTACCTAGGTTACTTTATACTCTTTTTTTATGGCAGTCGTCCTGTCTCAAGTGGCCAGTTAAGCCGCACCTTGGGTAGGGTATGGCTGATGGCGGATTGGACTTTGGGGTGTTAGGTGTGAGCTGTGAGCTGAGAGCTGTGGCTTTCCTCGACCATAAATGCTTAAAATATGACCCGTAACCCTAATCGGTTGCGTTGCACATTGAGGCATGGCTTACCTTTTCGCTTGCCGGGATTCTCGGTGTCCTCGCCGCTATGCTCCTGTGCTCGGGACGAATGATACATTTCGGAGCTTTTCGTACGCTTTTTGCCTGTGTGAAATTGTCCAATTGAGGTTTTGTTAAAAACGATCAAATATAAAGCATCGCTCTGTTACTGCTGAAACTAGTCTCTACTTAATGCATATTTATAATCGACTTTGTATTGTTGCTTTTTCATTTTCCCCCAGTTCCAATTCCATTTGTCGTGCTTGTGAACTCTGCACTTGGCTGACTGTTTCACCTCCTTCGTGGCGTTGACGATTTGAAACGGATTTGCATGCCAAATGAATTATTTATGTGTCTCTCACTTCTACTTCCTTTCCAGTTTCTTTCTGCTTCGTTTTTTATGATTTCAGCCAGACAAAGTGAAATATTTTGCGGCTCATCTTAAATTTATGCCGAGTGGCTATTAAAACTCGCTTTTCTCGCGCCTTTCCCACAAGTATTTTGACTTTGAGTGGATTTTAGCTACAGTGTAGCAAAGGTGGTGTAGACTGAACTATAGACTTATGAAAATAACGGACCGACCTATTGAGCACAACTTTCTATTTAGAGATGTCTATTATTTTCAGTTAGCGCCAAAGATATGTACTACATTATA
Source organism: Liodrosophila aerea (assembly GCA_035045005.1). Lineage (NCBI taxonomy): Eukaryota > Metazoa > Arthropoda > Insecta > Diptera > Drosophilidae > Liodrosophila > Liodrosophila aerea. The sequence continues at coordinate 231,803 of JAWNNL010001004.1, forward strand.
AAACAAAACAGTTTTTCAGCCAACTTGTTTAAAAATAAATACACAAATAATTGTTATTAAAAAAGGAAAAAATAATACAAAAAAAAATTAGGGACAACATTTAGGCGCTATTTCTTTGCTTTCATCCAGAGGCTTGGTTTTCCATAATTTCGAATTAATTTGGTTATTTTCTTCTCACCTTTGTGACGTGCTTCAAAGTTCTCCACATAATTGACCGCATTGGGTGGAATTCCTGCAGAGTCTAGGTTAGTCTCAGTTACCTAAGAGAATGTTTAGTATTTGTTGTTACTCACTATAAAGCTTGATAGTGCCATCTGTGTCTCCCAGGGAGTTTTTGGCCACACAACGATAGGCACCGAATTCCGCCTGTGACAGTGGATGGATATGCAGTTTCATCGAACTGCGGTATCCTGCGATCTCCGTGACATTGGCTGTGTATTTGCCCCCTTAAAAAGCATTAAAAAAAAGTACCACAATCAAGTACTAAACCAATTATACTATAAATAAGTAAATTAATTAATGCATTATTGTAGTAGCATTTAAGCCATGTCACCAAGAAATGTCGTTACATGCATTGCATGCCATATGTATGTGGGGAAAGTTGTCTCTGACAGGCATAAAATTAATGCACGAACACTCATGTCTCACAATATACAGGGGAGAGAGAGGAGGTGCTTCTGCCGTTCTAAGCTGCCAATTAAGAACAAAATGTAAATGAAATGATATTTGCATATATCACAAGAATTTAAAACCAGCTGC
>JAWNNL010001005.1:0-17881 GCA_035045005.1 Liodrosophila aerea
AGCATAAACTGTTAATAGAATTTTGTGGCGAAATAAATTATCACAAAGTTTTGTGACGCACGTTACAAAAAGTGAAAATAGCGTTGAAAGCTGAAGTGTGTTATCGTAATTTTTCGAATTGTTCATAGTAAGCACACAAAATGTAATACTTAACTAAGGGACGAATACAAGATAATTAAAAATACTTTTTCGTTTTTTATCAGCAGGCGTAATTTTTTCAAAGTACTTTTTTTTTCAATTATATTGTATATACTGTAAGGGAGAAACACAAACAGTTTAATCGTAGTTTAAGTATTTTTATTGTTCTTTATTTCGCAAATTAGGATGATTCTTATTGTGTATGTCTTCTCACACGACGCTTCTCTCTTAATGAATTTTTTACAAAGTCCCGCTTATCCTACTTCTATCGATATTTTGTAGTATTGCCAGACAGTCGTTTTTACATGCTTGTCTGTTGTTGCCAGATTGTTGGTTTTAAGTTGTATTTCTATTATATTTCTTCTTAAACATAAATAATTATAATAACACTATATACATACTACAATTCGCTACAATTCGGCCATCCTGACAATTAATCGTCTCGATTACTTATCATACATAAGAACTTAAATATCCTGGTTTTTTAATATTTCTTCTTAAATAATGTTATTTAGCTCTCCTTTTTGTTTTCCAATTATTATTTTCTTTTTTGGTATCTAAACTTTTATCATCTTCGTCATTATCTGAATTTTCATCACCTTCACTATCTGTACCTTCATTATTTATTTCAATATCTGATTTTTGACGTACTTCTTTTTCTGAACTATCGCTATCGTTTCCATTGCCTGACCTATCACTTACTTCTTCATTGCCTGATTTATCACTATCTTTCTCACTGCCTGACTTTTCACTTACTTCTTCATTGTCTTCTTCTCTATCTGAACTTGTATTTTCCTCCTCTGACTTTGACATTTCTTCATTATTCATCCAGGGTTTCATATTTGCTGCTTCCCATATTCCTTTGTATGGTATCTGCGCTAGTTGAAATCCTTCGACATCTGATATGGCATACCTATCGTTTGATAATATCTTGTCAACTTTATACGGGCCTTTATATTTTGGTATTACTTTTTTACATGCTCCTGGTATACTCACAAAATTCTTTAAAACTACATAATCTCCCTCTTTATAATTTCTTTGAATTCTTCTTTTGTTTTTATGTTGTTCATTGTATTTTTGATTTTTCTCGATATTTTCCCTCGCCGCTGATCTTATTTCGCTGAGACTTCTTTCTTGTCTTATTTCATTTAAATGTTCTCTTAAATAATCAATAATTACCCCTCTTTGTCTTACTCCGAATAAAACTTCACTTGGTGTTATCCCTGTGCTTCTATGAATGGTATTGTTTAAGGCAAATTCTATTTCCGGTAACACGCTGTCTAATGACCTTTCTGTTCCTGCACTTGTTAATTTTGCTAACATTGGTCCTAAGCATCTGTTCACCCTTTCAACCTGTCCATTCGCTTGTGGCGACCCTGTTGCTACTCTTAAATGTTTTACATTGTTTCTAAAAATTCTTCAAAGTCTTTTGATGTAAATGCACTTCCACGGTCCGATATTAGAATAGAATTTATATAACATTGAATAGATTTTATATAACATTGATTAAATAGATTTTGTAATTTTTTAATGTCGCTTATATGTATATTCTTATTTTTAATACTTGGAAAGTCATCTTCGTTTTTAATATCAATAGCCATGATATTGAGACATTCCTTTTCTAAATCAGATATCTTTTCATCTTTAGTACTTTCTAATACCCACCATTCGCTATAACATTTCTTTGCTCCTCACATTGGTTGCCTTTTTGATTTATAATTTCGTTTTTATTTACTTTGTTCGCTTCGCATGCTATTTCATTGAAATCGTTTTCGTTATTTTGTATACCTACTGAATTTACGTTGGATTTTATTGCGTTTTCTTTTATCAACATAAATTTTTCTTTTAGTAAAAAGTCAGTTCCTAATAAAGCAGAAAATTGCATTGTTTCATTTGATACAACAAAAAAATCTTTATTAAATTCATAATTTTCAAATCTAATACTCCTTGTACGGTTGTATAAGGTTTGGCCTTCATAATTTTGCATTCTTGTGTTGTTAAAGTAAATCTGTTATACTGTTTCTCCACTTGTTAAATAAATTAAAAAAAAAAAAAATTTCAAATATGATTTTACATTCAGTTTTTCCAATGATATTCAATTTACTTTTATTTATTCCATAATAATTTTGAAAGAAATGATAACTTCGAATAAACTTCATAGGTACGTGTTCTTCACGAATTAAAGATATAGGGCTTCCAGTATCGATTAAGGTTTCTAATGGAGGTGTTGTATAGTTAGATTTGTTTGACAAAAATATAAATTGCATAGATCTTACATATGGATTATTGGTGTTGGGATTCTCTCGTTGACTCCGGTCCTTGCGTTTGTTGCAGTTGATTGACAAGTGCCCCATCTCAGCACTAACAAAACAGGCTCCGCTTGCTCTCTTTGGTTTGCGACATTCGTTGGCCATGTGTCCCTTGGAGTTACAGTTGAAACATTTCACTATCTTTGACGCATCAGCTACGTTGGACGAAACATTGGATTTCTGGATCGGCTTTTGGGGATTTACATTTTCTGGTACCAGTTGGATTTTCTTAAAGGCATCGAGTAATTCATTCGTATTAGTAAAACGTTGCATTTTGGCTTGTGAACGTAGTGCATAGTTTGGTATACCATCTATAAGATATTCTACTAATTCGCTTTGATTAAGATTTATTTTACTTGACATTATCAATTTTTCGTAAAAGTATTCTTGAAAAGATTCTTCAGCTTTCCACATTTTTTTCTCGAATTTGCGTTTTAATTCTAGCTGACTTTCACGGTTTTCAAATACATTTTCCATTTCACAAAGTAAAGCATTGACAGACATTGATGTGGAATCTTGACGGCTTTGCAACCACTTTGCAGCTTTTCCTTTAATTCGATTAGCAATCAGCGCACGAACACTGTGATCATCCATTTTATATATCGACTGCACCGAAAGAACTTGCTCCTTAAACAGCTTAATGTCGACGTCATTTTCCATTGGATCGTACTCCGAAACCAACTCTTTAAGTTGTGTGAAAGAAATATTATGAGATGTTTTTTCAACACGGCTATTATTATTAATTTGATTTAACAACGCGTTTTCACGTGCTGAGACTCTCAACTCTCTTTTTAATAATTCTATTTCTTTTAGCATTAAGTCAAATTTCATGTCTTCATAGTCTGGATTATTCATAGATTTTTGTATAACTTTGCCTTGCATTTGGTCGTTGTTGTTGCTTACGTTGCTTTGTATTTGATCGTTGTTGCTGCTTACGTTGCCTTGTATTTCACCACCGTCGTAGTTCACGTAGTATTTTATTTCATCATTGTTGCTGCTTACGTTGTTGTCACTGACTTCTTGTATTTCATCATCTTTGTCGCTTACGTTGTGTTGAAATGCGTTTATGTTGCTTGCGTTTTGTTGCGTTTTACCGTTTATGTTAATTACGTTTTCTAGAATTTCATCATCATTGTCAATTGCGTTGTATTCTTTGTCCTTGTCTTGTTTTTTGTCACTACTCATATTTTCTGGCGCCGCTTCTTTTATGCCGTACGTTTCACTGTTAATTTTGGCTGATACAGACTTTTTTTCATCTTTGCGAGCATCGATCAACCGACTAATTAATTCCGCTATATTTCCATTTATTGGTTGATTAGGGGCTGTCCATATATTACGTAATCACCTAGGGGGGGGAGGGGGTCAAAGAAATGATTATGTTTGATTACATAGGGAGGGGGGCTCTTGAACAATGATTACGTAATCATTTTATAAAAATTTTGTCGTTAAAAGTATTTATTCAAAAATTTGTTTCGCGCCGATTACTCCGCCAATAAGTACCGAATGCAACTCTGTTATTAAGTCGATATACATATTTTATTATTTGTATATCGAAAATCAGCTGTTAGTTGTGAAATTATGAAATTAACCGTATTACGGTTACAGATTAAATCTGTCTTAAAATTTCGGTAGTGACATGTGCTGTGTGCTGTGTGTTTTGCAATGGAATCAAACCTAAGTGAACTATTTCAATCGTTTTTTAAAGCGTATAAACTGCGGTATCCAAATAAAAGACCGTCGGATTGCCAAAAGGAAGTAACGGCAATATGGAAATCAGCAAAAAAAGAACAAAAATATTTTCAAACATATATAAAAGACTTAATTAAAAACTATGAAAAGCAGGTGCTACAAAATAAAAACAAAACGATGTCATTTTTTATGAATGCTTCAAAGGTATGTACGATATTTTTAATATATTTAATTTAGTTTGCTATACATGTGCATTGTTGTCAAAATAAAAAATTAGTGTTTGTTACAATTTGTGACAAACACATGCTTTTGCATTTTGGTGATCAAATTACTATAATTTTTAACTATTTACAGAATATATGTACTCCCAAAAACGATATTCCTCAATCAACGATCGATAATGAAAATTCTATCGATCTAAGGTCTGAGCAAGGTAAGTAAATAATAAAAATATTTTAATATTGGTTAAAGAACAAATCACCCAAAAACTATTAAATTTTAGATGAAAATGAAAATCATATTTCTCAATCGGCGATCGATTCAAATGACAATTCCATCGATCTAAGGAATGAACATAGTAAGTAAATAATAAAAAAATTAGTTAACAGACCAACTAAATCACTTAAATACTTTACTATTGCAGATGAAAAGACAAAAACTTATGTCAACAGCGAAAGAAGTTACAGAAAGCCTGCGCAAGAAAAAACAAAGGCAAATATTGTATCCTTAACTCAGAGAGCATCAGTCCTAGCACAGGCAAATAATTCAACAATATCTAGCGAAATCGAAAAGGAACTTGCCAAAACTAGGCAAGAAATTGAAAAGGAAACAAAAAACCTCAAGCGCAAGCAACAAATTGCAGAAGCTCAACATAAATACAGGAAAAATAAACAACAAAAATTGAGTTGCCTATTTGAGGAAATTCCTGATGCTAAAAGTCTTTGTAACCAACGATCTACAGCCGGCAGACCCCCGATTGAAGACGATCAACCGCTTCTCCATAAAACTATTTTGGAGATTGCCATGTTTGGAAGTGGAGCTGATGAAAGGAGGCGTACTAACCTTATCAGAAGTGTGAAAACCTTGTCTGATCTCCATGAAGAGCTTAAAAAAGAAGGGTTTAACTTGTCGAGAAGCGCAACCTATCTAAGGCTATTACCCAGAAGCTCTTCCTCGATTGAAGGAAAATGTCATGTTAAAACGGTACCGGTGAAGCTTTGTCGAGCCCAAACAGATTATCACAAGCAGCATATCGATGGATATTTTGCTACAGCATCCATAAAATATCTTGAATGCGTTGCCTCTGTTCTCGGCCCTGCTCAAGTGTTTTTTTTGTCACAAGACGACAAGGCTAGGGTGCCAATTGGATTGACTGCTGCTAATAAGCAAGCACCTCTGCTTATGCATCTTGAATATAAGGTCAAGCTGCCAGATCACGATTGGGTTGTTGCCCCAAGGCATAAGCTTATCCCATCAGTGTATGCTGGGGTAATTATAAGTCCTCAAAAAATGGGAGACCCGAAAGCTGTTGGTTATTCTGGCCCCACATTTGTAAGCATCAGGAGTGGAAAGCATTCGTCATCTACTGCAGGAACTCATGCTAGAGATTTCGATAGTATTGTGAAGCTAGAATCTTTTAAATCAATAGCAAGGACCGATGAAGGACTGGTCAAGCCTGTGGTTATTATCACTTCCGATGGTGGCCCTGATGAAAATCCTAGATATGGGAAGGTTATTTCCCATGCAGTACAACATTTTAAGGCATACAATTTGGATGCAATTTTTGTTGCTACAAATGCTCCAGGTGAAAGGTTTATCTATTACTTAGCTAAATTATATTATAAATTCCATTTTTATTTCAGGAAGAAGTGCTTTCAACCGAGTTGAAAGGAGAATGGCCCCATTAAGCCGGGAATTGTCTGGTTTGATTTTGCCGCACGACAAGTTTGGAAGCCATTTGGATAACCAAGGCAGAACCACAGACTTCGACTTAGAGGAAAAAAATTTTGAATTCGCCGGGAGAACATTAGCCAAAGTCTGGGGCAACATGGTTCTCGATGACTTTCCTGTGACTGCCAAATATTGTATACCTAACGAAGACGAGGCAGAACTGGATGACATAGATCAGTACTGGTATCAAGAACATGTTCGTGAGAGTCAATATTTTCTGCAAATTGTGAAATGCCGTTCTGAAGAATGTTGTGGAGAATTTAGAAGTGGATTACTTCAAATTCTACCTGATCGATTTTTCCCTCCTCCTATACGTGCTGTTCAGGGTGTCTCCGAAATAATTGTTTCCGAGAACAATGAGAAGGGCAATTTTCTGGACCTCATGCAACGCAGAGCTCTCGTGATAGCAATAAATAACCACAGCAAATACTTGCAGGTAAGCTTTATCTACATTTTATATATTGAATGTGCTAATATCACACTCTCCACTTTTACTCCAGATTCCCTACGACTTGAATTGTCCGTCGGTACAAAACCAACTTAAAAAACGCATATGCAAAACGTGTGGTTTGTATTTTGCATCACAAAAATCAGCTACTCTGCATGCAATAATCCACAAAAGTGTATCTGTAAACTTGGATACCAAATCAAAGAAACCCCTTTATCGTGTGGCTGGACGGCGAAAGGGAGAATGTCTAGTGGTTCAGTCATACGAAGGATGCGAAGACCTCGAATGGCTTGACGAAGAGAATGTCGCAGATGATACCAGCGCAGATAAACAGCTTTTGGCAAGCCACCTTCCAATAATAAATAATATTAAAGATTGGTTGGAATCTCCGTTTGAAAATATAGATTAACAGAACAAATTTGCTTATTTCCTTTTCTTGTGATTACGTAATCATTGTAGGGGGGAGGGTGTTCATTGAATGATTACTTTTGATTATCAGGGGGAGGGGGTCAAAAATCGCCGAAAACGTGATTACGTAATATATGGACAGCCCCTTATATGTTTTCAGGAGGCGTTTTAATCCATCAACTGTATATTTTTCATAGTCCTGGTCATCCATTTCTGAGAATTTATGTATGTACGTAATTTGTGTGCACTCGCGTTATTTATTTTACTAAGTAGGCGATTTTAATTTGACCACTTCTGATTATTGTAAGGGAGAAACACAAACAGTTTAATCGTAGTTTAAGTATTTTTATTGTTCTTTATTTCGCAAATTAGGATGATTCTTATTGTGTATGTCTTCTCACACGACGCTTCTCTCTTAATGAATATTTTTACAAGTCCCGCTAATTCTATTTCTATCGATATTTTGTAGTATTGCCAGACAGTCGTTTTTACATGCTTGTCTGTTGTTGCCAGATTGTTGGTTTTAAGTTGTATTTCTATTCTATTTCTTCTTAAACATAAATAATTATAATAACACTATATACATACTGCAATTCGCTACAATACATATATATTTATTTTAAGAAAAACAATTTACATATGTGGGATTGATTATATTAATGTAGTTTATTTGTATTACATATAAGTATATGTTTCCCACTTAAATGTATGTTTATGATTAAGTTATATTGAGTGTTTTAATATTATAGTATTTAATGTTTCTTAAATTATGCGTCGTCTCGTCGTTATCACGTCTTGCTCCCTTTCGTCGTCGTCTCGAAGTTCGCACGTCTTGCTTCCTTTCGTCGTCATCTCGATGTGTGTCGTCGCGTCTCCTTCATCGATATATCGCTGCTTTGAGTAACCGATAGCTCATCGTTGCTATCGATAGAGCCCTAACACGGTATTGCCAGACCCAATCCCACACATACATATATTAGTTTATTAATAAAGTTTCTTACTACAAGCTTTGTTTGTAAATAAAAATATTTTTAGACCCTGTACTTTAAAAAAGTATAGTACAAAAGGGTCTATTAAGATTGTGCAAGCCCGAAATGTATGTAACAGGCAGAAGGAGGCATGGCAGACCCCACAATGTGTATATATTCTTGATCAGGACGACGAGCTGAGTCGATCTAGCCATGTCTGTCTGTCTGTCCGTCCGTCCGTCCGTCCGTCTGTCCGTCCGTATGAACATCTAGATCTCGGAAACTGTATGAGTTAGAGACATCATATTTGGCAGTTAGATGCCCCTATAGTGCAAGCAGATCAAGTTTGTGTTAGATTTTTGATACCTGCCCCCCCCCCCCCTCCCCCAAAAACCGCGAAAAACCACCACGGCCACAATTGTAAATGTACAAACTTGTGCTTTGGCATACAATAATCTTATGATAATCTTTATCTGGGCTGTGAATCGTGGCTCAATCGGATAATTAACATCGGAGATATTCAAGATTCAATTCCCTGTACTAGCGTATGTGTGGTTGCATGCGACTTTGCGCTATGTGTGTTTGTGTGAGTGTTAGCGTGTGTGTGTGCAAAGGAAAGTACAGGGTCTCCTACTGTCGGTTGCATCCGACTGTAGCTTTCCGAGTTTTTTTTATAAATGAATTTCGTGGTATAAAAGTTTTCCGTTAGTGGAAAACAAGGTGTGGATGGTTTCTAATTTCTGCACATATGGAAATAAATTAAAACTGAATAAATAAATGTAACTTAACGTAAAATTTAAATTCAATCATTTCTGTCTGTCATTTGAGAAATTATTGGTACTGTCCCAGAACTATCATAGGTATCTATAGTGACAACTTCTATTTTATTTATTATGTTAATGGAGGCCTAAAAATATGTTGTTTGTTAATTAAAAAAGTAGGGAAAGCTACAGTCGGACGTAAAGCTACAGTCGGACGCAACCGACAGTAGGAGACCCTGTACTTTGGTTTGCCCTGGACGTCGATAACAGCAGCAGTATATATGAACATACTCACATACACATACACATGCACTTATACATACACACATACACTTATAAATACAAATATACGCGCGAATACAAACAATACCCAAAACTCATACAGGCATTCATACTCACAATCAAAAATCACGCATACGCCCTAGTGGCCGCGTACTCTGTGGCTTCCCCCTCCCCACCCAAATGCTCAGTACACAAAATTGTTTGTCCAATATCTCTGGTGTTTATTATCCGATTGGGCTGCAAATCGCACCAAATATTCACCTAAAGCTTTATTCATGCAAAAAAGGAAAACAGTGACTCTAAAACTGTACATGCTGGGAATATTTTTGCGAATTTGAGGGGGAGGGGGATGACTTTTCAAACATTTGAAATAAACTTGACCTGCCTATGTAATACACGAACCTAACAAAAAAAGAATTAAGTCTCTAGCTCTTATAGTTTCCGAGATCTAGGTGTTCATACAGACAGACAGACGGACAGACAGACGGACAGACAGACAGGGCTATATCGACTCGCTCGTCGTCCTGATCAAGAATATATATACTTTGTGGGGTCTGCCACGCCTCCTTCTGCCTGTTACATACATTTCGGGCTTGCACAATCTTAATAGACCCTTTTGTACTTTTTTAAAGTACAGGGTCTAAACATATGTTTGTAGGATTACAAATTATAAATTTAATTTTAAAGGATCATTTCAATATGACAATAATTGAATGTTTATAAAAAATTATCGAAAGAAAATTAAATCACTTCTCGGAGCAAAACGAACACGACCAGCTGCAAACAACTCTCAGCGACGACTCACGACTCGTTTAGTACCAATCAAGCTCGTGCTTTTTTCAGAGGTGAATACTTCGATTAATCGATACAAAAATACGAGATGACCGCAAGATATACTTATCGAGCAGTAATTCTGTTGCAATTCAAATTCTACATGATTTACAAAATACGTTAAATATAATTTTCTGATCATGCTGCACCAATATAGACATACATATCCACAGTCAGCTTTTTATATCCCACAGTTTATTTAGTATCTACAGCTGCAGTCGCATGGAATTGTGATAATATTTGTCGGCAAAAGTATTTACATTTAACTCGAACTTGCTTGTTCGCCTTGTCTCATCTTTGTGCTGCGTTCCCCTTCCTCACGCTTTCTTTATCACCCTCCATTCCACTACTTGCTGAACTGTAACTGGAAGGAGAGCCAAGCATTCATGCAATCACAGTTTTCGACATTTTACGAAATTGTATCGGCGTCGAAGTTTTTCTTTGCTTATTTGTTTGACTGCTGTTGTTATTTCTGTTATTGTTGCTGAGTTTACTCCTTTTGCGCTTAGCTTGAAATAAGAAAAGTTTGCTTTTATTTAAACAAATTCTTGGCGTAGACATGCGTGGCATTTCTTTTAAAGTTTTTTTACTGCTAGCTTTTCTTTACTTAAACTTCTCAATTGCCATCAAAGAGGCCCACTCTCATATTTAAATAAATTGAAGAGCTTTTTTGCTTTTTATTTATTGTATAATACTCGCCTTATTAGCGATTTTCTTTACATTTACCGGAAATTTAGAGCCCCTTACAAAAGAACGCCTTTACAAGTAGTCTAATGTGCTCCTCAACTCGTTAGCGGACAAAAATATGATCTAATAAGCAGTCAAAAAGCAGGCACAAAGCTTTCTCAGCATAAGACTCACTCCAAACACTCTCAGCCAGGCAGACAGACTAGCAGACTGGCAGACGTGCACAGACAGAGGTAGTCGGATACATTTGGCTTGAGCCGACCAATTAAATTTCACCCGCATCAATAATCATGAAAGCAAAAATTTCCACAGCGCCTGCACGCCTAGAAATACTGCATAGATGGGAGCATGAGTACGGGTGTTTTCGAGGCAGAAAGCCAGCAAAATGCCGTATAAACTGAAAGCGGGAAATTAAATGGCGAACATGAGGAGAGGCTGGCGCCTCACTTTGGCTCAGAGGTGAAGTCGACAAGCGTGTAAATGATATAAATTCAATTTAATAAAATTGTTAAAATCGCAACGAGCTGTGGAACTGTGCGGATGCTTTGCGCCCAGGTGAGCTGAACATATCCGACGTGCAGGAGTTTTTCAACAAGACGAGCTTCCTATGAGTTTTCCTGCCACTGAAGCACAGACTCGGCATAGGGCAAGTAACGCAGAGAACGCGTGAAAATTCCTAGCAATTATTTCACAGAAAGTCACTCAAAGTGGGTAAAGTTCTGCTACGCTGTCTATGGACTTGGACTGCTGCTGTTGTTGTTCTGCTTGTCTCCTTGGGGGCGCACAGACAAAGCAGTGGACCAATGCAGCTTTGATAACATTTTAAGAGGATTTTATTTTGTCGCCTTGATATCTAGATAATCGCATAATTTTCAAGGCTTGTGGACAGCAGACAGCTGGTAGGGGCATTGAGAGGATGGATGGGGATTTTCACGCCTATTAAGCACAACGATTATTGGGGTTGCAGCCTCATATTATATTCCAGTTTTAAATGGATTCTATAATGTTGTACGTGACTCTGACTTTAATGTTCCAAAAAACAGCTCAACTGTTGCTTCAGCGCTAAATTGAATATTGAACTCGACTTAAAATTCTGTAAGAGTATAGACAGTGCAATGATAATAATTTTTAGTTATACTAACAATAAGCAGCTATTTACAGGCTCTATTCTGTGGAGCGCACACTCGACCTATGTAGCTCATCTTCAACTCATTTCGAAAGTGGTCGCCCCACAATTTCCATGCTCTCTGGCTGCGGTTGCCTTCATGTCTAATTTAGCGACATTTTATTGTTGTTTTTCGCCACAATCGCTTTCCATTGTTGTAATACAATTTTCTTGTCGCATTTTAGTCAAGTTGATTTTATTTTATTTTATTTTACTTTATTTCCATTGTTGCTTGGCCGCAAAATGTTTTCGGTCGAGTGTGGATGCCTCCTCTCAGATATACACGAGTACGAGCTGGCAATGTTTTCTGTCGTTTGCACATTTTGGCAAATTTTGTGTGTACTTTGCGGATACTCACATACACACGCTCACATAAGTACACTCAATTGGTATGAGTGTGTGTGGGCGTGGCCGCCCTTTGCTCCAGCCCGTACATAACTTAGTCCCAGTGCGACTGCAACTCTGACTGCGGCTTTGTCTGCACTTCTTTCATGAGGTCTCTTAAGATAGTGTAAGAATTATTGGCGAGTGCAGAGTGTGTGCGTATGTGTTAGTGAGTGTCGCATATGTTTTATTAATATAGTCTCACATTTCGCTTTCAATTTGCAGACAATTTTCGGTTGTTTGCATAAGCAAAAACAATCCCAACTGCGAGTGCTTCAGTTTTTTCTAAAGCCTTTTATTGTTCCTCTTTAGCAGTCGCAACATGATTAAGAAGATTTCTCTAAATAAGTAGATACTCCATGCTCCACACATGCTAGGAAAACCTTTTATTGAGTTGTATCTCAATTATTAAAAGAAATTACCATTCACTGCAGTTTTAATTCGAATTGTTGCAAAGTGCTGAAACTATGGAAAATAAATTAGCAAACTACATTCATTTTGCTTAGACGAACAGTTCATTAATATTTATAACAGAACTACAGAATCCAAGGCTGAGTGTAATTTTTTGGTGTGTATGTGTGAAAGAACAAAGCGACCAAATTAATTTAACGCCAACGCCGTCAGTTGCAACTAACAACGGCACAAAAAATATAGAAGAAAATCATTTGTGCTAAAGGAAATCAACTGGGGCCAGAGATAAAGAAACAAACAAAACGAAATCAAATGAAACAAGAAAAAATAGAAAGAAAACTTTTTTCCCTTTTTGTCTTAATTTCAACAGCTAGACAAAATGGTGTTGAGCATACCAATGGCACATAGGCCAACCCCCATTGGGCTATCTATCTAAAAACCTAGCTCACAGTCCGCAATAGTGCACATTGGCACACTTGATTGATTTCATTTTATATACGCTGCGATTTTCCAATTACAGAAGCGCTAAAATCAGCACAAAATCAAACGCGCACAGTGGAATAGTAAATGTAGTTTGTAGAAAAAAAAATTTACGATAAACCAGCTAATTAAATGAATATATGTGAAAATGTTTTCAATTAGGTAAATAATAAAATTTGTCAATAAATATAATAAGCTGAATAAGAGATATTTGAAAATCTATTTTTTATACAGTGATGTATTGTTTAACTTTCATTATATTGTTTGAAGTTCACTTTTTTCCTAAATCCGTAATAAATACAATGAAATATTTTTTCTAATTTCAAAAAATTATTATATTTAACTAATTTGAATTCTTTTTTAGATATCGGCTATGAACAATATAAACACTAATTTTCATTTATTCTGATTTTAAAATAAGTTTAGTCTTTTATCCTGTTTCTTCCATTGTACTCTACTCTGAATGCTGGCACGACCATCTACTAGCACATAGAATAAACTAAGGCTATGTCGCAATGTGTTCGATTTTGAAGAGCACAAAGCAACGAGCCTAATTGCGGAAGCAATGCGCCAGAGAATCGGGAGCTTTTCTATAGCTAGTCCGCCAAACGTGGCGTATACGTAATAAGTACGGGAAGTAGAAAAAAAAAACTTTTACTTGGCTTTCATTGTGGTTGTAAAACGCCATGAAAATGGCAATTAGCGTGGGTGGGTCTAGTGAGCAGCTTGGCTCAAGGCTGCATTAATGAATTAACATGGCCAATTGAGTTAAGAACTTAGGTCTCCATGAGAGAAAAACTATTAAGTATGGAATATGCCGCGTGCTTGGCGTTGCGTGTGGTGCAATTAGTATGTGACGCATTCAGATTTCGATGCACTTTTTGCAATTTAGCGAGTCAGAAAGCCGTTAAATTGTACAACGCATAACAAATTGGTTTTTTGGCAGTCCTAACATGTGCCTCAGACAATTCCCAGCATACCCAGACAAGCCTTTTATTGCCCAACCTCCAACAAAGTCAGATCTGCCTCCACACCACTGCTTTGAAACTGTCAACCCAGTCGCGACCAACACTGTGATTGTTGTTTTTGCTGTAGTCGTTGTTGTTGTTGTTGTATCAGCATTGTTAATATCGTTTTAGCTGTAGCACTCCTGTTCTTGTCGCAGTTGGTGGCGCAGTGTCTGCTTGATATATTGTTATCATTTTAACAATGGAAATTATTTCATTACATTGTTTTTAGCGCCCTTTTATTATGTTAGACACGCTCTCTGTCAGAGTTTGTAACAGCTCCAAATTGCTGGTTGGTATTTCAAATGAATGGCAACTCAGATATATAAAAGTTTTGCTGTTAAGGATTTTCTATAAGAGTTGAGCATAGACGATGTACTTATGGTTTTTCTACAGACAAAATAACTTAGATTAAGAGTAACTAGTAATTACTAGTTACATTGAAGATAATACAGAAAGAATGAAATTGAGAATGGAATAATTTTTACTACAACTTCTACTTCTTACTTCTATGTAATCACTTAACTAAATTTAGAAAGCCATATCTCTATTATCAAGTTGCTGTTGCAGCTATTAAAATCTTTCATTGACTAAACAAATTGCGAACGTTGACGAATTCAATAAATCCCTTAAAAACGCTTTGAAGTTTCCATTTTATTTTTATATATTTGAGATGCTTACTTATAAATGCGTATTTACTTCATTTGCATTTAAAATGAAATGAAAATCAAACCAGCATAAAAATCTAAAAGAAATCGAGAACCAATGTGGTGCACTGTATGAGGTGAAGTTGAATTTATTTGGACATCATTAAAATTGCCACATTTCATTGAGCGTGGTGCCAGACCAAGGGGAATCCTTGTGATGATGATGATGATGATGATGATGATGATGATGATGATGATGATGATGATGATGATGATGATGATGATGATGATGATGACAATGTCGTTTCGCTTGCCTTTTGCTTGATATGCATAAATGTCAAAGTGATTACAATGCAGGCAGAGACCGCCCGCAATGTGTTTATCGTTTTGTCACATGCCTCAATGCATTCAGCCCGAAAAAGGACAACGCCAGGCACGAGCTATCGAGCTGAGAGCTAGGAACTGGAAGCTGTTGAGCTGCTGAGCTGTGAGTGTGACAACGCCCATTCATTCATTCGCTCACTCGTTGCTTACACGCCCATCGAGCACAACAAGACGATATAGACGGAAAGGACATGTACTCCATGGAGAAGCAGAGGCAGGAGGAGCAACATCGCCCATCGTCTTGATGTACGCAGGTGCGCTTATTGCCGCTCGACTGCGCTTCGTTTGAGGGCAAGCCGAAAATCTTGAATGCAGATCAAAGCCAAGTTCCTGTCCCAGTCGCAGTTGAATACCTCCCCCTTCTTCATGTTCTATTACTCCCTCTGCATCACTCTCTTTATCTTTTTCTCAAGCTTATTGCAAATGATGTTCAAACTGTCTTCGCCCTTTGCATGGATTTCGGTGAGTGTGCTTGGCCACAAATGAAAAGCAACGTTTTAATAATTTTGCCCTCGAAATCCTTTTTGAGCGCATTTTCATGCCAAACAATTTCCGGTCACATTTGCGTGACAAGTACCGCTGCCACCGTAGTCAACAGTTTAAGAGGGTGCTGAGGTCCTCTGCAACCTCTTTTGCTCACTTCGCGGTGATTTCCAAGTTTTGTGGTGTCTTTTGAAAATAAATTGAGACTTTAAGTTTGCCTTTATTGGAGTTGAGCATAGGATTAGATTCCTGTTTATACTATTATTAACTCAAACTTAGTTTTAACTGCAGACTGTTTTAATAAGAATTCATTACTTCTATAATATAAATATGTCCCATATGAATTATAACGTTACTAGATTTCTTTGGGAAATATCCTTTCAATTCTAACCCTCTGAGCTGAATGCTTTAATGACACCCACTGAGCTTTAAACTCCATCATCATCATCAACATTTCATTTGGCGCTTTACAACTTTTTTAACTCGCACACACACACACATACACTTATGTTTTCTCTATTCAAATGCGCCTAAAGGTCTGCAACTGCAAATGTTTCAGCTGTTGAAGGTAAAAACAAAAAAATAACCAAGCAAGTTAACGACTCCATTTCCACAGAAAGAGAGACAGGAAAAGTGTGAGAAGAAGTGATAGCATTTCGGTTTGCCTGCAAAACACTTTGAACTTTTTAAATTTTTAATGAATCAAAAATGTTTTCACACTTTGGCACACCTTTTTTTCCACCAAATACCCTAACATACATGTGTGTGTGTAACTCCATTTGTGTTTGTGTGTGGAATTTGTCTGCTTTGCTGTTTGGTGTGAATCTATATCCATTCGGCAACTTCCGCTCCAGCATTATAGCCCCACTGACTGCAACGGCAATACCCACCACACCCCGCCCCCATACAGATTGTAATTGAACTTAATTCGATTTGAAGCGAGACAAGTTTTTTGACAGCTGTTCAAGTTCTCAAAGGCCGTATCATTGCTCAGGTTGAATTACAGCAAAATGCAAGGCTTAAAGTTGAAATGAAATGGAATTGAGCTAGGGGACTTTACTTGACAACTATTAACTATAGAAAATTAAGTTCAAATTTATTTAATAATTATCAATATATTTTATGTTTATGGCCTAGACAAAACATAACGTATTTATTTGAACAATTAATTGTAAACACACATTGTAATTAGTATTAATTAGACCCTGTACTTTAAAACAGTACAAAAGGGTCTATTAAGATTGTGCAAGTCCGAAATGTATGTAACAGGCAGAAGGAGGCGTGGCAGACCCCATAAAGTATATATATTCCTGATCAGGACGACGAGCTGAGTCTATGTAGCCATGTCCGTCTGTCTGTCTGTCCGTCTGTCCGTCCGTCCGACCGTCTGTCCGTCTGTATGAACACCTAGATCTCGGAAACTGTAAGAGCTAGAGACATCATGTTTGGCAGTTAGATGCCCCTATAGTGCAAGCAGATCAAGTTTGTTTTAGATTTTTTATACCTCCCCCCGTCCCCCAAAAACCGCGAAAAACTGCCACACCTACAATTTTAAATATACAAACTTGTGTTTTGGCATACAATTATCTAATGATAATTTCTATCTGTTCTGTGAATTGTGGCTCAATCGGATAATAAACACCGGAGATATTCAAGATTCAATTTCCTGTACTAGGAAAGGGGGGAGCAGCGAGAGCGTATGTGTGGTTGCGCGCGACTTTACGATATGTGTGCATGTGTGCTTGTTTGTTAGCGTGTGTGTGTGCGAAGGAAAGTACAGGGTCTCCTACTGTCGGTTGAATCCGACTGTAGCTTTCCGAGTTTTTTTTATTTTCAAATATTCACAAGTAGGTAACTAATCGATAAATTTATAAAAATAGCATTGAGCAATTCTTAAATTATAAAAGATGCAGCTCATTCCAAACTATACTGAAATATAAATAGATCTAGCAAACATACATATATATATTGAACTAGTCCACTGAGCAATTACTTTTCATACAATATCCAATCACTCTTATTTTTACCCTTCCCCTCAAGTATCTCAAATGCGGCATAGCTGCTGCACCTATGAAGTCAAGTGCCTGCAGGCTGAGTGTCCAAAGTTGTGGTCAATTTTTGCGCATATGTAGCCACGAAGTGAGCTCAAGTGCAGCACAGAACCACACGCACACACAGAATCACAATACAAATTTCCCATTTGCCATGAAAAGCACTTGAGTAGCGAGTAAGAAAAGTATTCAAACTGCTCCCTAAGGCAAGTTGTGTGTGTGTGTTGCTTAGCAAGAACATTTTTCTGCCAGTCAGCCACACAATTGCCACAACCAGCTGCAATTTCTATAAATATACTATAGATATAAGTATTTTCAAATAGATGAATTGTGATTACAGGTTGATTGGACTGCCAGCGAAAGGATTTTAATTGATCGAATGCCAAGTAAACAGGATA